>JACCIE010000108.1:0-396420 GCA_018906755.1 Sycophaga agraensis | reverse complement strand
GTGAGACGCCGGCGGTAGGGGTCGCGAACGAAAATTTTAGTTTTTTTTCGTGAGGGAGTGGGCGCGAAAATTACGCGCGATTTAGTTAGTTTTAGTGTGTGGTGATAGCGTTAGTGAAAAGAGAGTGTATGTGAGTGTAGAGGGGGGGGATAGTAGCTAGTAGCTCCGCGCTGAAATAAAACGCTGAGCGGATAAATTTTTATTTTTGTTTTATTATTAATAATATTATTTAAGGTTAGTATTGTTAATAATAATAATTAATAATTATTAATAATAATAATATAAATAAAATTTTTTTTTTGGTTTTTTTGTAGCACATAATGATTTCCGGTGTTCCGCGGTTTTTGCCCCGATTTATTTTTTTGTCACTGACGACTAAAACTAGAAAAAAAACTAGAAAAATAATAATAATTGAAATAAATAAAAAAAATGACTGTTGTCCACATCTACATTGTATGTGATAATTATTTTCTTTTTGATTGTCGAGTTGGAGACAATAGCAGAGGGCGCGTCGGTGATTTGCACTGACGGGCCCTCGCGTGGAGGCTCCAGCGTGTGAAAAGGGGGGGGGATTGTCCTTCTTCCTTGTAAGGTTGTGGTTGTGTGCGTCGCGGCGACCGTTACGAGCGTGCTTGCCTATTTTTAATATTTTTAGAAATTTTTAAAAATAGGAAGAGCACCAGATTTTAATCAATTTAGTATAATAAATATTTTTTTATATTTTAATTTTTTATTATATATTTATATTTTGCTCTTTTGTCCCGTGTTTTTTTTTCTTTTGTTTCCTGTTTTATTTTAGCTTCTTTTGGGAATTGTTGTTTTATTTTCAGGCAATTTCGATTTTTTAGATTATTTTTCGTTTTTTTTTCAGTATTTTAATTTTTTTTATATATATAGCTGGCAGAGCGCGCAGATGTACGGTCCAGCACATAGAAAGCGGGGGAGGGTGGTTGCATTCGGCGGTGCCTTTTGTACCCGCCGAGTGTTGACGCGACCACCCTTTGAGTGTGGTTGGGGCCGTAATGGCGGACCAAAGGAACGGTCCTCCATTAGCGGCTGTGGAGATGATAAGTGTCGACGAGGAGGAGGAGGCGGCGATGCAGCGCGCTCGCGACCGCGTCGCCGCATTAATAGAGTTTGCGATCGTTATGGTGAGCGCGTGCGTGCCTTGCCACTTGCATCCGCGAAGGCCAGGCGCCTGCGGAGGCATGTGCGAGGCATGCCAATATAATCGTGTGGTGATGGAGTTATGCCGAAGTAAGCTCTGCTTTCAGGGCGACCACAATGAGTTGCGGGAGCGCTTATGGCGTTTCCTGCTCATGGTTGCCCGGCCTCTGCTGGACGTTCCCTGGGTCGAAGGATACGACGACAACTATGACGCCGAACCAATGGATCCTCCTTTGGTTTGTTACGATTTGTGGTTGCCGTCGATTTCTCCCCAGAAGCGAGGAACGGATCGTGAAAACAGCCCCGCGAAGGATGACGGCGCGGCAGCTATCACGACCAGCACGACCGGAGAGGATAGTGAGAGTTCTTCGGGAGTTCGTGTTCGAGAGATTGGAGTTGATCCTAAGGATCATCCCCCGACTGTTTTTAAACAAGGGGTAGATGTCCCGGGAACCTCCAAGCCGGAGTCGATTGAGGTAGACGGGCTGACCCTCCGAATGCAGGAGCAGGTACGGCAGATCGTATCATCTGTGATGACAGAAATTTTTGCATCACAGGGTGATATTATTTCGCAGACGCTGAGAGGAGCAACTACGCAAGTTGCTCCTTCTATGGCGTTAGCGGGTGGGCCAGCTAACCAAGGCGAGAGCCCCGAGTCTGCCGCCTAATTCAGCTGAGACAGGGAAGCCTCCTGCAGCGGCCTCTACGCCGCATAAAAGGAAGGTTTCCTTGAAGAAAGCAAACAAGGTGTTGGTGAGTTCGGATGCGGATGACTCTTCACAGAGCGGATCGTCAGATGAAGAATCCGTGTTGATGTCGGCGCCGCGTCCGAGCAAGTTAGTGAGTCGTCGTGATAGAGTGAGGGTCGAGGATACTGCTCAGAGGAGACGCAGTCGGCAGGTTTTACCTTCGACGACTGAGTCAGCCGCGGGCGATCTTCAGTTGGCAACAACCATGGCCCGGAGGAGTAGCGATGATAGTTTGACTAGAGAGAGAGACGTGAGTTTTCGCGACATAACCCGTTGCAGACGGGCGTTGCGAGATGCACGTCTTTCTTTTGCGGGTAGAGATACGGAGGATGCGTGGGATTTCCTTGAGGGTCTCGAGTTATTCAAGGAGCAGCTGGGAGTTTCAGGTAGATGTTTAATAGGCTCCTTGCAATCGGCTTTCGTGGATGACGCTCGGAAATGGTACCACCGCGTCCAACGTATGTTTGTGGATTGGGAGTCTTTCGTGCAAGCCTTCCAGAACAAGTACTGCACGATAGTTAGCGATTCGACTCTGCTCAGAGATCTCCAGTGTTTGCGCCAGAGAGAAGGAGAGACGATCGCGAGGTTTGTGGATGCGTTCCAGACGAAGGCGAACGCTATGCGTCGCCCGCCGTCGGAACGCCGCCAGAAGAGGATGATCTTTGAGCAGATCTTGCCGACTTACCGGCGGTATATCATGGATAAAGATATGCCGGACGTGCGGTCGCTGGTTCAGTGGGGTAAGCGCTTGGAGGACATCCAACGGATTGATGATAGGTTTGAGTCTCCGTCACTCGACCCGTCATCGAGCAAGAAAAAGGTGGAGAAAAGAATTGAAGATAAAGTTGGGGTACATGCTGCATCTACGGCTCCTAGCCTGCCGCCCGCTGCGTCGAAGAAGAAGAAGAAAAAGAAGAAGAAGAAGAGTACGTCGGCGAGCGGTAGCGGGAGTAGTGATAGCGGTGAGGTAGCTTTGCTAGAAGGCATAGCGAGGCAACAGCACCAGCTGGAGCAGCAGAGTCGTGTTACGGGGCAGATAGCGCCAATGCGCTCGAATCTGCCTCCCCAAGGGGTTGGAAGACGGGAGTTTGGAAGCGGACAGCGAAGCGGCCAAGTGCAGCCATCTAAAACATGGCCCGGGCCCTCGTATGTTCAGCTGCATGCCCCGACTCCAATGCCGACACCTGTGGCGAATGCTCCGTTTTATGGACAGTGCTACACGTGTAACGGCATTGGACATAGAGCCTCTATGTGCCCGAAGCGAGTCTGCTATAAATGCAGGCTTCCGGGACACAACGCGAGCGCCTGCCCAACTGCTAGCCCACAGGTAGCGTGTCAAGTTTGCGACTGCCCTGGAGTAGTTTTCCGGACTTGCCCGAACTGTGCGCACATAAGGGAGAGCCTGGGAAACGCCAAAGCAGGGCAACAGACGCGTCCCCTGGGCCCTGCGGGGAAACGGTAGTGAGCGAGAGGACGAGTGAAAGATTAAGAGTGGTGGAACGTCGAGAGAAGGAAGTTAGGCAGGAAGAGTCGAGTCAGGAGCGTCAAAATCGAGAGACACAGAGTGAGTGTGAGAAAGAGAGAGAGCATCTCGAGAAGACGCTTCGAGCTTCTCAGGAGTTGACGGATGAGCTCCAGAGGCTCTCCACAGCCTGTAAGCTGCTCGATACAATGCCGGACAAGCCTTCGAATCGAGTTCGCGTTGAGGTGCCTAGTCGGACGCCTGCGCAGAATTTGGAGTTTCCGCCTCTACCAAGCAGCAGAGAGGCTTCGAACAAAGCTGCGGGTGAAGGATCCGCGAGTTCACTGAGGAATTCGCTGTCCCGTCTGGCTACAGGCGTACTCAAGGGTGCTGTGCCGAAACAATCGAATAGTGAGGAGCAGACGGTGGCCGGTGTTATAACCGACAACCGAATGTACCTAACGGTTCGATTGAACGGCAAAGATGTGTGTGCATTGTTTGATCCAGGTTCCATGATTTCTTTGATCGACCCTGAAGAAGCAAAGGCGTTTAAAGATAAATGGAAACCGGCTCAGCTAGCGGTGCGTGGAGTTACTGGGGGAACTCAGAAAATCCTTGGAGTGCTTGAAGTTCTCTTTGAAGTAGAGAATATCGAGCAGGCAGTTGATCTTAGAATCGTGCCGGATACCGGTCACCCTGTCATTCTCGGGGTAGATTTTGGTCTCAAGTACGGTTTTGAGTTATCGCTGGTAGGATGTTTCTGGAGGATTCCTGGTGGAAGATGGCGTCCTTTCTCAAAAGTTGGTGAATTGAGTTCAGATCCGAGAATTTTCGCAGAGTGCTGTGGCATCGTTGAAATACGAAGTGAGGAGCGAGAACAAGTGAAGGCTTTGATGGAAAAGTTACTTCCAAAACCCGGAGAGCTTCACGGGTTTACGACTCTTATTGAACACCACATCGATGTCCAGGGTGCTGTGCCGGTGAGACACGCGCCTAGGCGTATGTCTCCCAAGGTTCTCGAGTTTGCTCAAGAAGAAGTGAAGAAGATGTTTGAGAAAGGGATTATTGAGCGTAGCGCTAGTGAGTGGTGTAGTGCACCAGTGATTGTCAAGCGAGAAGGGAGCTATAGGTTTTGTATAGATTTTAGAGATGTAAATAAGACGACTAGGCGCGATAACTATCCTTTACCGAATATAGATTCGATTTTGGATAAATTGCGCGAAGCTAGGTATATCTCTAAAATCGACCTAAAGAAAGCTTATTTTCAGGTGTTCTTGACTGAAGTTAGCCGGCAATTTACAGCTTTTGCTGTGCCTGGCTCCGGTCAATGGCAATTCGTTCGTTTACCCTTCGGATTGAAAAATGCGCCGATGACGTTTTGTAGGTTAATCGGGGCCTTATTCGGACCCGAGGTAGAGCCTCACGTTTTCGCGTATTTGGACGATCTGATAGTGGTGACGCAAACGTTCGAAGAGCACCTGAAATGGGTAGAGTTTGTGTTGCGTACGATTGTGGAAGCCGGACTCGAGGTAAATCGTGAGAAGTGTGAATTTTGTTGTTCGAGTGTGCGTTTCCTAGGTTACCGGCTGGATGCTGACGGATTAAGGCCGGACCCGGAAAGGGTTGAGCCGGTCCTGAACTATCCGGCACCCAAGAATGTGAAAGAGTTGCGTACGTTTTTGGGTATGGTGGGCTGGTACGCACGGTTTATTGAGAAAGAGTCCGAGCTTAAAGTGCCTCTCACGAAGTTGTTAAAGAAAGATCAACCGTGGGAGTGGCAGGAAGAACAAGAGGTTGCGTTTAATGCTTTGAAGAACGCGCTTGTAAAGGCCCCTGTGCTTGCTCGTCCGAATTTTTCGAAGTCATTTACGGTCCAAAGCGATGCTAGTGATTACGCTATTGGAGCCGTTTTGACTCAGGAAGATGACGATGGGTTTGAGCATCCGATCGTGTATATCAGCCGTGTCTTAAATCCGGCTGAGAGGAATTATACTACGTCGGAAAAGGAGTGCCTGGCCTTATTATGGGCAATTAAAAAATTGAGGCCATACTTGGAGGCTTATGAATTTGTTGCTAAAACAGATCATAGCGCTCTAACTTGGCTTAAAAATCTTAAAGACCCTACAGGGAGGCTAGCGCGTTGGGCCCTCGAGATGCAGCAGTGGGATTTCGAGATTGTGCATACAAAAGGCGCACTCAACAAGGTTCCTGATGCTCTCTCTAGAGGGATCGATAGAGAGATTGCGATTGTGGCGAATTTTGAGACGATCTCGGATCCTTGGTATCATGACAGAATAAACGAGATTCAGCGTTGGCCTCGAAAATTTCCGGGATGGAAAGTGATGGATGGCATGCTTTATCGTTATTCTACTGATGAGATCCTGGATCCGATCTCGTTTGAAGAGGAGGGGTGGAGACTCGTCGTACCAGACGAGTATAGAGTTGGAGTGATCGAGCAGGCACATCGCCACCCGTCGTCGGGTCATCTTGGAATCGAGAAGACTTACGACAGGGTAAGGAGGGAATATTATTGGCCTGGTTTTTACTACCAAGTGCGTGAATACGTGCAGCAGTGTAGCGAATGCCAGCGCTATAAAGTCTCTCAGGCGGGTCCTAAAGGGCTGATGGGTAAGCGAATCGTGGAGAGGCCATGGGCAGTGGTGGCTGCAGACGTGATGGAGCTGCCTCGTAGTAAGAGCCAATTTAAATACATTCTAGTGTTTCAGGATCTTTTTACGAGGTGGATTGAGTTGAAACCATTGCGTGCGGCTAACGGGAAGGCAGTGGCGAAAGCTTTTGAAGAGTTGGTGTTATTTAGGTGGGAGACTCCCGAGTTCTTATTGACGGACAATGGTACAGAGTTCGTTAATAAGCATCTCCGGGAGATGTTGGAGGATTTTGGTGTGAAGCATGTAACCACGCCTCCCTATCACCCCCAAGCCAATCCGGTTGAGCGTACAAATAGAACGTTAAAAACGATGATTGCCACGTTCGTCGAGGCTGATCATCGACAGTGGGACGAGCACTTGCATGAGTTCCGACATGCAATTAATACGGCCGTGCAAGCTAGCACAAAGGTCTCGCCGGCGTTCTTGAATTACGGGCGCCACCCACAGCCAGTGAAGAGTTTGCGACGTGAAGTTGAGGGAGAGAAGGTAGTTGTTCGTGCGGACCCTGAGCATTGGCTTGACCGTCTGAAACGATTGGACGTTCTTTGGGATCTCGTGAGGAAGCATAACGATGCATCCCAGGAGCGCAACGCCCGCGCGTATAATCGCAATAAAAGAGGCGCGTCGTTTCAGGTGGGCGACCTCGTATGGAGGCGCGAGAGCACGCTTTCGGATGCTGCGAAGGGAGTCTCCGGTAAGCTGGCACCAAAATATTTTGGTCCCTTCGAGATTAAAGAAGTGCTTGGTGATACAGTCTTTCTTCTCGAAGATGCTGGCCGGAAGACTTCTAAGGTGCATATTCAGCACCTAAAGCGGTATATACCACCGAGGCGAGCTAACGTGCCGACCGACGAAGTGTCGGAAGTCAGTATCTGTTCTTGTGTCGTGGTAGAGGTTAAGTGTAAGTGTAGTGATTAGCGTGATATTGACTAATTTTTTTTTCATTTTGCAGGTGGCAGAAGGTGGAAGAATGGAGGGAGACATCCCCGTCGAGCCAGCTCCGGGGGTGGAGAACCGTAAGGGAGATGAGGAGTGCCTCGAGAAGCTGCTCCGGCTGGAGCTGCAAGCTCGCCGGGACAGCGTCCCGACAGATGAGGAGGACGCGCTGCTCATCCACGCCTCGGACGAGGATATGGAGGAGCCAGAGGTGACGAGCGGCGGGGCCGCATCAACATCTGCGGACCCAGGCCTGCCGACGACAACGCCCGGCAACAGCAACATCATGGCGGTTACGCCGCCCGTGGGTGACGGGCAGGCGGCCGTCGTAGAAATAGCGGTGGCAGCGGTTGAGCCGGCCAGCCCTGTCGTCGAGCCCATGGAGGTTCCGGCAGGGCGAGAAGAGGCCCCGCGCAACATCTTTCCCGCCGGATACGCCGAGGATTTGCGTCGGGAGGAGGCGATGCGGCAGAGGCTTATGGCGAGGCGCCGTCTCAAATGGAATCCGCGACGTCAGCTCGAGATGGACGACTACTTCTCGAGCTCGACGCCTGCGGATGAAGATTTTGAACGCCTCTACAAGGCACTGCCGCAGAAGCCGACTTCAGGCGTACTCCTGTCCCAGGCCACAACATCAGCAGAGGGGCAGATATCGGAGCGTCCCGCGGGAAGAAGAAAGCGGCGGAAGAGGACGAAGAAGGGAGGGCCCGCGTCCGCGTCCGCGATCGCGAGCGCGAGCGCGAGTCACCTCACGAAAGAGGAGGAGGTAGGCGCGGGGAGGGAAATTGTGGGTGGTGCTGGGGGGAGTAGCGACCCGAAGGGGCCGTTGGTCGAGAGCGCTCCGTATGTGGAGATAGCTCGCCAGCGGTCTCCGACTTCGGGAGGGCAGGCGCGCGGGGGGGAGGCGGTAGTGTCCGGCCCTAAGGCCGTGAGTCGCGTGGAGAAGGCAGCCTCGTCCAAGTGCTCCACCGGTCGATCCGCGCAAGCAAGTGATCCCGGTGAGTTGGGCTGGGGCTGCATTTTCCGTGGGAGGATGGACGTGCCCGTTGATCCGGCCGTTGATCCGCCACCACGCTCATGCCACCGTTGCTGGCGGAGGGGGCACCATCGCGTAGATTGTCCCCGGCCCCTGCACTCGGTGTTTTGCCACAACTGTGGGCGTTTGGGAGAGACGCTTAATACTTGCCCCCGTTGTGGTGAAACGCATGCAGCGTGGTTGGCGAGCATGGGAGTCCGGCGGATCCGGGAGAGCCACCCCCAAGCGCATCCCCGCGTGGATGCTGGTGTTGCGCCGAGTGTGAGCGCGGACGTGGCGGGGGGATGGGAGGTTTCAGGTGGCGGTAAGGGCGGAAAGCGCCGGCGCCGATCTCCGCGATCGGAGACGGCACTGGCGCCAACGCCGGTAGCCCCGCGCCTGAAGGCCCCGAAGCCCCAGCCACCGCCACGGACGGACAGCACCTCGATTAAAAGGCGATTGAGTGCGCCGCCTCGGGTAGTTTCGGGAGCTAAGGTAGGAGCCCCCGTAGCATCGCGCACTCTGGCACCCCACGTTCCGGTAGCAAAGGGAGTGCAAAAGCAAGTGGAAACGCAGGATCGCGAAAGCGTCGACCTGACGCCGTCAGCTTCATTCGCGGAGATCCAGACCGCACGGAGCTCCGCGGCTGATCTGACGGTGGTCGGAAAGGGCGCTGAAGCATCCGGTGTTTCCCCGCTGATGCCTCCTGCGGAGGCAGCAGGGTCCTTGGAGGCCAGCTCAGTACAGCCCATGGAAGTGTCCGGAGAGGCATTTGACGACTCGGTGGGAAGCGGAGATTCCGTTTCCCCGGGGCTTGCCCTTCGGTCAGAACCGATCGCCGTGCCTGCCGGACCAGGGATTGAATTTGAACGGATGGCTCGCGCTTTCCAAGAGGCCAGGCTGTTTCTCGACAAGCTCCAGAGCGCCGAGCCTGCGGATAGAGGGTGGATGCGAGCGGCATTGGCTCGAGTATTCCCGGACCATCCGAGGCTGCAGTAGAGCTTGTGGAGGAGAGGTAAGGTTGAGTTTGTGAAGGTGGCCTCAATAACACCAGAGGCCACCGCCCCTTCTGAATTCGGTTGCTTGCCCGACTTTGCGCGCTTAGTTTTTGTGATATTAATGATAGGGATTCGATTGGAGTAATGGTGAAGAAGAGTAGCCAAATAAGCGTGCAAGGTTGGCGGCGACCAACCGGATGGATAAACTTGACATCTGGGAAGATGTGAAGTTTAGGGGGGGGTATTGCGACGAGTATCTCGCCGTGGTCACCGCGGTACTGAGCACGTGCTCGCCGCCTTGACCATGCGCCGAGTGGGGGGCAATGGGCTGCGCGAAATTCGGCGCACCGCGGTAATTATCGCGCGGGAAAGCGCGCGGGCCGCGGCGGCTAATCAAGGAGAGAGGGCAATTAGGCGCGCGATCGGCCCTCGATCCTTGTTCGATCGCACGATTTAGATTAGTGTGTCTCGGGACACGGCCTCTCCCGAGACGTTTCGCAGCGGAGCGCTACGTTCTTTTTCGCGTGACGCGTTTTTAGTTTATTAGAGAGAGTGAGTGAGAGAGAGAGAGATAGAGTGATAGATTGAAGGAGAGAGAGAGAGAGAGAGGTGCAATATAGTGCAGGTGCACTGAAGCTGCCGGATCAAAGAAACGAACTTGTATCGCTTTGATCTCGCCCTTGCGGGTTAGAGATTGGTGAAACAAGGTCCAACAACAACAAGCGAACCTTGGGACGCTTGGATCTCGCCCTTGCGGGTTTGAGATTGGCGAAACAAGAAGTAGCTACAACAACAAGCAGAGGGCATTTTTCCCGCCAACTTCAAGATCGCCGCCGCCCAAAAGTAAGTGGGATTACTAAATAATATATTTTATAACGCGTGCGCGATCATCCGCGTCGGGAGAGTGAGAGAGAGAGAGAGAGAGAAAGTTATTAAATAGGGTCGTTGATTTGTCGGGTTTATTTTGTATATTTATTATAATAAATATTAATTTTAACTTTTAAACATCCGCGTAATTATTTCGCGCACCTTTCCCTATTTTTTTCGCGTCCCTATAGCGGCGAGCACCCAGGCTCGCCCCGCCGAGTCCGCGGATTTTCCGCGCGACTACACTGACCGGAGGGAGGAGAGAGCGGAGAATCCTACAGTCGCGTGGTGGCTGGGAGCCGGGCGAAATTAGCCACCCGGTAACCGCCACGTGACAACTTATCATAATGATAACACTACGCATAACTGTAAGAAGAATAGATAGATCCATAGATCTAATTTTCATTTGCAACACTATCGCATACTATAAAAATAATTACAATTAGTAGTACAAATAACAATAAATAAGCGGTGATCTATAATTAATGATCTCCACCTATACCGAGAGAAAGCTATGAAAAATTTAAGCATTTTTTTTCACAGAGCTATGCTATTCTACGCCTCTCGGCAAAGCCAACTTGTGGCTAGTACATATCTTTCCTTCCCTATCCGGAGTTGCTTAGCATTGAGCGACAGAAAGGAAGCCATTTTTTTCGTCACGAATAAAGTACCTAATTTTAAATATAAATAATCAGTGTTACATTATTTGACTGCACCTGCAATGCCCCTACATGCAATTGGCGTCGCAACCATCATCAGATGGTCACCCGAACTAGCCTGGCTAGGTCTCTTACAGAACAATCACAGGGTTCACACGAAGCAAGAAAGCAGGAAGCATACCCGGGGAAATGATCGCTTGTTCCGATATCTCCGACAGCAAGCTGGATATTAAAAAAAAAGGACACGTCACCGAATTTGTCAATCTTAACAAACCGATTTCAGTTATATGTATGCGAAATCAATTATCTTTAATTTATAAACTGATTTTAGGCGATTTTCTCAAGAACTTTTAAAGAAAATAAATTATTGCAATTTGCCTAAGGTTCAGATGATGTATTAGATTTGTTCGCATTACTTGTTTTTTTCAAAACCTCTGGAAAGCGATGACTTTATAGCCCATAGAATATGTGCATTAAACAAGTAACTTCTCTATTATACTATACAGAACGCTAGATGTACCAATTACTTTGAATAAGAGTCTCAAGAAGGCTAAAATTACATAATTTATGTTGATATTGTTAAAAGAAAACTAGTTATCCTTGACAGTGCCAGAACTCAGAGTTGACACGAAAAACATGCAAAGTTAGAGTTGTAACACCTTTAAACGGCGTTTCCTAATTTATGATTTATTGGACACTAAACGAGCTGCCTGGGCTGCTCCTATGCACTCATTTTCAGGAGAGATCTTAGTTGGTCGGTGGCGTCGATGTCCCATTGTGTTTCATCCGGTAGTTGGACGCTGGCTGGGCGTTGGTCGTGGTTGCTTGCTAGTGTCTATCGCTGACAAGTCTGGAATGATATCCCAGAATACAGGTCTGCTCTGTACTTCTGTACGAACAATATTATGCCTACTCTTATTCTTCCCATATTCTTTACCACTATTTGCGCTCCATTCAATGGTAGTAATTTAACTAACTAGCTGAAAAATCCTAAGTCTGATATTTTTCCCTTCAAACCTGTTCTTGTTCAACAATATAATTTGAGCAACAATCATTCTAGCGCCCTTCTAATATTTAAATACTAATTTTGTCGAACAATATTTTCGTCCAAGCGAAATTACTTACCGTCGAACATTTTTGCGAACAATTAGTAATTGCTTGAAGCCAAATCTGGAAAAAATGGTGGATGTGAAAATAATTCGTAGCCTATCTGATAGAGAAAATTTGCTCGAAGGAACGATGAAGAAGTAATTCCTCTGAAAAATCGCTGAAAAACCGTCGTTCAAAGTGAGAGCAAACATAGTCTGAAAGAAGAGGACACAAATATATCCGGGCTCAGATAGGTTGATATAGTAGTCGGAAAACTAAACCTACGGATGTACCTGTATCAATGACCGTGACAATTGTGCAGCCCAGGATCTGACCAAGTACGCTCAAAGACCACGGCTCAGACACCCAGTCTAGGAGTGCCGCTGGTTCGAACCGTAAGATTAAAACACCGCACAAGGCTAGCCGTTCGACTGCCGGGGAAAGCAGTGCGGACCGATACACCATCCAGCTGACAAGACGTCGCATACCACTGTCACGATTAACTTGCTCTCTCTTTCTCTCTCTTTTTGTCTCCCGCTACTGGGATCATACGCCACTGAGCATCTAATCGCAAAGTACGAATACGAATATTATAGTCGGCAAACAATATATGGACCTATAAAACATTGGGAAGCATCCGATTTAAAGAAACAAAATTAATTTTATTGACACTGGCACTAAGTAATTATTACTTTGTATAAAAATTCGTATTCATATAGAGAATTTTTTTCTTTATGATACAAGGTTGGCAAATATCTTCCTTCAGCTTCTTTGCTCTGTATTCACTGCTTTAAAAAAGTGTTACAGTGATCAGATTTAGTTCAAATATGCACCGTTTTATTCTATAATCTGTTTCCATTTAGACGGCAACTTCATAATACCCTCCTCATAGAAGCCCCCCTCCTTATTTGTGAAGAACTCGGACAGCCACTTTTCACAAGCCTCTTTTCAGCTCAACTTTACACCACCAAGAGCATTCGACATGGACAGGAACAGGTGGTAATCACTTGGCGCTATGTCCAGGCTATATGGTAGATGCGATAAAACTTCCCATCCGAGCTCCCGTAGCTTCTGACGAGTCATCAACGAAGTGTGTGGTCTGGCGTTGTCCTGGTGAAACACTACACCCTTCCTGTCGGTCAATTCTGGGCGTTTCTGGTCGATCACCTGCTTCAAGCGGTCCAGTTGTTCGCAGTAGATAGTAGAATTAAGCTTCTGGTCATATGGGAGCAGTTCATAGTGGACGATTCCCTTCTAATCCCATCAAACACACAGCAAAACCTTCCTGACCGTCAATCCCGGCTTAGCCACTGTTTGGGATGATTCACCGGCCTTCAACCTCGACCGTTTTCATTTGATATTGTCGTATGTGATCTATTTTTCGTCGCCAGTCACCATCCGCTTCAAAAATGGGCCGAGTTCGTTCTGTTTCAACAGCATATCGGAGGCGTTGATTCGGTCCAGAAGGTTTTTTTGCGTCAAATCATGCAGTACCCAAGCATCAAGCTTTTTTCTGTGTTCAGCCTTCTGTGGATGGTTTAAAATGGTTTGACGACTAACTCTCATCTCCAGGGCGATGTCACGAGATACCACATGTCGGTTTAACTCGATTTTTTACATAATTTCATCTGTATTTATCGTCACAGGTCTTCCGCCGGCTGGCTTATCCATAGTGTCATTTTCACCGACTCGGAATCGTCGAAACCATTCGTCCATAGATCAAAGTTTCTCTAGCAGATTTGTCTTTAACAAAAGAAAACTTTAAAATAGCGCGAATTTCCACGTTAGTGAACTCTATGTTTACACGTCTATAACTGTTGAATGCAATATCCAAACTAATCATGCATAACTTCGTTTTGCTGCAGTAAGCTGCGCATAAGCGTTCAACTCCTAGACTCGAGACTGAGATACTAGATTCCTGTAGCCGCTAAGTTCAGCTTGAACGTTTACAATAAACGACGACATTGAAGCAGCTATTAAGTTCTTCTTCGCAATACAACAAGTGATCAGTGAGGTTGATCACATAAGTTCATGTAAGAGGCGAGAATATAACTTTAGAACATGTACAAATCTAGTATAAAGTAGCATTTTTATAAAATTCTACTTTTTTCGAGTGTATATTTTTTGATTCATATATTTACGTCTTTCAAAGATATACTTACTTCCAAAGTAACGGAATCATCTTTAATGTATCCTTTATCTGTATCAAGAACATCTTGCCATGTCATAAAGTGACTGAAACCCCAATCATTTTCCTTACTGTAAAATAAATGTTGGATTTCTGAAATAAACAAATTAAAATTTAATATAAAACAAAAAAAGGACTAAAAAAAAGGAATAGATATTTCTACTTATAAGGTAATACTTATTTTAATGACTTATTTAAAAAATGAACAATTCGTGTCGATAAATCAAGATAAAATCTGATATATTTTAAATCTTAGAAAAATATTCAGTTCCTGGATTTAAGTGGATAACTTTTTATAAATGCGACAATGTATTATTTTCTAAAAATTGAAATTATGTTATCAATGTAGAAGTAATATGAACTAAGGGTTTAGTCATATAATTAAAAGAGAGATCATTTACTGATTGCTTATAATTTAAATACAATTTTTTTGCATTTAATAATACTCGCTTAAGCATAGTAAGCGAAAATATTCAAAATTATACATTAAGAATAAATATTAACAAATTTTTATTGTAGCACGACTCTACATTAATGTTCCAAATTATATTACTTTGAAAAAGGAGTATCTTATTTTGCTGTAGGTCATTAAAAAACTAACATTATATTAAGGCCAGAACAGAAAATTCATGAAGCCCTGAATGTAGCTCTGACAGTACTAGAAGAAGCTAGCACAAATATTTTCTCTGTGGTTTATTTTAGTCTGCATTAAAGTCTAACTCTTGTGAAGGGGCGCAATATATAGCCATCCGATATGGAAACCTCCTCATAGTTTATGCCAAATCGAAATATCTCATACAGCAGACTAAACGAGTTATCGGCATTTAATTGTCATTATAACTGACGATACTCTACTTACACCTATCCTCTTCAGATGACTGAAACAAGCAATTCACAATTCTCGAAAAAGTCATTAGAAAATTCTCGATCTTGCTTCTTTACGCAATGTATTATACTGCAATTTAGCTAGCAAATCAGAAACAAACAGTTTTTGGTAATACTACCTTCTGAAAGTTCTTGAGGTACTGTCTTCTGAATTTAAATTGCAAGTTATGTGCCATTATTATGTGTCAAGTTACTTATGCCATTCAAATATACGTATTTTCGTTATCTGTTTTCGGATACAGAAACATGTGGCAATAAAGCGTGCTGTCTGTGTAAGAAATTCGATCACACGCCGGCGTATGTACCAAAATAGGCAAACTACACTGTGGGCCATAAGTGTAGGAGATTGTGCTGGAATTTTGAGAGTCGAACAGTCAGTTATGAACGTATTTAGTCCTCGCCTGAACTATCTTCTCCTGAACATGTTTGCGGACATCGAGGAAGTCCTCAAGGAATTGCCTTCGTCCTGTTAGTATGTAATGTCTGCACATTGACCTAGTCCTAAAAATCCTCTGGCAGTAACAGCTTCCAATCATAACCAGCTAACAACTGTATAAGCCCCTCACTATCGATGCTCTTATAATCCCCATATCTGAAAGAGCAACTAATAGATTCAGGGATAGGAGCCTCTACTGCAACACAAATTATGTTGTACTGACTATGAAAAGGAGCAGATGTATTGCCAACAGAAATTACCGGATGATTGCCCTCCACAAGAATGATATAAATCCAGGTGCCGAATGTGGGTGCTCCATGCGTAGGACCGTTTTGGATAATCTGCAAAGACAGCTCAGCCGCGAGTCTGCGAAGAAACGCAGCATTATCATTGGCAGTACAGACATCAGCATTCAGACCGCCAACTTAAAGATCGCCGCCGCCAAAGTGGAATTGATATACATATATGTTTTTCGGGATCATCCGCGTCGGGAGTGACAGAGAGAGAGAGAGAGAGAGAGAGAGAAAGTTATTAGATAGCGTCGACCAGATTGTCAGGTTTTCGTTTATAAAATATTATAATAAATATTAATTAATTTAAAATTGAAACATTCGCATAATTATTTCGCGCGCCTTTTCTCATTTTTCGCGTCCCTCATAGCAGCGAGCACCCAGGCTCGCCCCGCCGCGTCCGCGGATTTTCCGTGCGACTACACGAACAGGAGAAGAGGACGGAAAGTCCTTAAGTCGCGTGGTGGCTGGGAGCCGGGGCGAAATTAGCCACCCGGTAACGGCCAAGTGACAAATTGGCGACCGTGACAGGACGCCGGCGGTAGGGGTCGCGAACGAAAATTTTAGATCTTTCGTGAGGGAGCGGGCGCGAAATTTGCGCGCGATTTATATAGTTAGTGTTAGTGTGTAAAGAGTGTGTGTGAGTATAGGAGGGGGGGTAGTAGCTCGTGGCTCCGCGCTGTAATAAATCTTTACTTAGTGAGCAATCGGCGATCCAATCGGCCGCCCCTCCCTTTTTGTGCCTGGCTGTCGGAGGTCCTGTGAAGAACAGGCGTCGACTGCTTGGCACCGCGCGCGGCGCATGGGAGGCAGGAGCTTGCGTTTGAGCGAGCTCCTCAGAGGCCGACAGTTGTCGATTTAGAGCCGATAGCAAAGGGCGCGTCGGTGGTTTGCACGGACCCCTCGCGTGTAGGCTCCAGCGTGCGAAGGGGGGGTTGCATTTCTTCGTGCACAGGGGCACAGAGGAAGTGCAGGAGTGCACATTATTGCGAAGGAAAATAAGGTTGTGTTAGTGTGTGTCGCGGCGACCGTAGCGAGCGTGCTGTTATATTTTTAATATTGGAATAATTTTAAATATTTTATAATAATAATTTATTTTTAACTAATAATATTTTTATTATATTTTGTAATTTCTTTTGTATTTTGTAAGTTGTTTTCTTTTTTTTTGTTCTGTTTTATTTTAGCATTTTTTTTGGAAATTGTGTTTCGATTTTCAGATTTTCTTTTTTTTTCAGTATTTTAATTTTTTTCCATATATAGCTAGCAGAGCGCGCAGAGGTGCGGTCCAGCACCTAGTAAGTGGGGGGAGGGTATTGCCATTCGGTGGTGCCTTTTGTACCCGCCTAAAGTGCTGACGCGACCACACTTGGAGTGTGGTTGGGGCCGGAATGGCGGACCAAAGGAAACGGTCCTCCATTAGCGGCGTGGAGACGATAAGTGTTGACGAGGAGGAGGAGGCAGCGATGCAGCGCGTTCGCGTCCGCGTCGCCGCCATTAATACAGTTTGCGAGCGTTATGGTGAGCGCGTGCGTGCCTTGCCACTTGCATCCGCGAAGGCCAGGCGCCTACGGAGGCATGTGCGAGGCATGCCGATATATCAGGTTGTGATCGAGTTGTCCCGAAGCAAACTCTGTTTTCAAGGCGACCATAAAGAGTACGGGAGCGCTTATGGCGTTTCCTGCTCATGGTTGCCCGGCCTCTGCTGAACGTTCCCTGGGTTGAGGGATACGATGACAACTACGACGTCGAACCATTGGATCCTCCTTTGGTTTGTTACGATTTGTGGTTGCCGCCGATTTCTCCCCAGAAGCAAGGGACGGATCGTGAAGACGGCCCTGCGAAAGATGACGGCGCGGCAGTTATCACGACCAGCACGACCGGAGAGGATAGCGAGAGTTCTTCGGGAGTTCGCGTTCGAGAAATTGGAGTTGATCCTAAGGATCATCCCCCGACTGTTTTTAAACAAGGGGTAGATGTCCCGGGAAACTCCAAGCCGGAGTCGACTGAGGTGGACGGGCTGACCCTCCAAATGCAGGAGCAGGTACGGCAGATCGTCTTATCAGTGATGTCAGAAATTTTCGCTTCTCAGTGTGCAAGTATTCTGCAGACGCTGAGAGGAGCAACTACGCAAGTTGCCACATGTTGTCGATGGACCACATACTATGTACGGACAATGCAGACTTAACACTTTTGGAAAAGATTTTATGCATAATGTAGCCGCAGACTCATTTCCACTCGATGCTGACGGACTTTTGGGCAGAGATTGGTGGAAAACTATCAAGCAGTAATAGATACTACAGAAGAGACAATAATTATTAGAGACAAACATAAGAATAATTTGAGATTTAGATTCAACGAAGAACTCACTCAACTGCCGCCTGGAATCAATATTCTAACGGTAAAAATTAATAAACCGGATGGAGATTACATCATCACGGATGATAAAAATTTAATTACACCTGCAATCTATCATGTAAAAAATGGAAAAACAAAGATAAGCTGTAGCAACCATTCGGATAAACAAATAAATATATGCACCGATCTACAAATTGAAAAGTTCAAAGAAAACATTTCAATATTAAATAATAACATTCCAAATAAACAACGAAAATTACTTTTACAACAATTATACTCTCGACATAGTAATGTATATGCAACCCGAGAAAGAGACGAACTCACAGTTGAAAATACGCGATTCTCACATCTACCGCAAGATCAAGCCAATGCCATCTTATCACTTGTCAAAGCTTACTCGGACATATTTCAACTAGAAGGAGATCCTGCACCTTCGCTCGATGACGTGTATCACCGTATAGATCTCACTACGTCGCAAGCGATCACTTCAAAACTGTATCGACACCCACTGTCATTGCACCGTGAGATCTATAAACAAATAGTAGATCTTGAAAAATAAGGAGTAATAGTTAAATCCAACTCACCCTTTCTTTCGCCCGTATGGTGTGTACCAAAAAAGATGGACGCCTCAGGGATACAAAAGTACAGAGTAGTGATCGATTTTCGCAAACTAAACGAGTATACGCTTCAAGATAACGATCCGTTGCCCTCAATAGATGAAATTTTAGACCAATTAGGAGAAGCACGATATTTCAGCGCATTTGATCTCGCCAACGGATTTTATCAAGTACCGGTTTTACCTGCACATCGGGAACGAACGGCGTTTAGCACGCATAAAGGCCATTGGGAATTTAGACAAATGCCAATGGGACTCAAGAATGCACCCGCGACTTTCCAACGAATAATGAATCTAAAATTACAAGGACTGATTGGGACAATTTGCTTTGTATATCTTGATGATATAATAGTTTATTCGAAGACATTTGAAGAACATTTACAAAATCTACAGACGTTATTTCAACGACTTAGAGAAACAAAATTGAAGTTACAACCCGATACGTGTGAATATGTAAAAGCAGAATTAGAGTATCTCGGACACTTAATCACTGAAACCGGAGTTTTGCCAAATCCAAGCAAAGTAGAATGTATACGAAACTACAAACAGCCCAACAATCAAAAGGAAGTGCGACAGCTATTGGGCCTTTGCGGTTATTACAGGAAGTTTATTAAGAATTATGGCAAAATAATCATACCTCTTAATAAATTGATGTGTAAAGATCGCAAATTTGAATTCACAGATGAGTGCAAAGAAGCTTTTCAAATACTTAAAGAAAAATTAACTTCAGCGCCTATATTACGTTATCCGAACCTTGACGAATTATTCATACTTACAACTGATGCAAGTAACGAAGGACTCGGTGCAGTATTAAGCCAAGGAGACTACAAAAAGGGAAAGGACTTGCCATGTGCATTTGCATCACGAGCACTCAATGATGCAGAGAAAAATTATTCGACCACAGAAAAGGAGTTACTTGGAGCAGTCTGGGCTATACGACACTTCAGACACTTTTTATATGGAAAACCATTCGTCCTCATAACGGATCATGCACCTTTAGCCGGTTTAATTAAAACAAGGTCGCCAGAAATAGGTTCGAGAATATTCAAATTACTTCTCAAAATAGCAGACTTTCAACCAATGATCGAGTACAAGAAAGGAAAATTAAATACAAACGCAGATGCACTTAGCAGAGCATTCTATACTGACACTCACTGCAATATTACTTGGACACGAGACAGCTACCCGGGGTTCATCATCACAAGGGAAAAATGGGACTCGACACCTGCAACAAGATTACTAGACGAATCAGTTGAACGAGGAATCAAGGCGTTCGAGTTCAACGATGACTTTACACCACAGGAGATTGAAAATTTAGTTAGTCTTTTGAGAACAGCGGCAAAAACAAAAGGTATTAATAAATTATACATTAAAAGAAAACATCGCTGTCCGATATTACCCGCAGCATCTGAAGTTCAAAATCTCGATTCCTCCATTGAATCAAACACAACCACCGAACAGCCCGAAATTTACAATGAGCCCCCGTCACCAGCAAACAGCGTCAAAGACACGGATTTACCTCTAGCACAACGACAACCTCGGGCACGCGGTAGACCGAAAATAAAATCACAGATTATAATTAATCATAAATGTAAAGGCGATATTGTTCTAGAGCCCTCTGTGGAGCTCGTAACTAACCCAATGCCTGTAATAATAGACATACTCAATAAGCTAAAATTTGACGAGACACTAGAGTTGAGAAAAATTGATCAAAAAACCTCTCAAAAGTTGATACAAAAATTCTCGGAAATAGCTAGGAAGATGAGGCGGCCAACTCTTTATATCAAAAGCACTGAGCGACAACACGTAAGCAATGAGGCCACCCAAAAAATATTATTGGGTAGAGCGCATGGCGAAACACATTGGAAACAAGATAAAATGACTATCGAACTTCGAAAATACTGCTGGGAAACGAAGACTCAAGATATTAAGAATTGGATTGATTCGTGCGAAAATTGTCGTAACGAAGAAACAAAAAAACGATTCAGAGCCCCAGGCACACTTTTCGATGCACCTTCAGATGTAAATGAAATTTGGTATATCGATCACGCGCAACCACGCAATTATTTGTATTTATTCATAATTGAAGCTTTATCAAGATACGTAAAGGTGATTATTTTGAATAGTTTCGATGAAAGCACGAATGCCCTTAGAAATTTGTTTTGTGAATGGGGAACACCCAAGAAAATAATTTCAGATAACGGTCAAACATTTCACTCAAAGTCATTCCAAAAATTATTAGAGCAATACGGAGTATGTCATTATCCCGTCACGCCTTTACACCCTCAATCAAATGGAATTTGCTAAAGGGTCATCGGTACACTCAAAGACAAAGTCACTCGAGCATTAGAAAATAATCGATCGCACATACCTGTAGTCATGAACTACAATAATACAATACATCCAAGCACAGGATTCTCACCATACGAACTCTTCTATGCGCGCACACCACAAGAAATAACGACTGGACCTTTGTTAAGAGATATTATCGAAGGAAGATTTAATAAAGTTGCTCGAGATAAGCTTACAGCAAAAGCAAAGATCAACGAAAACAAAGAGAAAAACAAAAAGTTAGTAGACTCACGACAATCGTTAAAATTTAGACCAGAGCTACAGCAACAGGTAATGTTTAAACTAGGAAATGAATATCAAGGACCGGCAACTATACTCACAATCAATCGTAATGCTAATACTGCACAAATATTGTATAATAACGCTATATTCAGACGACACTTCAATCAATTAAAACCACTGCCTGATGTATACATTACAGATGAAGGAACTCTTCATGTTACTCGCCATAATTGTTAGTGCCCAAGGGAAGATTAACATCGTGCATCAGTCTATACCATTGTTGAGACAAAGCTTCGGTACCGCCTATCTGTACGAAGATACTTGGACTATAGTCAACCATATAAACCTATCTGCACTTTTAGAAAACGGAAAAGAAATCGATCAGCGCTTAAACCGCATAGTCGACACCTGTACACATGCCTTATGTCAAGCGAAGGGTTTCATCACACATCAGAAACGCAGAATAAATAATCTCATGCAGAGAACGATGCTCTTTCAACCACATAGCACAGAATCCGACAACAGACAGAAGAGAGGCTTATTTAATTTTATTGGATCAGCTAGTAAATTCCTTTTCGGGACGATGGACGTAAATGACGCAGATTACTATAACCAGGAAATAGATAAACTATACAAGCACACAGGCAAAGCTTTAGTGGCAGTCAAAAATCAGACTATATTTATGCAAGAAACTCTCGATCATTTTTCGAAAGAATTCCAGACGTTTAAAAAGAATGAAGATGAATTGATGAATTGGAATTCGCACGCTAGATCCGCATTGAAGGATTATCAGGCAAACGCAATTATACATATGTCACTTGAAGAAATCGATGTCTCAATAGAAGAATATGAAAACTATATGACAGAATTATTCACAGCTATAAATATAGCCAGGAACGGTATATTATCGCCAGTACTTATGAAGCCAGACATGCCAGAACACTTATGCAGGGTTTACAAGAAGCATATCAACAAAATTTATATATTGATATACTTCTACCACCTCATATAAATAACTATTTTTCCATCATACAGTCCATGACCTTCTCGTCATACATATCCAAATCAGGACTTACTATAGTCACGAGATATCCAATTGCGCACGCAGAGCCATACGAAATAATAAAACTACAAGCTTTACCCTTTGAAAGTCGCGTAAATGTGCTTGGACTTCTCGAAATCACACAGCAATATATACTCATATCCAAAGACAATACTAAATATACAACTATCGACAGCATAAACACCTGCTCACACAACGATCAAGGAAGACTTTGCAAGATTCAATTATTTCCAAAACGCCTAGGATCATTGGATAACTGCGAATGACTGCTTCTAAATGACGCAACAAAATGCCCACCAAAATATTTCGCATTATCACAACACTTTATACAAAGGTTAAATAATGCAAGCTTTTACATATTGCCTACCAGTGAATTGCAACTCAGCCTTTTCTGTCACTCCTACGTGAGAGACTTGCTAATAGAGCAACCAACAATCATACAATTATCTGATGGATGTTTTCTTATTAACGTTGACTACAGACTAGAAATAACTCATGACGTACGTATCTTTCCAGAAATATACCCAAAAATAGACATTCCATCGCCCCCTAAGAATACCTCATTTGTGATCCCTACATTAACCTTACAGACACACCATTTAGAAAATCTACACACAAAAGCAGCAAACTTGAAACAAATAGAATACGAGCTTGAAATATTGTCTAACCAACAACGCAATCACTCTTATATCACTACTGCTATAGACTACTTACATTACGCCGGATATATAGCACTTGCATTGATAGCAACTGTTATTGGCTATAAAATAAAATTATTTAGCACCATAGTTACGCTTATAGAATACATTTTTATAAGATCAACGAGATATTGTTGTTGTCATACTACTTCAAACGTAGTTACGTATACCCACTGTGCCAATGTTAATACCGCCGGTACTTCAATTGATACAGACACTACTCACGTGCCTTCAGCACCATTACAGAAACCAGCTCTATCACAGTGCACTAGCATAATTCCGCCACAATACTCAAACATATCTCCACCGCAATACGAAAATATGTTGTAAAATTCTCGAGGACGAGAATTATCCGAAGGAAGGGATTGTCAAGTAGAATAATCTTATTTGTAGCCGTTTCTCACGTAGGCATGTAAGTCATCTCCCAAGATAGTGTCAAGTAAAATATTCTCATTAGGAGCTGTTTCTCACGCCGATATGTGAGTTATCTCCCAGGATAGGTCATGCGAGCGACTGTTATACACATACATAACGCATAGAATTTCGGTCTGTCACACAGCTATCTAAGTTACTTCTTGCAAACTAATCTTATATAGAAAGATAAAACAGCATACAAATAGCACTAGATAATAAGAGCTGCGATGCCTATAAATACGTGAGCCTATAAGGGACCAGCGGTTCAGTAATATAGTTAAATTCATCGTGTAAGTACATCTCTCAGGAGCTCTGTCACTATATTGCAATAAAGATCAGACGAATATATCTTTGTCCAATATTCATTTTCTGCCTTCCTTGACGCCAAGATTCCTGCAAGTACTCACACGCGCCTTCAACTCGACCATTTGCTACCATCGCGTGAAATACTCATCTCGAATAGATGACACTTTCTCAAAAGTGGGTGAATTAAGTTCAGATCCGAGAATTTTCGCAGAATGTTGTGGTATCGTTGAGATACAAAGTGAGGAGCGAGAGCAAGTGAAGGCTTTGACGGAAAAGATACTTCCAGAACCCGGAGAGCTTCACGTGTTTACGACTCTCATTGAACATCACATCGATGTCCAGGGTGCTCTGCCGGTGAGACACGCACCTCGGCGTATGTCTCCCAAGGTTCTCGAGTTTGCTCAAGAAGAGGTGAAAAAGATGTTTGAGAAAGGGATTATTGAGCGTAGCGCTAGTGAGTGGTGTAGTGCACCAGTAATTGTCAAGCGAGAAGGGAGCTATAGGTTTTGTATAGATTTTAGAGATGTCAATAAGACGACTAGACGCGATAACTATCCTTTACCGAATATAGATTCGATTTTGGATAAGTTGCGCGAAGCTAGGTATATCTCTAAAATCGACCTAAAGAAAGCTTACTTCCAGGTGTTCTTGCCTGAAGTTAGCCGGCAATTTACAGCTTTTGCTGTTCCTGGCTCCGGTCAATGGCAATTCGTTCGTTTACCCTTCGGATTGAAAAATGCGCCGATGACGTTTTGTAGGTTAATCGGGGCCTTATTTGGACCCGAGGTAGAACCTCACGTTTTCGCGTACTTGGACGATCTGATAGTGGTGACGCAAACGTTCGAAGAACGCCTGAAATGGGTAGAGTTTGTGTTGCGTACGGTTGTGGAAGCCGGACTCGAGGTGAATCGTGAGAAGTATGAGTTTTGGTGTTCGAGTGTGCGTTTCCTAGGTTACCGGCTGGATGCTGACGGATTAAGGCCGGACCCGGAAAGGGTTGAGCCGGTCCTGAACTATCCGGCACCCAAGAATGTGAAAGAGTTGCGTACGTTTTTGGGTATGGTGGGCTGGTACGCACGGTTTATTGAGAAAGAGTCCGAGCTTAAAGTGCCCCTCACGAAGTTGTTAAAGAAAGATCAACCGTGGGAGTAGCAGAGAGAACAAGAGGTTGCGTTTAATGCTTTAAAGAACGCGCTTGTAAAGGCCCCTGTGCTTGCTCGTCCGAATTTTTCTAAGTCATTTACGGTCCAAACCGATGCTAGTAATCACGCCATTGGAGCCGTTTTGACTCAGGAAGATGACGATGGGTTTGAGCATCCGATTGTGTATATCAGCCATGTCTTAAATCCGGCTGAGAGGAATTATACTACGTCGGAAAAGGAGTGCCTTGACTTATTGTGGGCGATTAAGAAACTGAGGCCATATTTGGAGGCCTATGAATCTGTTGCTAAAACAGATCATAGCACTCTAACGTGGCTTAAGAATCTTAAAGACCTTACAGGGAGGCTAGCGCGTTGGGCCCTTGAGATGCAGCAGTGGGACTTCGAGATTGTGCATACAAAAGGCGCACTCAACAAGGTTCCTGATGCTCTCTCTAGAGGGATCGATAGAGATATTGCGATTGTGGCGAATTTTGAGACGATCTCGGATCCTTGGTATCATGACAGAATAAACGAAATTCAGCGTTGCCCTCGAAAATTTCCGGGATGGAAAGTGATAGATAGCATGCTGTATCGTTATTCTCCTGATGAGATCTTGGATTCGATCTCGTTTCAAGAGGAGGGGTGGAGATTCGTCGGACCAGACGAGTATAGAGTTGGAGTGATCGAGCAGGCACATCGCCACCCGTCGTCAGGTCATCTTGGAATCGAGAAGACTTACGACAGGGTAAAGAGGAAGTATTATTGGCCTGGTTTTTACTTCCAAGTGCGCGCATACGTGCAGCAGTGTAGTGAATACCAGCGCTATAAAGTCTCTCAGGCGGGTCCTCAAGGGCTGATGGGTAAGCGAATCGTTGAGAGGCCATGGGCAGTGGTGGCTCCAGACGTGATGGAGCTGCCTCGTAGTAACAGCCAATTTAAATACATTTTAGTGTTTCAGGATCTTTTTACGAGGTGGATTGAGTTGAAACCATTGCGTGTGGATAACGGGAAGGCAGTAGCGAAAGCTTTTGAAGAGTTGGTGTTGTTTAGGTGGGAGACTCCCGAGTTCTTATTGATGGACAATGGTACAGAGTTAGTTAATAAGCATCTCTGGGAGATGTTGGAAGATTTTGGTGTAAAGCATGTAACCACTCCTCTCTATCACCCCCCAAGCCAATCCGGTTGAGCGTACGAATAGGACGTTGAAAACAATGATTGCCACGTTCGTCGAGGCTGATCATCGTCAGTGGGACGAGCACTTGCATGAGTTTCGACATGCCATTAACACGGCCGTGCAAGCTAGCACAAAAGTCTCGCCAGCGTTCTTGAACTACGGGCGCCATCCACAGCCAGTGAAGAGTTTACGACGTGAAGTTGAGGGAGAGAAGGTAGTTTTTTGTGCCGACCCTGAGCATTGGCTTGACCGTCTGAAACGATTGGACGTTCTTTGGAATCTCGTGAGGAAGCATAACGATGAGTCCCAGGAGCGCAACGCCCGAGCATACAATCGCAATAAAAGAGGCGCGTCGTTTCAGGTGGGCGACCTCGTATGGAGGCGCGAGAGCACGCTTTCGGATGCTGCGAAGGGAGTCTCCGGTAAGCTGGCACCAAAATATTCTGGTCCCTTCGAGATAAAAGAAGTGCTTGGTGACAGTCTTTCTTCTCGAAGATGCTGGCCGGAAGACCTCTAAGGTGCATATTCAGCACCTAAAGCGGTATATACCACCGAGGCGAGCTAACGTGCCGACCGAGGAACTGTCGGAAGTCAGTATTTGTTCTTGTGTCGTGGTAGAGGGTTAGTGTAAGTGTAGTGTTTAGAGTGATATTAATCAATTTCTTCATTTTTTCAGGCGGCGATCGGTGGAGAAATGGAAGGAGACATCCCCGTCGAGCCAGCTCCGGGGGTGGTTGAGGGTAAGGACGACGAGGAGTGCCTCGAAAGGCTGCTGCGGCTGGAGCTGAAAGCTCGCCGGGACAGCGTTCCTACCGACGAGGAGGAGGCGTTGCTCCTCGACGCATCGGACGACGACATGGGGGTGCCGGAGTTGACGAGCGGCGGGGCCGCATCTACATCTGCGGGCCCAGGCCTGCAGCCGTCGACGTCCGGCGACAGCAGCATCACGGCGGTTACGCCGCCCGTGTGTGACGGGCAGGCGGCCGTCGTAGAGGTAGCGGTGGCGGCGGTTGAGCCAGCCCTGTCGTCGAGCCCATGGAGGTTCCGGCAGGGCGAGAAGAGGCCCCGCGCAACATGTTTCCCGCCGGATACGCCGAGGACTTGCGTCGGGAGGAGGCAATGCGGCAGAGGCTTATGGCGAGGCGCCGTCTCAAGTGGAATCCGCGACGTCAGCTCGAGATGGACGACTACTTCTCGAGCTCGACGCCTGCGGATGAAGCTTTTGAGCGTCTCTAGACGGCACTGCCGCGGAAACCGACTTCAGGCGTACTCCTGCCCCTGCCCACAACATCCACGGCGGGGCAGACCTCGGAGCGTTCCGCGGGAAAAAGAAAGCGGCGAAAGAGGGCAAAGGGAGAGGGCCCGCGTCCGCGTCCGCGATCGCGAGTATCCTCACGAAACAGGAGGAGGTAGGTGCGAGGGAGGTAGTGGTTGGCGTTGGAGGATGTTGTGACCCGAAGGGGCCGTTGGTTCAGAGCACTCCGTATGTGGAGGTAGTTCGCCAGCGGCCACCAACTTCGGGAGGGCAGGCGCGCGGGGGGGAGAAGTTTGTGTCCGGCCTCAAGGCTGTGAGTGGCGTGGGACAGGCAGCCTCGTCTAAACGCTCCACCGGTCGATCCGCGCAAGCTAGTGATCCCGGTGAGCTGGGGCGAGGTTGCATGTTCTGTGGGAGGATGGACGTGCCCGTCGATCCGGCCGTTGATCCGCCACCACGCTCGTGCCACCGTTGCTGGCGGAAGGACACAATCGTGTCGATTGTCCCCGGCCCCTGCATTCGGTGTATTGCCGCAACTGTGGGCGTTTGCGGGGAAACCCTGAACACTTGCCCACGTTGTGGAGAGACGCACGCAGCGTGGTTGGCGAGTATGGGAGTCCGACGGATCCGGGAGAACAACCCCCAAACGCATCCCCGCGTGGATGCTCGCGTTGCGCCGAGTGTGGGTACGGACGTGGCGGGGGGATAGGAGATTTCAGGTGGCGGTAAGGGCGGAAAGCGCCGGCGCCGATCTCTGCGATCGGAGATGGCACTGGCGCCACAGCCGGTAGCCCCCCGCCTGAAGGCCCCGAAGCCCCAGCCACCGCCGCGAACGGTCAGCACCTCGGTGCAAAAGAGGTTGCGTGCGCCGCCTCGGGTGGTTTCGGGAGCCAGGGTAGGAGCCACCGTAGCATCGCGCAATCTGGCACCCCATGTTCCGGTAGCGGAGCGAGTGCAAAAGCGGATGGAGGCACAGAATCAGGAAAGCGTCGGCCTGACACCGTCAGTTTCATACACGGAGATCCAGACCACACGGAGCTCCGCGGCTGAACTGACGGTGATCAGAATGGGTGCTGGAGCATCCGTTGTTTCCCCGCTGATGCCTCCTGCGGAGACAGCAGGGTCTTTGGAGGCCAGCCCTGTGCAGCCTATGGAAGTGTCCGGAGAGGCATTTAACGGCTCGGTGGGAAACGAAGATTCCGTTTCCCTGGGGCTTGCCCCATTGTCAGGGCCGATCGACGTGCCTGCCGGAACAGGGACTGCGTACGCACAGATGGTTCGCGCCTTCCAAGAGGCCAGGGTGCTTCTCGGCGAGCTCCGGAGCGCCGAGCCTGCGGATAGTTTGGATGTGAGCGGCACTGGCTCAGTTCTTCCGGGACCACCTGAATTCGCAGTAGATCTTGCGGAAGAGCGGTAGCGTTGAGTTGGCGAAGGTGGCCTCAATAACACCAGAGGCCACCGCCCCTTCTGATTTCAGTTGTTTGCCCGACTTTGCACGCTTAGTTTTTTTTTGTAATATTAGTTTAAGTAGGTAATTTTAGTGTAATGGTGAAGTAGAGTAACCAAATAAGCATGCAAGGTTGGCGACTACCAACTGGATGAATAAACTTAGCATCTGGGAAGATGTAAAGTTTAGATGTAAGTTTACTGAGCTCGTGCTCGCAGCCTTGACAATGCTCCGAGTGGGGGGGCACTTGGCTGCGCGAAATTCGGTGCACAGCGGTCATTGTCGCGCGGGAACGCGCGCGGGCCGCGGCGACTAATTAAGGAGAGAGGGCAATTAGGCGCGCGATCGGCCCTCGATCCTTGCTCGATCGCACGATTTGGATCAGTGTGTCTCGGGACACGTCTCCTCCCGAGATGATTAGCGGAGAAGCGCCACGAGTTTCGCGCGACGCGTTTATAACAAAGTGAATTAGAGAGTGAGAGGGAGAGAGAGTGAGAGAGAGAAAGAGAGAGAGATAGAGGGTGAGAGCGGTGCACCAAAGTGCAAGTGCACTTCCCTGCCGATCAAGTTCAAGTACCTTGGGACGCTTCGATCTCACCCTTGCGGCTGCAGATTGGCGAAACAAGAAGGTAGCGCCAACAACAAAGCGGAGGGTGTTTTCCTGCCAAAGTAAGTGGAATTGATATACATATATTTTTTTCGGGATCATCCGCGTCGGGAGAGTGAGAGAGATAGAGCGAGAGAGAGAGAGAGAGAGAGAGAGAAAGTTATTAGATAGCGTCGACCAGATTGTCAGGTTTTCGTTTATAAAATATTATAATAAATATTAATTTATTTAAAATTGAAACATTCGCATAATTATTTCGCGCGCCTTTTCTCATTTTTCGCGTCCCTCATAGCAGCGAGTACCCAGGCTCGCCCCGCCGCGTCCGCGGATTTTCCGTGCGACTACACGAACAGGAGAAGAGGACGGAAAGTCCTTAAGTCGCGTGGTGGCTGGGAGCCGGGGCGAAATTAGCCACCCGGTAACCGCCACGTGACAATACTTACTTCGAATTGCTTGTCAGTATAAAGCGCAACTCCCCAGCATTAACATTGCGATCTTGCCGAACTACAGAAAATCAATCAATCTCGATGACTTGATCCATGATGCCAGAACCCAACCAGGTTACTGCTACACTGAACAGACGATAAGTAAGATGATCGTGTAAATGAAGACGAAGTCCCTCAATGTGAGCTGCCGTAGTATCTCTAAGAGAGCGCACATTAATGAAGCCCGCCTTGAAGAATATACCACTCTTACTGCATCCCGCAACCTTATCTTTATTATTCCCGCTCCCACTACCGGCAACCAAACAACAGAGCATTTATCCAGCAAACTATGATCGGCTTTGCATTGCTTGAATGCGCCATATTGACCTCGGCTTAATCACATATTTATATAAATAGTATATTGTCTGGTATCAGACATCGCCGCAGGTGAGCGAGAAAACAAAGCATTTTGACTGGATTAGCAGCTTCAATTATCCTAAGCTGCACCCTAATTGATGGGATTGACGGTTGGAGTTTTTCATCAACCCCTCCATGTGACCTCGCCGTTCGTACTCCGAGTTGCACCGCGGAGACCAGATCGTCAGGTACGAACGAGGAGAGCACAGAAGTGATGTCATGAAGCGCGCCATCAAAGAACAAGTCTATTGTTATGAATATATTTTCTATTGTGTTTATTGCTCTTATTATTTATTAGTTATTGTTTCTGCTACTTACATTTTTATTTTTTTTTACATTTACGTTTATTGGCGTAGTTAATTTTAATATATTATTGAACATCTCGGTTGCCAGTCCGTCAACCATTAATGATCCAGTCACCCCATTGCTTTCGTTAAATTTTTTAATTCTATGATCTCATTGATGAGCAGTAAGCAATAGTCGCGCAGGGCTTCCAGCTCGGCCGATTACGCTTTGTTGATGTTTTCAAGCTCAGAGACCTGACTCATAACAGCCACTACGGTCTCTTCCGGTGCTAGTACGCATTGATTCAAATCAGGCTGGCCTGACCTGAGACTCCTCGTAAGAAAAGTATTAAGATGGGCCACCGCTCGATCAATGAGATCAAATCTGTTGCAAAACAGGTAGGTTGTGAAGTCCGATCTTGGCTTTAAAGCCTCAGATAAGACTTGCAACGATGAGTTCCGTGACGAAGATGTTAATGCAGGCATCTGGCTCACCTTGCAGGTCGTAGTAGAGCAGGTGGAAACGGCGTGTTTGAGTGACCGTCGCCTGCCACGGTGTCCCGCTCCGCATCCGTGTGGGCGCCTCTCTCCATGTGCGCTACTGCAGGCCATGATGAGTGCGTATACTGAGAACGCTTGCTGGACTTAGCCCAGCGGAGAGGGGGGCAAGTCGCTTCGCTACATTCGGTTGAGTGGCGAAGCGGCAAAGTGGGAGAGTAGCGCTCTCCCTTACCTCACATGTGTTCTCTCTCTCTCTCTCTCTCTCTCTCTCTCTCTCTCGATAAATATGACAGGTGTTCATCGGCGAGCTCCATACTCAAATTGCATTTAGCAATACTAATATTTGGTGGGGAGTTTATATATTTTACAGAGGCACAAGGACTCTTGCAGGCTCCATGCAACCGGAGCATAACTGCGTGGCTTTAATGAGGAGCCGAGAAGTTCGATTTTTAAGTTTCGTTTCTTTCGTGCCTGGAGGATGGCTTAGGTGAGCAACGCACATACAGGTAAGTGACTGTATAGTGTTTATATGTGCCTCATCGGCGAGAACGCGTGGCGCCAAATCTCCTGCCTATTTTGAACACAGACACACGCCACTTCCCATTCGTAGCGATCCGCGTATCTATCCACCTTTATCTGCAGCTCCATCCGCACTTATGGAAGATGCAACCTACTGTGTCTGTGCGCAGGCGAGGAGAAGTGTTAGAGTGCTAGTGAAATGTAGCGGATGTGGGTTGCATTGTCGTTCAGCATGCTCCACGACAGTATCGCGTGGCACATACTTACACGTGTCACGCATGTGTGCCGCCGAAGCACACTCATCGTCGCCTGCAGCACGGCAGACTACAGCCCACACGGATGCGGAGCGAGACACCGTGCATCAGGCGCTGCTTAATGTGCCACGCACCTTGAATCGGCCAGCAAAATAAACCTGAAGAATGCATCTTCAACAACCTCATTGGACTCATCATTGCAGATCTTATCGGATGCATTAAAGGCGAGATCGGACTCAGTGTCTACCATTGACCTTTTTTGCAACAGATTTGATCTCATTGATCGAGCGGTGGCCGATCTGAACTCATTTCTGGCAAGGAGTCTCAACTCAGGCCACCTTGAATCGAATCCATCCGCACCAGCAGCGGAAGAGATGATGGTGGCTCTTATGAGTCGGGTCTCTGAGCTGGAAAGTATCAATAAAGCGCAGTTAGCTGAGCTGGCTGCGCTGCGCGAAGATCGCTCACTGCTCCTCAGTGAGATAAATAATCTAGAAAATTTAATGAAGGAAATAGGGGGGCGCAACCAAGGTGAAGATCGATGGATTGGCCACTGAAATGTCCAATAGCCTATTAAAATTAAGCTCTCAATGTATTAATAATAATATTAATAATCATAGCGTAACTAATAATCTAAATAATGTAAATATTGATAGTTCTGATTATATGCGAATGGATAAAGATGATTTATCGCGGGCGTTAAATGTAGGGGAGGACATATCGGCGGGGCTGAGGACTACTACCGGGAGCTCAGGAGCAGACGACATCAACAAACAAACGCGCAATAGTAAACCAACTAAAATGAACAATAGTAAATTTACACACAACAAGAACATTCAACACAGATGAAAACACAACAAAAACAATCGTAACCGCAATAGTGATAGCCATCTTAATGAATCTGCTCTCGAGAATCCCGGACATATTTCGAGCAATCATCGGAATGATGTGAGGGACGTTTCGGCAGTGAGTGATGCGGTCGAGCTAGGAGTCACGGGGGTGGTCCACTGTGCAAGCACGGAAGTCTTGTCCTCCGATGTCGCGCTACCGAGATGTCCGATAATATATTAAAATTAACTGCACCAATAAACGCAAATGTAAAAAAAAATAAAAATGTAAGTAGCAGAAGCAATAACTAATAAATAATAAGAGCAATAAACACAATAGAAAATATATTAATAACAATAGAGACTTGTCCTTTGATGGCGCGCTTCATGACATCACTTCTGTGCTCTCCTCGTTCGTACCTGACGATCGGATCTCCGCGGTGCAACTCGGAGTACGAACGGCGAGGTCACATGGAGGGGTTGATGAAAAACTCCAACCGTTAATCCCATCAATTAGGGTGCAGCTTAGGATAATTGAAGCTGCTAATCCAGTCAAAATGCTTTGTTTTCTCGCTCACCTGCGGCTATGTCTGATGCCAGACAATATACTATTTTTATATGTGATTAAGCCGAGGTCAATATGGTGCGTTCAAGCAGTGCAAAGATACTGCGATCGTTCTCGGCTTTAATTACGTTTGAGAGGGCTCAAGCTGTAACTTCTGAGAAGCAGATTATTAATTTATTCATGATCATATACTCGTCGGGAATCGAACTCTTGTTTCAACTGAGTTATCAGCTGTGTCGACTTGAGGTTGTGAGGATGTACGTTCTAGCTGTATGATAAAGGTCGATCATATTTTGCTGGATCGGACAAATGCTCTGTTGCTTGGTCGCTATGACTGGGAGCGGGAATAATAAAGATAAGGTTGCGGGATGCAGTAAGAACTCGGGTAGAACAATAAAATCGTCTTGGCGCTCCACCGCACCAGGTGTTCCTCAGGGTTCTGTTTTAGGACCATTGCTGTATGCCTTTACATTAATGACTTTGGTCTTGCTCTCGACTCTATGGGTTTGAGTTATATTCTAAATGCTCATGACCTCCAGGTTTACCATAGTTTTTCTAGGGATATCCTCGAGGCAGGAGCCAGACACGTAACAGCTTCGGCCCGTGTGGTCTCAGACTGGACCTCCTCTGCTTTCTTGAAGCTCAATGTTGAAAAGACGTCCGCTATTCTTTTTGGAACTCACAGGTTCCTTTCTGATATGCAGTCGGCCGGGTTCAACTTTATTGAACTCTGGAAGGGGGCAGTCGTATCTTTGTCTTAGATTGTAAAAAGCTTTGAAGTTGTGCTAGACGCGGGTCTTACCTGGAAACTACATATTGATTTGATTTTTAAAATAATTAACCAGGTTTTACATAGTTTACGTTTTTTCCATCAGTACACCACCGAGGCCCTTCATGACAAATTGGTGCGTTCACTGGTCTTTCCTCATTTTATTTATTGTTCTATTGTTTACTTAGATGGGTCCTGGGAGTTAAAGACAAGGTTACAATGCTCACAGAATTGTTGTGTGCTGTATGTAACGGGTGCTAAGTGGGATGATCGTATCACCCCCTTCGGGGTGATACTCGGGTACTCGCAGATCTACAAGATCTTACGGCTGCATAAGTCGGTGTATCTCGCTGATCTGTTCTCTCCGGATGCATCTGATTAGCTCAAGGATAAAACTAAAGAGATTTCCGTTCCTCGGATGCGCACCAAGACGGGAATCAAATCTTTTTCTGTTCAAGGCGCTTATCTGTAGAACGGAAGTTAATTGTATGTGTGTGTAATGAGTATGTCTGTATTTATTTTATCTGACTTGAAATCATTGAGTGAATGTTTGTACGTGTGTGACTTGATTGATAGATAATAAAGAAAACATTAGCGATATTTATGCCAAAACTGTACTACATCTGTGATATGACTTGCTGTGATAGTGTGTAATTATATTTATAAGTAGACTTAAGATGTAGCGCATATAATGTGTGTTTTGTGCAATATTTTATAAATTATTTACAAATAAAATTTATCTATCTATCTATCTATCTCTCTCAGGTAAGAGGGAGCACTTGGCGATGCGCGCTTCGGCGGCACACATGCGTGACACGTGTAAGAATGTGCCACGCGATACTGTCGTGGAGCATGCTGGACGACAATGCAGCCCACATCCGCTACATTTCTGAACAGTAAGCGTTTATCAGTACTTACCGAGATAGATAGGTAGATAGATAGATAGATAGAGAGAGCCCAAGGGTTCGGATGAGCTTAGGAAGCCGCGGCAGATCATCGAACTGGAGGTCGATTTCGAGCAAGAACTGGACGATATGTTGCAAAATAAAACACAGTCCCTAAGTCAGTTCTGAGCTATCGTCATCGTAATCATCGTAACCGAATCCATTGATAAACACTTAAAGTCGTTGCAATATATGCTTCGGACCATCGTCAGAGCAGGTTTAGAATCCAGCACGTTTAGAATCCATCCCTTCACTTTGAAACGTGAAAGAATTACGAATCTTTTTAGGGATGGTAGAGTGGTATTCATAGTTCATGGAATGGAAACTTGAAGTTCCCTTGCTGAAGTTTCTGAGGAAGGAGCAGGAGTGACTTTACCAAGATGGACACAAGAATCGCAATAGTAGGACTTTGAAATTGAGTAAATTAAATGTTGCCTAAATAAGGTTCCGAATGCACTCTCGAGAGGGTAGATTTCTGATGAGCCTGAGGTTGCCGCTTTCGATATGATGTGGGATCCGTGATATCTTGATCGGCTGAGAAATGTTCAACAAGGGCCATGGTTGACGCGCACAGACATCCGCCGTCTGTTAGGAGTGCCAAAGGTAGAAAGTGTTCCAATAGGCTCCATAAGGGCTAATGGGATAGAGGATCACGTGAGTCAGTAGTTCTATTAATGGATTCGGGAAGTAAATTGAACAAATTGCATGTTCAGCGAATCTGTCGCAGCGCGCTGAGGCAAAAGGGTACGAGCCGTCCTCTCGGGCTCTCTCGCGGCAATGGCGAGCAGAGCCCATGAGACGTGTATTGTGTCGGCCTCTTCTAGATAGCCTGTAGGACGGCTCCTATCCTCAGTTATTCGCCATTGTCATCTCCTCCACTTCGTCTTCTTCGACGGTTTATTGGCTGCGGCGTCGATTGGCTGAAGCACGGCATGCTGCGTCGAGCTGGAACGGTGTGGCTCCTCTATGCTGCGGCGCGGCAGCGGTTCTGCTCTTCTTCTAGTCCGTTGTCTCGGTCTGCCGAATTGGCGCCAATTGCCATGTGGTCTGGCACTCGGTCTTCAGCGGAGCTGCCGGATCTTCGCTCACTTGCCGTATTTCGGCCCGCTGCCCTCCATCCCTCATCAGTATCACTCCCAAAGTAAGCGCTTGGAGGTTGGTCGGCGATTACGCTTTACCTCTGCAGTCTCTCTCGCACTCACGCGTGTGTTATGACGGGTACTAGCCGCTGGGCCGGTGAAAGCTAACGCGGGCCGAACTAAGTTTACCTGCAAAGGTAAACAGAGAAAAGGCGGGGAGTCCGCGAATCTTTCAGGAGCGAATCAATCAAAGTTTTATGTCCTGTCAGGACATATCTATCTGTCAGGATAATCTCCCGTATATCATTGCACGTATACGCGAGGATTCTTGAGTCGGCCACGGAAATAATTCGTGGGACGTGGTAACGGTAACAGGAGCTGGGAGTCTATCGCTGAGAAAGCAGACTGCTCTGGATTTGCGTTACCCCTCCAAAAGTAACGGCCTGGCCCTGGGAGAGCGATCCGGAGCGGTGCCCCCCACTGCATATTAGCTCGTCATCGCATCATTTGGCCGCAAGCCCAAGTGGGGCAAACAGAGATTATTAATTAGAACTCGATAATTAGGTCAGACGCGGCGAATTTGGCCGCTACAGATTATTAGCGGTGCGCGGGAAACGTCGATTTTACGCGCGGCTGAGAGAGAGAGAAAGAGAGCGAAAACTCCTCTCTGTCACTCGTATCTGCATAAGGACAAAGCGTACGAGCAACATAAGTGCAGCCCTTTTATGCGTTTAGGTCCTGATATGGCGAAGATCGTGGATCGTCCCGACGCGACGGACAAGTGCGCGCGAGTATTGCGAACAGTTGTGCACACGAAAATAATGTTCGTCGGGGGGTGTCAACCGAATCAGCGCTAGAGCATGCGCACTTGGTGCGTCGGCCTTGAACGCGATAAACAAGATGTTAGCAAGAACAATTACGAGTGCACGCATTCGCAGCGAATACGGTAAATTTTGCACAAATTATAACCCGTTTCGAGAGATCGCATGCGCAGTTCAAATTTATTCGCGCGATGTAATTAATGATATGGTTGTATACGCGCACGATACGCCGATGCTTGTTAATAATAAATAAAAGTATTTCAACTTGATGGCACGAGGCCAATAAATACATCTTTTATTTATTCACCACGTCAGGGGCGCGAACCGGTATTTCCAATCTCCCCCTAATTTTCGACGGAACGACCGATTCAAGGGATCACGCCGCCTCCACGGAAGTTGTGACTATAACTCATCAGCTGAGCGTTTAGCCAGCTGCCGCGCTACGCAGGTTACGCGGCCGCGGAGCAAGTGTTTGCAACACTGCCCCTAGCACCCATAAGTGAGAAAAATCTTCTGTGTCACTCACATTGTACACGGCCGGATCGGAGATAAATTCGCCCTAGATGTCCCCGTTACAGTTTGTGTATATGTGTGTGTGACTTGTAATAATACAAATGTTACTTACTTCTGCTAAATGCATCATGGCCGTCTTTAGAAGAAAGAATTCGAAGTTCTGCCACTGCATAACAGCTCCATGATGATGATTCACTTTCACCATTGCATTGCAAAAAAAATCCTAAAGATCTCTGGGGTTGTCGTTCTTGTGTCTGACTTGACCTAGGCATAACCATTATTTTCCAAGGTAAATTTCGTACAAAACACGAAGGAGATAACTGAGATTCTTTTAATTTTGATACATTTTCTACAGTATATCGAAAAGTAGCTTCGGATCTTGCTTCATCTGTAACAATAATATGACAAACGTAAATAATCATTTAAAAATCTTTGGAAGTAAAATCTATATTTAAAAAGAAATCTTAAATGTTGACGATTTAAATACAATTTGCATTTATCTATGTAGCCAGGGATTCTTGAAACATCAAAAACAATGTTACAAATAGTGCTTGTTACCGTCAAACCCATAGCCATATTTTTACTATTGCTTATAGCTAAATTTGTGAGATCACGAGTTGCATCTCATAAGGCCCAGTTTTCGTATGGAGTAGGAGGGGTACAATAGCGGGGTACATCAACAGGACTCACGGTCCTAGGTCACAGTTTATTAATAATGGAGATTTTTCTATAGTATAAAAAGTTTTTATGCTGGTTTTTGTGTTAAATTTTTGTGTTGTTCTTGTCGCTGCATTTCACCTACTGTCTTAAGTTGTCTATGCAATACAAGAGCACTGACAAGCATACAAAACTCCCAGATTACGATGAAATTCCCTCTCCTATAGTCACGCTCAGTTCAGCATCTGTCTCTCGTCCGTTCACTCGAGTGAAAGTAGCCTCGGAGATTTTGGTCTTCTTTCCTCTGCATACTCGCGTATACTGAGTATTTGCGTATCAGCACAAATGTTATTTTGCACATATTTCCGTGTTAACTTCTATTAAAGGAGCCGAGATGAAGACTATTTTTGAATTTTCTTGTGAATAGGAATTTATTTTATGCTAGTAACAATAATTTAATAATATAATTGTATCAATTTCCAAGATCTCAAGATCTCTTTTCTTCACTCGGTGTTCCTTCGCTTTATCTACCGGAGCTATTCTCCAACTAATCTTGGGGAAAGTGTCGTCATTTCTATGTCCTCTACTGTTAAGTCTTAATGTTGTACTGTACGTCAGTTTTACCTGAAGTCTGCATATTGAATTTATTTGTAAAAGAATTAACCAGATTTTTTATAGATTCCCACTTTTTAACTGGTACACCAAGCTGGTATGTTATATATCTTTTACACATTTAAATTATTGTTCCGTATTTTACTTAGTTAGATCCCTGGAGCTGAGAGTAACATTACAACGTTTACTCGATTCCTACCTACGATCTGTTCTGCTATGACTTGGATAGAAGTACACAGTTAAAGAGAATATTTTATACGTTTATGAAATCCTTTCGTGTTTAAGAGGCACCTCTGTAGAATAACTTACTATCAAAAATCAGATACACAGATACTACTTATTCATTACCGTTCGTATTTTAATCGCCAACCGTAGTGAGTGAATTATTCGCATTCTTGATGACTCATTCTATCCGAGATAATTATTCACGAACTGTGATTGTTTATGATTTTTTGACGTTTTATATGATTTGTAATGAATAATATATTTAATTCAATGATATGTAATATTTTTGTAAAATGTTTACCAAATATTTCTCTTTCTCTTTCTTTAATTTAGTACAATAGTTTTGTAAAATTTTACGAATAAAATTATTATCTATCGATCTATCTGCGTGGATTCGGTTGGATTGAAATGGACGATTATAGTTGGAAATATTTTATGTACTTACAGATCTTTCTGTTCTGCGAATGTACACCGAGACGGAAATTAAATCTTTCTCTGATAAAGGTATTCATCTGTGAAATAAACTGCTATCCTGCATACGGAATGTATCCTGCTTTTCTCGCTTCAGGAGGCTAGTGATGGAGCATTTAAGTTGGGACAACACAATTACGGATAACTGCATTACGTATCGTTTAACGAAAAACTCAAAATTTCTGGATGAATTCAGCAACTTATTTCGAATGACAGACATAAGATCATTCCCACTTTCCGTACTTTGGTTAAAAATGTTTGTATAGATCACAATGACAATGTAATATCTGCTGCTAACTACAGCACAGATATGTTGTTAATGACATGTTTACTTTTAAAAAAAGATAGTGCGACATCTACTGATTCTCTTCATGTGATCTCAACTCATCCATCTGCCAATTCGCTTGACCTTTCTGCGGCTGTTCTGGTTGCGGTAATAACGCAGACTTCATTAAAAATTTCAGATTGAGTGGTTTGTTATCGGCTAGATGTGAATGAAGAGACATTCAAGAGGCGGTAAGGTAGGTAGATTATACCCAGGATGATCAGGGCATCTTCCATCGGACTTCAAAATATAATAAAAACTATAAGACGAAATAGTGATAAAGATAGTTTGATTCCGAAGAGAGACGTATATATTTGCAATGCGACTCTTTGTAACCATTTTTTGTCGTTTAGATTGAAAGAGTATAACCGGTTCTGTATTAAGCTATAGTAATTAATATTCGAGAATAATATCCAAGAATGAATCTAACAAAGAGTTTAAAAATTAGTAAGTGAATATTACTCTTATTCTTCGATAAATGAATTTTAAGACCAGAAATGTGTTTTAAATCTTAATTTAATTAAGGCCCTCGTAACAGAAAGGGGATGAAACGAAATTTCTTTGGTAACTTATTGTACCAAAGACCGTTTTTGCATATCTCGCGAAATTCAATTTTAAAGAGAGATTTGAATGCTGAATTTTGGTGCACGTTTTCTCTATAAATACACTATTTTTTTATATATTTTGATGATTTACAAATATTGTAATAAAAGAGATTTAAAAAACTTTTTATGCATTTTTCAGTTAAATTTGATGAAGCACTTGTAAATATTTACCATGTACTTATTTAATTTCCATTTTTTAACTTAGATCTTTGAATGTTAACTATAAACAAACTCACTGATTCTTTTAAATAGTAATTGAAAATTTTAATTTATTTTTCGAATCGGAAAAGTTGAGACGAAATGTTTATTTTTTAAATTTAAACTGCATAAAAATATTAATAACTATTCTAAGAAGTTTCTTGTGCCATTGCAACTTCGTATATTTTATTATTTAAGAGAATTATTAATATTTTGTTGAGTCAATTTCAATGTGTGCAATCAATAGTTTTCTCAATTTTAGATAGTCATTCCAGAAAAATAAATTTTTGAATATTTTGAATACAGCAAGTAAGTAGTGATTGTTTTAAAGGTTACAGAATCCAAATTTTATATCACTTCTTATTTTATGAAATGACAGTAATGTCGGTAATACAAAATGAGTATCTTTTGATTCTATTTGTAAGTGGAGTTCTTAAAGTTATGAAATTTATGAAATTTCCTTATCATTGTTCCTAATAATGAAGACAGTGATGTAGAAGGTTTAAATGTGAAGGATAAAGTAAAACAAAGGCTTATTGATGCAGCAATGTATTGAAGTTCTGTTTCAAATGATGAAAAGTTAGAAGGCTACCATATATACAAACAATCTAATCAGGAAAAAACAAACAATAGCCCACGTAAATCACAATTCTATTATACTAAAGCTAGAAAGCAAAAAGAAGAAGACTATTTGAAATATTTTAAAGTAAAGTTCAATACTAATCAGTTTGTAAATTTTCTGATAAAACTTATTTTTTTTTTATTTATTCTATTGTACTACTTATTGTATAAATTATCGTATTGTATTGTACAGCCATCAAGTAATCGAAGAGTTGACCATACGCTCGTGGTAACTTTGGCCAGAAGTTAAAATCGGGATGAAAATATGTAAGCGTTGAAAAATCAAGGGATCTCCCTTCATCGTTTTATTTTCTCCGGTGTTACTATTTGTGCCACCGTTTTCAATCTGCGGTTTTTCGAGGTTTCACTCGCTCTTGTACAGATAATTTGTTGTCTTCTTTTATAAAATCTGGGAAGTTAACTCTTAAAAGAAGTTCTACGGTATCTTCTTCCATTTTTACGAAATTTCCTCAGTGTTTTCAGGTTTTGTAACTTGTTATCGTTTTCTTTGATCAGGAGTCTTGCTAATCTAGCCGTGTATGCTAGGATTTTAATTCCCGTACAGTAACTCTATGAACTTGTCTTCCTTGATATGATTACCTCCCTTTTGAATTCATTTAGAAGGTTACCATATTCTTTCCAGACATCAGGGTCTTTCCTTTTTTTTTCCCCTATTAAAAGCCTTTCGGTCCCTTTTTTGATGTGCCTCCAGGTTTCTATCCCACCAGAGGGTATTTCCAAGTATCCTTGCAGGTTTTAATGCCCGCCTGGCATGCCCGCTTTACCAGATAAGGTCTGTATACGACGGGATTTGATCTGATGTCCTGAAGGTCGTTTACAACACAATCCCTCCTGTTACACGCATCCATCGGCAAGATAGACTTTGGGTTGGGGCGAGGTTCCCGACGTGGCAGTACCCAGGAAACGGGATACCCGATGGATCCTTGCGAAAGAACCGATTGTAAGTTACCGCGGGTGTCTTGCCGTCCCGATTCTTTTGTGCGTCAGTGGAAGAACTCTACTTCCGCATACGAGCGCCGAACTGTCACAGTAAAGATTAGAGAACTTGCGAAATGACGTCAACAGCCTCATTCATTCAACCATTCAGAGGATATACACGTTTATAGAGAATCCGACATTCAAGGGATATCTTGTTTAGGGGAAAATTCTCATTCATCCACCATCATTCATGCTATCAAGCTTCCCAAACTCACGAGCACCCATGGGACTCATGGATAAGCCTCACCACGAGCTTCGAAGTCCTGTAGTCCCTAGGGATAAGTTTTTATATTTAAAATAGTTAAAACCAAAGTTAAAACCACTAATTATTACTGAGGATTTAGGGCACATTAATATTTATTTGCATCCGGGCGGACAGTCCCCGCCCGGACGATAAACTGGGCCGCACGTGCAACCCTACTCTCGTCGCCCGACTCGGAGACATCGCCCAGAGCTGGCACTCGTAGGGCCGTGGGGGCCCTGGACTACAGCCGGCTTCGTTCGGAGAGTGGCTGCTCTCGCGGCCCCGGGATGACGAGGCACCGCCGTCGCACCGCGACCACCGCCGCGCGCGTGCTCTCTCACTCACGACGCGGGATATTCGCGCATTGAAATTAATATAAAATAAATGCTACTTACTATAGTAGCGACGCCTCTCAACTTGGGGGGAGAAATCTTAACCACGCATCTAATACATTGACCTCAAACGGCTACCGCCTCCTCAACCGAAAATTGGGAGAAGTTAACTTGATGTTAGAAGAAGAAGTTGGGTCTGATGTCCAACTATTATATTTGATGCATAAATGGGGTCAAATTTTCATTTATATCAAACAAAGTATAAATTAAAAAATATCTTGAAGGCTGAAATGTGAATCCACTACAATATGGTATTTCTGTTAGCTTCGCCGCATTTTAGAAATGGAAAAAGAGAACAAAGGTATACGAATAAAAATATAAATTAGTTATAATTAAAGAGTCTGTCGTAGAACTCGTGACAGATAAGTGGGCACTATATTCCTCCATTGATTGCGACCTAGTATGGCATTGTGGCTCACGGAAGTCACGACGGCCACTCGTTATCAACTTACAGAATGTTTTGAGTTCGTTTAATTGACATTTTTGTAATTATAGGCAGTATATTTCACAAACGAGGGCCTTGAAAATCGATCGAAAGTATTAGAAGAGGTCGTGCATGTGTAAATACACAAAGTACTCCCTACTGTGTGCGGAGGCCTCGGGTTACCTGTAACAAGGCAGCGTATTGATAAACAGGTGCTCGACTCTCCGTCGGGCAGTGTACAGAGGCGGATCACCTCCGCCCTTAAGTGAGCCCACCGCCAGTCACGACCAACACCAGGTGACCATCAAGGCCAACACCCCATACCACCAAGGCGCCAGCGTCAGAAGCGAGAGCGCACGAAGCGTCCAGACGACGGCGGGCGAAGGCTGGTTCCCCATCACCACCAGGGGCCGGCAACAAGGTGCCAGGATTAGAAGGGCCAGCAGGCATCATCGCCAGGTGAGTTTTGGGGCAATTCGCGCGCGGTGAGAGAGAGAGAGAGCGCACGACGCGGTGGACGCAGTGCAGCAGCCCAACGTCATCTTGGGGCCGCGAGAGCGGCGGTTTTCCCGTGCAGAGCCGGCTGGCAGCCCAGGACCCTCGCTGCTCTAGCAGTGCCAGCCGGTGAACTCCGGTGGTTCGCCCGGATCGAGGCAAGGGCCCCTAGTGCGGCCCGGTACAGGCCACCCCGGACGACGTCATCGCACGAGCGGCGAGGTGAAGGCCCCAAGAGCGGCCCGGATACGCCGCCAGTGTGTAGTGGGCGCTGCACGCCCGTCGGGAGAAAGCGTCCGGGCGGGGTTTGTTTACCCAGGCGTGAAGAAACATGTGTTCTCCTAGAGCCCCGAGTTATGATTTGAGTGTTCTCCCTCCCTCCGCGATCCCAACCGCATCGACCGCCGCGAGGCTAGCCATGCGGCCCCCCCCCCCGAACCTGCGCGACGGGCAGGCGGGCGCAGCTGAAAAGTGGCGGGTGCTCTGGCCCTTCCGAGGCATTTCGACCTTGGAGTTGAAGTACCACATCGCAACTCCTATCCAGCTCAGTCGATGCCTGTAAAAACTAATATGCTGATGCCATTAAGCACCCGTCTTATAACGCACACATAAATTGAATCACCGCTGAAATATACGGTCTTCGGATAGGACTGTCATCTAGACAAGACGAAGGCTTTTAAGATTAGTTGAAAGAAAATCACGACACCCTTCCCAAATCTAATTTAATTTAAGCCAAAAATCTTAATCTAGGTGAAAACCTGCATGTTTCGAAGAGAATCACTGAGGTCTTACCGACATTCAGTTTCAAGGATGTTTGCTGATGTTCAGTCCGACACTATTTGCGCCGTAGTTGCTGCGCTCTCCACCCATGCCTCCATATCATTTTTAGGTATACGAAGATACATCTACAGGTCATACAAGATATGTCTTAGTCAAGGACGAGATTATTTATATAAAGACAAAACAAGACTAACCCGAGAACGAAATCCTGGGAACATTAAGTGACGTCGAGAACTTAACTGGTCCGTCGAAGCGATTCGCAGCTCTCGCTTGATTTTGTTAAAGCATTAAGTCAATCATACAATTTTAAATGAATTAAATCTTTGCTTGATAAACTCTGACCTAGATTTGCTTACGCAGGTCAAATAAGTCCTCAAGAAACCGTACCTCTCTAGCCCAATGAGGGTCAGATCTGGAGAATACAACGAATGGAAATGCTATTTGTACCCTAAATTTTGAAAGTTTTCGATCATTTTTATGGATTTATAATACGATACGTTACCTTCGTGAATATTAAGATAAAATAAGATCAAGCATGGCTCACGATAACCAAAAACAAAACCGTAACAATGCCTCAGCCTCCATATTCGCCAGATATGGCTCCATGTGACTTTTTTCTATTTCCAAAAATAAAGAGAACATTAAAAGGCCGTCGTTTTGCAAGCATAGATGACATTAAAAGCGAATCGCTAAAAGAGCTAAAAGCTATTACAAAGATCGAGATTCAAAAGTGTTTCGAGGATTGGAAAAAGCGTTAGCAGAAGTGTATTATATCCGAGGGGGATTACTTTGAAGGGGACAAAATAGATATTCATGAATAAATATTTTTTTCATATAACAAAAATTCTCGTTATCTTTTGAACACACCTCGTAAATTTGAAAAAAAATCCTAAAGATCTTTCTAGGATCTTGCCACGATTTTTTCTTCTAGCTAACAGTATTTTATAGAGGCACTAAATAATTCAGAAGGTTATCAGCATAGATGACATGTCTTCTAACCATGTAGTTGAGAGTGGCAATAATAGAGAGAAAAAATCTATGGCGTCCTGTTGATCGAGTTCAGGAGATGCAAAAGTGCCATCGACCCAGGTTTATCACAGCAGGCGTCACAAAGCCTATGTAGGTCTCGCCGAGTTCTTGACGGACGAATTCAAGAATGTCACCAGGATGACGCACGTTCATCAGCATCTCACTATGTGAAATTTTGAGATCAGGGGCCTATCTTGGCCGATCTCGCGAGAAATCTTTGTCTCCAACGAGGCTTTCTGTCGATAGACCTCGAGTACATGAAATGATGCACACCAGACGAGAATCCTCGCATGAGTCGTTTCCAAACCCTCCTATGTCGATGATGCCAACAGATAATACCATGGAAATCGATATTCCAATCAAGTTTGTACTAATTAAACCAGTGCATCATGCAAATGAAAAGTGAGTCAGAATAACATATTTATCTAGGAGTGAAAGTGATTCCGTACTCTGCTGTTGAGTTGAGTCTTGTACTTAAATCACTGCAAACCATCGCGAAATATAAATAATGTAAATATAGTTAATGAAGACTTAAATTAGTCTGTCAGTGTGGGCATTGATAAATTCGTACCATATGATAAAGAATATTTCGTGTATATATGATTGATTATCAATAGTTTACAGAGCATAAATTCTTTTTGTATTACAATATTATAAAATATATTGTGGTTTGTAAACTGATTGAAAAGAAAAAGATTTGAATGTGCAAACTGGCTTTCGAGAAAACGAGCTCTCAGTTTCTAGCAATGGTTCGTAGTCCAAAGAAGATTTTCTTCTCTTTGAGGTGTTCTATCGCTGATTGAAAAAAATTTAGATAAAATCTTAAAACCATCTTAACCCTCAACGCCTAAATTGACCAAAATTCGTCGCTAGTTTTGGCCTAATATTTTATATCGAAAAAGGAATTCAATAATTGTACAACGCATGTTTTCCGATGTTTTTGGGTCTGATCTTTTCGAATCCGAGATCAGATTCACGAAAAAATCAATTTAAACAACAGGTTTTTAAGGTTACTTATAAATAAATGCAAATTTTAATAGGCAATTTTTTTTGAAACGTTTTTTTCACTTCGATTAAATTTTAAAATAATCCTATAAATTATTCTATCATGGTCATCGATAGTTGCTCTTAAGATATGAGTGGGTCAATAATTTTTGTCGGTCATAATAAACAATTATGGCGGTTGTTTATAAGTAACGTCATTCGCATAGAGCATTGTGTATTTACTCATCGAGAATCCATTTAATTGAAAAAATCATAAGTACGTAAGCTTATATAAGTATAAAAATTGCAATTAAAACATTATTTGGGCCTTATATGCCTGAATATCCGTATGAGGCCCAATTTGGAGACTACTAACAGCAAAGCGTTAGATAATGTGAAACTTAGTTTTGATGAAATCTGTGTATTTCTAATGAAAACCTGTGATTTTGGCCTCACTGGACCCAAAAATTTATCGGGCCCCAATTTTGGGCCCACCATTTTGAAACATTGAACAAACACAACGACTTTTGTACTTATGATTTTTTCAATTAAATCGATTCTCAACGAGTAAATACACATATTGCTCTATGCGAATGACGTCACTTATAAACAACCGCCATAATTATTTATTATAACCGACAAAAATTGTTGACCTACTCATATCTTAAGAGCAACTATCGATGACCACGATAGAATAGTTTATAGGATTATTTTAAAATTTAATCGAAGTGAAAACGTTTTTTTTACACGTTTTACACGTTTCAAAAAAAAATCGCCTATTAAAATTTGCATTTTTTTTATAAGTAACCTTAAAAACCTGTTGTTTAAATTGATTTTTTCGTGAATCTGATCTCGGATTCGAAAAGATCAGACCCAAAAACATCGGAAAACATGCGTTGCACAATTATTGAATTCCTTTTTCGATATAAAATACTAGGCCAAAACTAGCGACGAATTTTGGTCAATTCAGGCGTTAAAGGGTTAAAATCGAATCCAGCATGCAATGTGTGAAATGATAAAGATAATACAGATGAATACGATGCTTAGTCATGGGCCAGAATATCAAATAAATCACTATAATAATCTAGTAAAATAAATAAAAATGGAGTTAGACGGTATTATTGAAATATTTCATCGATCGGTAATGAATCACGACGTAAAATATGCCTATACATATGCAATCCAGATACGAAAATTATCAAAAAATATACGAATCTGTATAAAATGGATAAAACATTTCCTAAAAAAATAGAATCTGTAGTGCGCGAAAGCTTTAAAGCTTGCGTTTGACGTTCAGCATCTAAATAGTTTTTGGCGTCAAATTATGTTAGAAATTGCTACTTATATTGTAGCTTGCTTATTTAATGAAGGCTAGAAACTAAAAATGAGAGTACAAGTCGCAGAGCATCACATTTCGTTTATCTCAAAATCCGTTCGAATTCATAGCGGCTAAAAGCTCAAGAGACGAAGATATCATGGATAGTCCGAGTATTGCTGATATCAGTAAAAAAAGTATCATTTTATAATTTTTCATCTTGAAAACTTTAAACCCATTCTTCTCAAAACGATGTTTTGTACCTGATGTAGATGTTTTTAAAAAATTACTGTTCCTATAAACTTAATATTTTAATACTATATAGAGCATTATAATGAATATCACCCGAATCTCAAAATTATTAATGTTTTGGTTTTTACTTATAATTTCACCTAACTTATGATGGTAAAAAGTGATTTTCGCTTTCTTTTTCACAAGAAACGCTGCTATGATTCGAAGCATAAAGGCAATGACACATATATCCATAGTCGATGGAAAGTATCTGTACTTCCTTTTTCTTCTATTACTGCATTTTCAATTCTTTTATGCCATTCGTTTGTTTTCAAACTAAATTTTATGATATCGTCAAAATTAAAAAAAAAAAACGAAATTTCAAATATAATTAAAATAAGAAAATGTTTTTTAATAAAGCAGTGAAATCGACTTCAAAATTCAATTCAAAATATTTAATATTTAGCTTTTTAATTGTTCCACTTATGACCTCTTGAAACCTGTCACTAGTTGTATTTTACTTTACGGAGACCATAGTTTCTAATAAAAATTATTCAACAACATTGATTAATAGAAAACTGTATAAAGAATGTAAACCTTCTTGCATATCTTGATCTTGGGTAATACACGATAATTCAGGTTCGCCGTTCATTGGTATCATTTCTCGGGCATCGCTTCCTTCATTGGTTGCCTCTGAAAATTAATTAATTTAAGAATTAATGAATGAATTCTGATAATCGGAAAGACAGGTTGAATTTCAGTTGGAGTAATTATGATTGTTTAAAGTACTTGTTTACAATTTCGAATTACCTGTATTATTAACTAAAATACAAAGATTTTTCATTATAATATTTGCTACTTGTAAATGAGGGTCGTCGAACAAGCTGAAAAACAACTTATCGGGCAGGTAATGGGTGGAATAATTAAAAGCTTAGATGCTATCCTAGAATCATGATCTGTAGAAGCTACACTATAGTCAAGTTTTTAAAACATTAATCAGGCTGTTTTTGTATTGCGTTTACTCATGTTGAATAGTAAAATGGTGTAAATACTTTATGTCAAAGTCTAGGTTGATCCTACGATTTATTGCTGACTATGGTTGCACGCCGATTGCATCCCGTTCCGCACGCTGCAAATCAATGAGCGCGATTCTTTAGAAATATGATTCTGAATTTCAAATATCGGAACAAATTGTAGTCGGAGTGAAAAATGCATCAAGAATACGGCGGGTGGAGTAAGACTTTCCATTTTAGGATTTTCAAGTATTACTTTACCGGTTTTGCAACATCATGTCGCCGAGCACTGACGTGCTGCAGGATAACTTTGTCATATCTCTTGTGGTACAGTGTTCGATACGGATCACAATTCAAGACCACTCCGAGCTGGCTCCACTAAATGCAGAGCATAACTCTATTCAAAGAATCTACAGTTTGAGAGAGAAGACTCAAGAGATACTGAAGATAAATGTAATATGGAGAAGTTGAGGTAAATCTGATGAAGTTTAATCTAGTGAGAACAGCAACAAAAATGATATTACAGAAGATTAAGAAGTAATGTAGTAAATAAAAGGATGTGGAAATACTGAAGAAATGGATACAAAGAAAAGACTGTCAAAAAGATGTCACAGAGTTGAAGTTCCCAAAAGTGCAAAAATAATAGAATTTGGAGCTGGTGGAAATATTGAATTGAATCTCCAAGACAGGGAAGACGCAAAAGAAGTGGAAAGAGGCAAGGAGCTTACGAATACACAAGCGTCGGGACGAAGCTTTTATAAAAGCTATGGAGTAGTTCACTACTAGACAAGATTCTAACTAGCGTAATGGCTGTAAGACCTAGGAATTAATTAGAAAAATCAAAGAGGCTACGCAAGACAGACTTAAAGAATGGGAGGGGGTGAAGCACCAGACATTCGTGATAAACCACGTAATTGATAAGAAATCTGAAAGAAAAGGGAGGAAAATCCCATGTCGAATTTATTAGAACATTATTTAACAGAGTGAATATATGGACTGCTACGGAAAAACTCAGATAACAAGGAATTACATCAAGATATTCAAAGATAATAGAAGGTATTTACAGAAACACAGAGAACGAGATAATAAGATAAGAAGGTATCTCGATTTTCAATGACTGTTGTTATGATCCTCTCCGAGGTCGACGAGCATCATAGGGGCCCAAAACATCCGCCTGCCCAAGATGTAAAGTCTTGGTCACTCAGAGAGGACCCGGCAAAGCTAGCTCAGGCGGCTAGCCTCACATCGGTTGACGCGAGAAAGGATCGCGAAGGGATATTTAGATAGATAGATAAATTTTATTTGTAAATAATTTACAAAATATTACACAAAACATACACATATAAATGCAACATCTTAAGTAAACTTATAAATATAATTACACATTATCACAGTATCAGTCAAATCACAGATGTAGCGTAGTTTTGGAATAAATATTGCTTGTATTTTCCTTACTATATATCAGTCGAGTCACACATGTACTCACATTAACACAATGAATAAAAGTATGGTTATATATAAATATGATAAATGAAATTAAATCATACACACCCACATACTCATGACACATGCATACAACTAATTTAGGCCACAAATTAAAACAAGATTATGAAGACGACTGACTGGAAAAAACTATTGTGATCTCCCTCCCGACCCCTGAAATATACTCCATCACTAGCCTCCTGAGAGAACGAGGACGCATTCCTTATGCAGGATGGCAGTCTATTCCACGGATGAGCACCTTGAACAGAGAAAGATCTGATTCCCGTCTCAGTTCACCCCTGACCGACCGATCGGATGCATCAGAAGAGAACAGATCAGCGACGTACACCGACTTATGCAGTCGTAAGATCTTGTAGATCTGCGAGTACATAAAATATTCCCTCTCACCGTCTACTCCCATCCAACCGCATCGGATCCTGAAGGGGGTGATATGATCATCCCACTTAGCACCCGCCACATACCGCACACAAAAATTCTGTGAGCGTTATAACCTTGTTTTTAACTCCAAGAAGCCATCTAAGTAAACAATAGAACAATAATTAAAATGAGGAAAGACCAGTGAACGTACTAGTTTGGCATGAAGAGCCTCTATGGTATGCTGATTGAAAAAATAATTGTCCTAACACAGAACTTTGAGGAACACCAAGCGTGGTGGAGGGCCAAGAAAATTTTATTGACCTATCAGAGACGACAAGTTGCTCTCTCTCTCTCTCAGACAGGTGTGACCAGATCCACGTCAGCACCCCTCGCGAGAAGCCCATTCGCATCATACAGTTCAATAAACGAGTAGGACAAATAGTATCGAACGCCTTGCTAAAATCAAACAGTAACAGTAACGTCACCTGTCTTTTATCCATAGCAGTGCGTACGTCTTCAGTCTCAATCAAACTGTCCCGTCTATACCTAGTTTGGAGTGGGTCGAGAATGTTATAAGATACCAAATAATCTATAAACTGGTCATAAATAATTCTCTCAAGCACCTTTAAGAGAAAGCAGACGCATGAAATCGGCCGAAAATCATCTGGTACGAAAGGTGGTTTTGATTTGGCCAATGGCATTACATGAGCCTTATTCCACATCTCTGAGAAGCCTTCACTCTCAAGCGAGCGAGCTGTTGTACAAGCGCACTAAAAACGGACGTACGACCGGAAGAGCCTTCACAACTACACTATGCAGAATGTCATCCTCGCCAACTGCCTGCAATGTGAACTTAGATATTGACAGTACAATATCATAAATATTTATAGCTTCAAGCCGAAAAGTACCATCAGCAGCAGAGCTGGGCATGTATTTGGCATGTATCCGATCGTCGTCGATGGTATTTGACACAGATATCCGCGCAAAGCGAGTGTCAAGCTCATCCGGCATGAGCCCATGAAAAGACCCACTTACTCGTGGTAGCAAACCTAGGTTTCGCAACTCACGCCAGATTGCGTTGAAATTTTGAGAGTCGAACAAGCAATTGTGCCCTTGCCCTTGTTTACATACGCATCTCGTCAACTAACGGGGAATTCCATGGAGGCAATGTGCAACCTTAGGAAATGCCGGGTAGCCATGCTACTTCTCCCTAACTTACAGTCCCATCTCACAGGTCTCTCGAGACGTTCTAGGATTTTTGTTTTTCTTCTGGCTATCACCGGCAGCAGCGACGGAAGTTCTTGAAGACCGTGACTCGGTTTCCGTACACGCTACTGCTCCTACCTAGCTCTCCTTTTTACCACGATGTTTGTCGCCGGTATGTTTAGACACCTCGTTCTCATAGCGTTGGTAGCACTCTTTTCGCCTTGGAGGGAAATCGAAATTATTTCCCGCCCAATTTTCCTCGCCGCCGTACTTGCATGGATGCTCGGGGAGAACAATCATCGTAGTCCGTGAAAAATTTTCGAAGATTCCGAATCGGAGGGATTAATTGTTGGAGTAATTGGATTTCGTACAAATTGAAGCTGAGAGATGTTGAACAGCATTTTTGTTGAACCACATTGTAACCACCGACAAAAAATGGTTCCACTACAGTAATCCCAAGCGCAGTCAACCTACTGTGGTGGCCTAGTGGCGCGAAACCTGCCCTCCGCACCGCGGGACTAAGCCCAACAAGTGCTCTACCGTCTACACAGTCATCATCGCTTGTAGTAGCGCAGACGAAGAGAGGCGCACACACGGATGCGGAGCGGGACACCGTGCAGCAGGTACCGTCTAATCAAACGGCTTCCACACGCTCCACTGCAACCTGCAGGTCTTATTTAAGGTTTTAAAGGCGAAATCGGACTTCTCGGTGTCCACAATCGACCTTTTTGTAACAGATTTGATCGGATTAATCGAGCGGTGGCCGATTTCAATTCTGTTGCGAGGTGTATCGGCAGCCGGCTTGCGGCCCGACTCCTGCGACCTCCCTTCACCCTACTTATGGTCCGCTGAGACCCGATGTTCTTTTGTTGATAATTTCGGCAGTCAACGAATGGGCATGTATCCTAGACCGAAGGGGGGGCCAAACTTGCTACTCACCCTGCGGCCCCGATAGCTCCGCCCTACTGTCTCCCATTGACTGCGAGTAGACCGCGCTTTTCGCCGCGGGAGCTGGATTTTTACCATTTTTTAAACACCTGTATCTTCGCGGGGGTGTTTCGGATAGTTTCGTGACGGCAAAAAAAATGTTTAGAATTGCTCGTAGTATAGCTGAAGAAAAGGAATTAAAAGACAGATTGTATGCTAAAAATCACATTTTACATTAAATTATTACATTACTTATCAGGGAACATTAAAATCCAATAATTTATAGGATAAAAGTTGTAACAAAAAAAAGGAAAAATCAAATGATTTTAAAATTTAACAATTTTTAGAAATAAATTATTTTAATTATATTTTTCGGGTGTATTCACAGTATATAATTATTTACTTGATTTGTGCATTGCAGTGATACAGTAATGCTGTTTATTACAGAATTTGTGATATGTATAGTTATTAATTCACAGTGAAGAATATTACATTATATCAAGTCTAAACAGATCCTGATCATATAGAAAAGTCATTGCAGAAAATAGCATGTATGATAAATAAAAACTTATTAAAGTCCAGTTTATGTATATAAGATTTTTAAGTTAAATATATGCATACTGTCTATCAAATGCAATTGGTAGGATCATAAATCAATCGAAAATCATATCCTTATTAAAACCAATATTAGTTTACATAAATTGACTTTATAATAATTTTCAAAATTATAGTAAATGCCACAATAACATTTAAAAGAGATCATCCTTAATAAATGTCCAGATACAACTTTTGATTAGCTTATAATATTTTTATTAGTTACTATATGATTGTTACTCTTATATACGTTATAAAAACTATTTATCATCACAATTAACATAAGATATTTCAAATTATTTGCAAGATGTGTACTTTAATTGAATGTCCTTAGCAAAGTCTTGGTACAGTAGGAGTAGAAACTTCATCTACCTCTGGCACATAGATTATTAAGATCATTCAATAAACAATTTTATCGTATTGCCTTGGAATAGAATTAACTAATTAGAAGATTACATAATTAAACTTAAAAAGTAAACGAAATATTATGTCAAAAACTCTGTCTTAAACTGAAATTTTTTGATTACCTCATTTCTCAAAAAAGAAGTATCGTACTTACAAAATAAAAGTTGACCTTAAAAAAACTTCAGAACAAAACAATTTCATCATTCAACTGTTTAATTTTGTACAATCTTAATCTTTACATTCTCTCCAATCAGAATCTTCCCTAAGGAGTTAATAAACTGCATGCAGTTTAAATAAGGATATCCTCTATAAGAATAAAACTATTTGTTAAATCATAGTTTAGTGATGTTTAATTTGTATTATTTATTTAAAGAACAAACTTGCTTTACTTTTTAAGTTTCAATATTTATGTTTTTATTCATTTCATATACTTCTTTATATATACTACTTGACAATTCTATTATACAAGGATAATAATAAGTAGAAAAGTTCCAACATGTAATAAATAGTATAAGCCAATAAAAATATATTAAATGAATAGTCAGTTATATCATAAAGTTTATTTTATACAATTTACCATTTAATTAAGTAAAATTTTTTAGATAAACTAAATAAAAATATGAACTACAATTTTAAAATAATCTAGATAGTCTATGATTTTAAATTAATGATGGAATTTAATAAATTCATTCGTATCGTAAGAAACATTTTAAACATGTACTATTTAATAAGTTTTTTTCTTTAATACATAGAAATTTAAACAATGAAGTTGAACTTTTGTTACATATTGTTAATAAAAGAAACTTAAATTTATATTTTTAAATACATAAATAAATATTAAAATTATATGTATAAAATTATCATATCTTATAAACATATACACCTTATGTATTAGTGATATGAAATAGCAATATGGTTTGTCATTAACATTTGTTTGACTTAGAAACCATTTTAAAAACGATTTGTAGATATTTATAAGATCTAATTAATTATAACCATGTATGTACATAATAAGGTATATATTCAAATATTCAAAGAACTTACAATTCATTAATATACAATCAAGCAGTTATATTCATATCTTTATATATTTATAAAACAAGTCAATTTATTTTGAAATAAACTAACCTTAAACATATCAATTAAAATTTATTCTAAAATTAGCATTTTAATGCATATAATTTTGCATAAGTTATACAATTTAAAAACACAACTTTAAATCTTTTTTAATTTTTGTAAATGATATATAAATGTTACCTTCTTGAGTATCCATGTCTTCTATTTCATCAACCTGTATTGTTGCCAGGTTTAATTGTTGAATGTTATCCTGATCACTCAAGTGATTCATTACAGTTTAAATACTCTTAAATATTTAATAAAAACTGCAATGGCAGCAAAATTAATATAAATAAATGATAGTGAAATCAAGTATCAAAACTACATAAATATTTTTGAAGAAATGTTAGTTTGAAAGATAAAAATCCAGTATGCTGTAGAGATTTCAATAAAGCTCATGAGCTTCAATAAGGCTAACAGATTTTGTTAATTATGATTTAAAATGGTACCTAAAATTAAAAAAAGAAGAATAACAAATTTTAGTGTATACTTTATTGTGTAATTTAATATGCTATCAATAAAAATGTATAGATTTCAAATTTATCAATATTGATTTAATATAATTACCAATTTCACGAGTTTTTATTATTTTTGACTTAATTAAAAGCATATTTTTGTCATTGTAACATTACAATCCATAATTCTGAATAAATTTTATGCATTTCTCATGTATCTTATGTGGTATCTGTATGATTAAAATATTAATTGTTATCTTCAAATTTATAATCATGCATAGAGACGAAATATTTAAAAGTCGTATAATCACATTCTGAAGACTAATGTATGTTATGTGCAATTATTATATTTAGCACCATTATTACAAATTAACACTGAAACTCAGTAGGTAATATGGGTCAGTTTATTCGTTTGGTGACGCTACTATCGCAATGATATATTTATGGAATAAATTCAAGATGCACATCACTAACACAAAAACTCCTGCACTTAACCAGGCGGTAGTATGCAGACAGAGATGAATAGAGAGTTTGCCGATACAATACAACCGACCCGCGCCAGTTTCGACGCGCCGTAGTAATACGCACCCACGCGGATGAAATCGTAAGTCGGTCCATTTGAGGATAATGAGTGGAAACAAGGGAGAGGGAAGAATGGAGCAAGAGCGACGAATCGTGTCCATGAGGCCGGCGCTGTTTGTGTGCGGGATTGCGCGCGAGCGAGCTGTTTGTCTGTATTGGTAGACCCGATCGTTACCGAAAGCCAACTTGGTTTCGATCGGATAGGAGTGAGTGCGCGCAAAGAAATGCGCTCATGTAGCCGGCGCTGTTTGCTGCAGCTGTGTATGACGTACCACCTGTATTGGTGAGTCCAATTGTTAGAGCCAACCAGCCAACTGTCGACATACGGATTTGCGACTCTCCGTGATCTTTCGCAATCTTTCGTAGGCTTCAGCTGCGACCTGCCCGCGACTGCTTTACTGTGGCGCAGAGGCCTAACCATACAGTAAATTAAAAATACTTATTGCGTCTTCATTCTAACAATTTAAGATTCCTCATTCAGTACTCGGTCTAGCAATCGATACTGTATTTGTTTTTAATACGAAGTAATCAATTATCGACCGTAAAATGCATTCGAAAGACGCATTTTACTCGTTTCTTACTTACTTCGTCTTTATTTAAACAATGCATTTTACGCATCAGCGTGATGTACTTACTGCGCAGGCGCGTTTTGACGCACGAGATAGCCACACTGGCAGCTCGCCAACCACTCAGCTGAGTTATTCCTCACAACTCCCCCGAAGGCGGCGCAGACCTCCGAACCGCCCGTTACTATACAATTACTAGAATAGGACTGGGAGAAGAGGTATCGTCAATCTTCGCCGCCGACGTGATAAATAAATAACTCTCGATGTTAATTTAAAACAAAAATCAAAAAAATGGCTTTATTTAGTGTAAACAATCTCTACTAATTTCGCGCGCATACATTTCCTTTTATTAAATTGCATGATTCGGATATTTATGTAGCGCGCATGTGCCTTCACGCAGTATTGCGATAGTTTGCAATAAATTACTTAAGTCGCTATGCATTTGTTTACATCGAAAAAATGTTCGCTACTAGAAAACTCTGTGGCTATTGAAACATAAAGCCGTTTAATTTTATGCGCATGCGCGTGCATTTTTTCGATTAACGCGCAGGGTAATCGCTCTCCGCAGATGAGCTTATCGTTGTGACTCGCTTGCACACCCATAACGATCGAACTAAAAAGTTGGGATCTACCACAGTGCTCCCACCTTAAAAGGGCCTAACCGATTGGAAGAGTCGCGCATCAAATTTCTGCACAGTTCGTGCTTTCACGAGTGCGAGTGAGAGAGAGAGGTATTTCTTTCTCTCTCTCTCTCTCTCTCTCTCTCAATCGTTCGTACGTTTAGCGAATTCCCGCGCTTTGCAGTTGTAGGCTACAGCCGGCACTGACGCATCCAGCTGTATTTTATTATTATTAATAAAATAATTTCGCCCTACCTCTGGCTCGAGTCCGGGCGTAACTACTTATACCTTACTCATACCTTATTAACGTCTTTGAAAAACAATTTTCAGCTTAATCTCGTAGATAAAATGTTATTTATTAATTCTTTATTGGTTATAAGGTAACAGATCGGATTCTAACTATTTTAATTATTAATAATAATTAACTTTTATTAAATACTATATTTAATTTTTAAATCATATGTTTGATATATTGAGTAAATCCAGAGATGAATAGAGAGATAGCCGATGCTATAGGCCCAAGCCGCGCCAAATTCGATGCGCCATAGCAATACGCACCCTCGCGGATAAAATTGTAATCTGTCGCACTTGAGGGGAAATGAGGGGAAATAAGGGAGAGGGAAGAAGTACGCGCGAGCCACGAGTCGTATCCATGTGACCGGCCGCAGGTATGTGTTGGTGCGCCCGATCGCGGCCGAAGCTGGCTCGGCTCTAATCGGCGAGGGAAGGAGCGCGAATGACGAGTGCCCGTCCGTGTGCCCGACACTCTATGTGGCGACTGTGCATGACTCGATCGTTTGCATGTGTCCATGACTCGCGGCCACATCGGAGTAGCCAGCGCGAGCAACGAGTCAAGTCAAGTCCAGATGAACGCACGTGGCTAGCACTGTTTCTGTGTGCGTATGTTCATGATTCGGTAGCTAGCTTGTATCAGTTCGTCGGATTTTCGGCGGGTCTGCTTGCGGCTGCTTTTCTGCTGTTCGGCCTCACCTCGGACCCGAGGCCCGAGCTCGGATCTCAAGCGTGAAAATGATAGCAACCGTTTTGTAATGCACGCAAGATTTATGCCTCGATTTATGCACATTTTCAAACAAAAGTAAAGATAATTTAAAATCAATAATATTAATATAAGTTGACGATTACATACAATAAATCCACTTTATTTGCATAAAAGATTCAAATCATATATATGCACACGAAAAAGCATAAGATAGAAGCTTGTGTATATAATTTAATTAATAATTTTTTAGCGTATTTTTCAAAAACCATGTTGTATATAATTATCCCTAAAAACGGGATACGATTATAGTTTTGTGTAAAAGACTTCTTCATTCAACAAATAACAAATTACTCGATAGTCGTTTAGAATTTTTACGACTTTATCTGATTAATTGCAAAAAGCATTCAAAATACAATCGAAACGCGATTCTTCAGATAGAAAAAAATATAGCTATGTAGTTTCGTGATCTTAACTGTAGACATCAATGTCAATTGAGTAGAGCCGAGAATCAAGGCTTGTATATCACTATTCTACACCAATTGATATTTGATTTTAAAACGCACAAATATTAATTTTCTTTTATTATAAAAAATTCTTTTGATTTAAAAAATATTGTTCTTTCATGATACAATATATTGTTCGCAACTAGAATAAATTATTTCAATATACAAGATTATAATTACAGTGTACGATGTAAATCATGTAAAACATTATTTAATATAAATTAATTTATTTTGGTGCAAATAATATCATATTATACTGTGATGAAATTATTCCCTATATACTTAATAATCTTTGTATACATAGCACAATTTGTATACAACATTATATTTCAAGATAACCAATCATTGAATGTAATGCATTGATTAATAGCATTTTAATCAAGGAGCGTTTATTTTTTATAATTAATATAATTTAAATTTTTATTATTATATAAAATGCTCTTCATAATATTTTTATACTAAAATTACATTCGTGCAGTATAGCTGTTTAATTAAATAAGAATTTTGTAAGTATATTTAATATTATTTGATTATAAGTATAGCATTTGTTATTCAGATAAGCTATTTTTTATACAGTATATTTTGTCGATTATTTATATTTATAAACTATACTTTCGCGTCTATAAAAAATAATTGCGTAAAAATGGCTCTTGCAGTTTGGTGCAAGCCTTAGAGCGACCACGCATAATTCATGATTGGTAGAAATCTGACTATTTTCTAATTATTTTTTAAATTTATAAAAAATATATATTTTTTATATTAAATATAAAAATATGCGTTCACCACGTGCGTTCATCTGGACTTGACTTGACTCGTTGCTCGCGCTGGCTACTCCGATGTGGCCGCGAGTCATGGACACATGCAAACGATCGAGTCATGCACAGTCGCCACATAGAGTGTCGGGCACACGGACGGGCACTCGTCATTCGCGCTCCTTCCCTCGCCGATTAGAGCCGAGCCAGCTTCGGCCGCGATCGGGCGCACCAACACATACCTGCGGCCGGTCACATGGATACGACTCGTGGCTCGCGCGTACTTCTTCCCTCTCCCTTATTTCCCCTCATTTCCCCTCAAGTGCGACAGATTACAATTTTATCCGCGAGGGTGCGTATTGCTATGGCGCATCGAATTTGGCGCGGCTTGGGCCTATAGCATCGGCTATCTCTCTATTCATCTCTTGTAAATCTTAATTGTTGAAATATATAAATATAAATTATATATATATAGTATTATTATATATAGTATTATTATAAATTATAGTACATATAAATAAGCATTACGGGGGGTTATGTGGTGACACGTCCCGCACGATATTCTTGCCAAGTCTTCACTAGGTAAAAGTGGAGACTTCGCGTGCGCCGTCCTGTTGTATATCTGCAGGAGTCGGCGCTAACCCGGACGAGTTCACCACCGTCCGCTGCACCTCGTCCTCTGCAGCAAGACTGAGCCAGGTATCCCCAAAAATCTGCAGGAGCCAGCTAGGGCACTACAATACACAAAGGAAGTAGTCCGAGCGCATGATTGCGCAACAGAAATTTAGCGAAATTCGGATATCGTGCAGCAACGCATGCGCAAAACTAATAATCACAGAATATTGAATTTGTCAATACAAATTGTATACACGCGGGTTGATTATCATTACAACTAATTAATAAAGATGATTTGGTTGATAATAAATCAAATTTGACTATCGTTTTATTTTTTACCACGTCGGTGTCGAGATCGACCGAAAAGTCCCTAGTCCCTTTTCCAAACAAGAATTGGAATCAACACCAGCGGTGACACCTTCCGTGTCAATCACATTATTCACAGCCGGGTCGGAGATATTTTGTCCCCAGATCTCACCGTTACAATTGGCGCACGACGTGCTTAGAGGCCTTTTAAGATCCGCCGTTAGACCTTTTAGCTCGCGTGGTGTCACGAGTGGAGAAAGGAAGGTTTCGCGCCGCAGTAGAGCGTGCGAGTGGCGCAAACGAACTGCGCGATTTAACTTTTTAGTAAAGCGCAGTAAAGCGGGTGCGCACAATTGAAATTTGCTTCGCGTGCGATTATTCTGAGTACCCCTCCCTCCGCGATCCCTTCCCGCGTCGACCGTGAGAATAGCCGCCCGGGGCTAGCTCAGTTGGGTCCCGTCCGGGACGACCTCGAAACCACATATCTTTAAAGATTTCTCCACTTATTTCTCTAATTAGAAGAACTATTTGATCTCGAAATATGACTTCATAGTCTTGAGATTGAAGATACTCCTATAATTCTGTTATTAAGTATTTCGACCCAAAAATTTAATCTTTATTCAACTTGTGAATTAGTTTTACTTAAATGCGTGGAATAACCGAATTTTTAGTACATTGTGTACACAAGATTTACTTATGTTATGATTGTGCGCAACTCTGCCGATGGAATTATGCGGATTTTGTGCCAGCGATTCCGCATCGAGAATACGCGTGCAAGGATGGGAGCAGGGGAGGAGGCTACCGAATTGGTACTCTAGTTCAGGCCGTCGCACGTGTCACTGCATCAAACGATTACCCGTCGACCCGAACGTCAATTGCAAGTGTATCGCGACAAATTTGGCTTGTAAAAGTCTCGAAACATCGGCCGCAATCCCATCTAAAGGACCCATCCGCAGATCCGAACCCGAGCTTCTACCACTTGGACAGGGGCTCCGGACAAGCAAACTACAAAATCCGGGCGCCAGTATTAATTCTTCTCCATAATACCCAGCGCAATTATTCATCCACGAGTTATGTTATATATATATATTGTGACGCAGTGCTTCCACCTTGAAACCGACAAGCCTCGGAGGGGCCAAGAGCACCAGCCACTCTCCGGTCGCGCCCGCCTGCCCATCGCGCAGGCTCGTTGTCGCCCCGGAGGGGACTCGGCCGAGCTAACCCCGGGCGGCTAACCTCGCGACAGTCGACGCGGTGTAAATCGCGGAGGGAGGGAATCGCACAATAATAATAACACAGAGGGGCTTGGGGAGAATAACATTTATTCGCGGCAGGGCGGACAATCCCCGCCCGAACGCTAACTCCCAAACAGGCGCGCAGCGTCTACTACAAACGGGCGGTTGACACCGCCTGCGAGGCATAGCCGGGCCACCCTAGGGGCCCTGCGTCTCGCCGCTCGCACAATTATAACACCCGGAGAGGACGTACCGGGCCACACAAGGGGCCCTTGCCTCAACCCGGGCGGGTCATCGGGCTTCGCCCCAGGCGGCCCCGCGCGGAAACCTGTTGCTCTGGCGGCCCCGAGACGACGTTGGGGCCGCCCACCGCGTCCGCCTCGTCGCGCGGTGCCCGCACCCACCTGGCGGTGAGGCCTGCTGCTGGGGACTTGCTCCGGGAGATTACACCGCTGGCGGCGGACACGGGATGGTATGGGGTGCCGCCTAGTCGAGTCACCTCTTGCGCCCTCGCCTTTATCCGACTGCCCTTGGTAGTATGAGGGCGGGCCTGGATGTTCCTTGGTGGAGGCGGGTGAATAACTCACTGCGGGCCGGGTTGAATGCCCTAATGCAGCGAAGGGCACCGCACTACCGTGCGAAGAGAGTTTAGCGCTCTTTGGACAGGTCGTAGGTCAGGGTAACGCGGCGACTCTAAACTCTCGGGTCCGCGCGGGAAATCGTACTGCCCGATCACCTGTCAATCACCCGGCGATCGGCGCTAATACGTCGCGCCAAACAGTTAGGTGATTAACGCACGTGCCGCGCTGATGGAGCCTCGAGCACCTGTTTAATAACACGCCGCCGTGCTACATGTGACCCGAGACCTCCGTCACAATATATATATATATATAATACTCTTTGGAGTTTTATTAAGATCTTTACAACTTAACACCCGATAGAGACTGATCCGTTGACGGTGCAAGCGTTTCCGCGGAGGTACGATCTTATTATCATCAAAGGTATCATATTGCCGAAATCCTCGGAGAGAAAGCACAGCAAAAATAGGTGATGCATTCCGAGGACAGTCCTCTCTGTCTGAATTCAAGAATATCCACATTATTGACAATTTTGATGGATGGCTGTTTCCTTTTTTTTTGTATTTGTTTATTAAGCAGATAGACGTAATTCGTAGAAATTTAATACAAGTGTAATTGAACTTATAGAGGTGAAAACTCGATTTTAAGTGGTTGATCCATTGCTATAGGAAGCATAGGTATAGTTAGCATCTGTTATGGCTCAAAATTTAATCAATGGCCCTAATTAATGTCCAAGGTATGTCAGTGATCTCCGTTTGAGTGTTATTATTGATTACAGCAAGTCTTAGAATGAGAGAGAACTGGATAGGATTTAGAATCGGGATTCTAAGAGTACAAATAATATAATTAATAAATTACGATAATTTAACATAAGTTCTTTTCGGGGGTCATTTGTTAAAACATGTGTCCTAGTTTATTTAATTTTATTGATTGATTAATATTATCACTACCTAGATTGTAGAATATTATCATTATTGGCAAGAACAGGTTCGTCTTGGGCATCTTGCGATAAAGGTATTTTTCTTAGTCGTTTAGCACTTTGTAAATTATAACGACGCGGTTGACTATGTATATAGTACTCTAGTGAAGGGCCTTTTTGTTTTTCTACAAGTAATTTTTGGTAACGAGGTCCCGTTGTATCGTGTTATTATTGGTGAGTTTTAACATAAACTTTATTATTTTCTAAATTTTTATTTGATTTTTCGGGTAGGTTCTGTTGTTCGATCTGCCTTATATAGTTTATCATAGAAAGGTAGGATTTCATTCTTCCGAATTTCATTGTATTTTTCTAGTGTATCTGTTTTTGGATCAATAACGTGTGTATGTCGCTCCTCATATAGTCCGTATAAAAGAGTAAATGGTGTAAAATTTGTAGAAGAATGAATACTTTGATTATATTTAAGAATAGCGGTTGTCATAGGATTTTTGACTGTTTCTCTAGGATTTGGATCTATCAAAATACTTATTTTTTCTCTTAAAGTAGAATGTAATCTTTCTATTGATCCATTTGACGTATATCTGTTAATAGTGGTTTAATGATACTCAATTTTATGTACACAACAGAATTGTTCAAATAATGCTGAGTTAAAGTCACTTCCATTATCCGTAGTAATTTTATCTGAGAAGTTATGATGAGAAGCGAAATGTCTTAATTTATTTAATAAAGTAGTAGTATTTCCATCTGGTAAATAATAAGCTTGAGCATACATAGAAAATATATCGATTATGATTATTGATATGGAAAATGTCCATATTTTGAAGCGGACGATTAGCAATGATGGAGCCATAAATTTGTGTCTCGTAAGTTCTTCTCTCGTATTTATGTTCTAGGCATAAATCGTATTGGTTTATATCATTTTAAATGATTCTATCTATATTAAGCATATAAAATATCTTGTAGAAATGAGCCACTGTTTCCTAAATTCCGTTGTGACTCTTATTATGATATTCTTCAAATTTTTTCATAAAATTCTTTCGGTCAATTACAGGTGTAGAGGTAGTGGCTTTGATTAATTTTAATTTTTCATTGTATTTTTTAGGTATTATGTCTATAATGCTTTCTAATTATTCGTTGGTGAAATATATTCCATATTGTTTGTCGGGTTTAATATTTTGATTAAGAAATTTAAGTAACTGTGTTTCCGCATCTATATATTGACTATATATTGGATTTTAAGTTTATCTTTATTTATTTTTACATGATAATGTCTTCCTGATTTCATTATTATGCTGTAATTAAAAGAGTGAATATTTTTTTCCATTATGTGTAGCGAAGAAATTGGATCTTCATCAGCAGTGTGAATGATCACATTTTCAGCGTCTAATATTTCGTCGAGTTCGTCGGACGTACAGAGTGTGACGTCAGGTGCTACTGGTATCATAGAAACCGAGTCGTCGTTCTCTTCTTGAATGTTAATCTCTATTCTCCTACATTGTTTTCTTTACTGTTTTTGTATCTAATTTAATAATCATATTCTTCAAGTTTTATTTTCCATGTAATTAATCGGGCATTAGGTGTTTTCAGAGAGCTGAGTCAAGTAAGTGGCTTATGGTCCGTTTCTATAATAAATTTTTTCCCATAAATATTATATATAGTCAAAAATATTTACAGGCTTCTACAGTAGCCAATAAGTCTTTTTCAATTGTTGAATAATTCTACTCTACAGAATTTAGTGTTGTTGAATAGCATAATATACGATGTTTTTCTTGGGATAATTCAGCTCCAATGCCAATATTCGAGGCACCTGAGTTAATAATAAATGTTTTAGAAAATCGGGATACGCTAAGAGAGGTGTATTCGTAATTATCTCTTTTAGATTGTTAAATGCTTCAACAAATTCGGTTTCTTGATAATCTATAGTCTCTCCTTTTCTAAGTGCTTTTGTGAATGATTTTGTTATTTTTGCATAATCTGATACAAATTTTCTGTAGTAACCGCTTAATCCTAAAAATGATTTTATTTCCTTTAGCGTTCTCGGAATTAAATATTTTATTATGGTTTGATTTGATTCCTTCCGGTGTTATAATATGGCCTACAATGGGTACTTATTTCCTTAAAAATTCACTTTTACCTAGTTGTACCTTTATATGTCCTCAATTCATTAAAAATAAGTGTTAAATATTATAAATGCTCCTGTAGTGATTTTGGAAAATATTATATTAAAAATAATATCATCCATATAAACATTTGGGGCATTTTTTAAACCAAACAGCATACGACCATATTCGTAATGTCCATTTTCGACCGTAAATGCTGTTTTATTTATATATTCGTTGTCTAATCGTATTTGGTGAAAACCTTGTGCTAAGTCCAAGGTGCTAAAATAGGTACATTTGCTTAAATTTTCTAAAATTTCTTCCATTCTTGGTAACGGATATTTATCTTCAATTGTTATTTTCTTTAAATGATATGGATATCTGTAGCTTTTGACGTAAATAGTATGATCATCTTTTGTTCTTATATTATGTGAAACTGCATTGGTTAATGATAATTTCTCTCCTTCATTATAAAATAAATTTTTGTACTTATGACACAACGATATGATTTTTTATTTTTCTTCTTTGTTCATATGATCTGTTCCTATTTTTACTTGTATTTCTTCGTGATAGTTTACCTTCGTTGTAGTTTCTTCGGTACGTTTCTTAAATAATTTATTTCAAACTTCGCAGTACTAAATATTCGATCAGAATAATTAATATTTGCTCTTAGTATGTATTAATTTTTATCTCCGATTAAACATTCATACGTTGAAAGTCATGGCAATATTAAAAATGTAATTAGCGTATTTTCTCCAAATTCGCGTAAAATTGGAAAAGTAAAAGCATGTGTACCTTCTGTTATATTATATACAGATAGTCATGTGGCAGTTTCCGGGTAGCTAATCCCGCCCCGGGTCCCAGCCATCACGCGACTTTAAGACTTCCCGTCCGCCTTTGCTCGCGAATCGTCGCACGAAAAATCCGTGGACAAGGTGGAGAAAGCCTGGGCGCTTGCTGCTATAGGGACACAAAAAGAAAGGAAAAAGATGACAAAATAATATACACGTGAATATTTAATATTAAATAAATATTTATTATAATTTAATTTAATCACAACACCCGACAGTGTTTATAACGCGCGAGCAATCTAACACATTCTCTCTATCATACTTTATCGACGCGGGAAATTCACCCGCTAAATTAATATTATAAACTGCTACTTACTGTAGCAGTAGCGACTCGCAGCTTTAGGGGAAAATATTCGACCGCTCAGCTGTACACAATCTTGGCAATAATCTCCTCGACCTTAAACGCGAGGAGTTCTGTCGCTACCAACATACTCAAACTTCGCTGCACTGCCGTATACTCAACTTTATTACAATTACTATTACTAAAGCGCGCGCTTAATTGCCCTCTTTCATTGATTAGACGCCACAGTCGCGCGTGCTAATTGCCGCCTCGCGCCGAAATTCGCGCCTCTTATTGCCCCTACCCGGCTCGGGGTCAAGGCTTCGAGTACACACTTAGCACAGCGGCGACCATGACGAGATACTTGTCGCAAGATTTAACAGCGAACTTCTGTAGAAAAATATATCATGAAAATAATTTGTAAGCTATTTCCGGATTGATAATAGACGATGATGCTCCTGAATCAATAAGTATTTTTAAAGCCACATTAGTAGTTATATGGTGCGGCAATGAAGGAGAAATCCTCATATATTTAACTGATTAAAAAAAACTTCGTTTTCATATTCGTCTATCGTTCCTTCATCTGAGCTTGCTTTGAATTGAAAATCTTGCTGATTATGAAGTACTTCTGAAATAAAATTTGGAAGTCCTGTATTTTTAAAGAAATTATTTCACCTTAATTCGAGATAGTTTCCCGAAGTCGAACTGTTATTTATACGAGGAAAATTGCTTGATCTATTCGTGTTTCGAGTACTTATTGATATTGGTGTTGGTTGATAATTTTGTTGTCTGGGCTGATTATTAGAGTTCGATCCAAAATTATGTTTGAAGATATTTTCAAAATTTCTTCCTAAATTATTGCCAAAATTATTTCCAAAATTTGCAGGTACAATTTATTTTGTGAAGGTCCAGGCACATTGTAAATTCTTGAATTACTAGCTTATATACATATTAAACAGATTTGTATTTCTTGGATTTCCCAAGATATTTGGTTTTGGTTTAGCTTTTCTTTGTCTTGCAAAAATTAGAAATGCTGTTTGTTGTTTAAGATTGTCAAATACTTAACACTTCATAAGGCAGGGTTCAATGTTTAAATCGAAACGCATGAGATGCGAATGGTAGGATTCCTTCATGCGATTAATAAAAGTATTTTTCGCGACATTTTTGTAAAAAGCATTTTTCATTTCAATTAAATATGCTTCTTGATGATTTAATTGCACATCTTTTTTTAATCTAATTAACCGTTGCTTTATTTCATCCGCATATTTTTCGTAATTTTTATGGATTAACTGGTAGCACGTGCTTAGATGATTAAATAATAACTCCTCCGAATGAGTCTCCGTTTACAGATGGGCTTCAAACTTGGTAAATAATCTTGATCAACTTAATTAACTGCGACTATCGGGTTAAAACATCAACTGCTTCTTCTTTAATAATTTCCTCCACAAAGATTGGATGAGAATTCAGATTTTTGCTGCTGAAATCCTCGGGAAGCAAGCACAGTAAAGATAGGACGACCGGAGTCGATGCATTCTGTGACGATGTCACTTAAGAGAGAGAGAAAGTGTGTACGAGAGCGAGTGTAAAAGAGAGAAGCGTGAATGCGAGAGAGATGAGAGAACGCGTAATCGCTGACCGACCTTCAAGCGTTTATGCGAGACGCGATAGGGACGGACGCGAGGTCAACGGGCCGAAATATAGTAAGCGCGCGGAGGGCTGGCCGCTCCGCTGAAGACCGAGCTGCCGGGCCGCATGGCAATATGGCGCCGATTCGGCAGACCGCGGCAGCGGCCTAGAAGAGCCACCGTAGTGCCGGCTAGGCCTTCCCCCCACACGAGGGCCATCCAAGGAAGAGGGATCTCCTGCAGACTCTGTCAGCTGCGCTATGCTAAACGACGACGACCACGGTGGAGAGCTGCTGCGGTCATCTTGATATGGCGCCGGTTGGCGTCAAACACCACCGGTGCCGCGCCGCAGTATAGAGGAGCCACGCTATGCCAGCACGATGCGGTATGCCGTGCTCGTACCAAGTGACGCCGGAGCCGAAAAATTTTTCGAGGAATTGTCCTACAGATATTGGCCGTCGCTTCCAGCATCTGACAGACGGCGAATCCAGACGCCGCCTTCGAACAATCCAGGCGACAACCTCCAACACCGCCTTCAGCATCGGGTGGCAATCTCCGCCGCTCATTTCCAGAGCAGAGGACCAGACGATGTCCGAAGGCATCACCGGTGAGTGGGCTAGGGAGGAGATCTTCCCGTGCGCGGAATCGAATGGCGGTACAGTATTCCATCTTCAATTTTTTATTTATGAAACTTCGACAGATGGTGCTGCACGACATTTATTTAGTCGAGATACCAAGAATCGGATATCGAATCAATGAAGCGGCCTCTGGCTGCTCGCTCGTTATCGTCATGATTTTATATATAATGAAATCTTGAATTTTGCAGATTAAGCTATCTGTATTGGTATATAAAATTTTAGAAAAAACTAGCAGGTTTCGTAGGGAAACCCGGCTACTATGAAAAAATGACCGCAGCACATTTATAGACAACAAAATTACGGCTTGTAAGCAACTTTTCAGTTAGAACGGCATCTCGATCGGGAGCCCGAATATGCAGCACTCTATTACATGTAGATAAAGAGGTTAATACACAACGGTTACGCAGAGAAAATCCGAAGTAGTTGCGAGGACGCCTGTATGCGGTTTTTGCCTCACATCGGCGTTATGAACGCGAACAAGCCCGATCGTGTTAGGCTCTTCGACGCGATCGTGACTAGCCGCGAAGTAAGTTTGAACGACCAGCTGAAAGTGGGCCCGGGCCAATTGCAATCGCTTCCCGCGATCCTTATGCGCTTCCGGCAGTTCAAGATTGCCTTTAGTAGGATATTGCAGATGTGTATTTGCGCATATAAGTGCGAGAATACGATCGCGGAGCCTAACAGTTTTTGTGGCAGGGTCGAAACAGACAGTAGAAAATGGAAAATCGCTAGGCCTAGGTAGCCGCAGAAAGGAGCATGTTCTTCGCCATTTCTGGGATATTACAAACAACGAACTTAAGTTTAATGCTTGATTTGTAAAAATGCCCGAGAATCTGCGTCGAGGGGAAAAACCTCCGGTAAAACGGTACCTCCTTGGGATAACGATGTCGGTATATGATCCGCTATGGTTCCTCTATCCACTATTTGTCAAAGCAAAGATCTTAATGTAGTACGTACAGCGTAGTGGCGTTGCGTGGGGCGTGCCGATTACATAGAAGGTACGTTTCGTGTGGGTATCCTGGTTGAAGCCGCTGACCAAGGATCAATATTTGTGATTGTCGCGAGCTTCAGTGCTTACGCTGTTGCCACTTACCTCCGTTTTAAAATATACAATTCCGCTTCCCTAGTAGTGTTAGGCAGAATAGAATAGTAATACTAGAATATAAACGCTTGCGAATACTAAATTTATTTACAATAAAATAATTTAATTCTGACTAGTTTTTTACAAGATGTAGCGTCAAAATATAAATACAAACAGAGTAATATAGATTCGAAATTTAAAGGTCCAAGCGCAATTTTTTGTTTTGAATCCTTGCGTTCCTCCATACCGCATCGGGTCAGTGCACAGTGGTTTTATTTAAAAAAGAAATGGAAACAATTATGGCTTCCCTCGAGTTTTTCACCGATTCGAATTATTCGAGAACGAGAATGAGGAAGATTCACAATCTACGGAAGATGAAGATGAGATCGAAAAATCTGAAAATACTTGAAATTATATGAAAAAAAGTTATTTATAACGATTAAATTATAATTATAAAATTATAACAAGATCAGGGAGCATCTTATTAAAGGTATATTATTTTATAAATAAACTCGTGTTACACACATGTGTGTAAATTATGTGTAAATTGTAAAATGTGTATTGTAAATTGTATTATACTGCGAGTTATTGTGTGTATTGTAATTATACTGTATTGTGTATTATTATTGTTATTTGTATTTGTGTAAATTTCATTTATCAAGCAACATAAGATTTTAAATTTAATAGAATATAAACTTTATTAAATTCTTATGTGATCTGTAATCACATTCTTGGTCTATCTTTTGGTTAACTGTCAGATACATGGTTCAGCTGGCTACAATAAATATTAGATGCTAATTTTTTAACAGGTACTGTTGGAACATTGGAACTTGGCAGCCGATCACCATCAGAGGGGTTGGGTCAAGGCTACAATAGAGGCTATAATAAATTTGTTTTTAAATTACTTTTCTTTAAATGATTATGTAATTGTATTTTATTAATAAATATTTTTAATTTGAATTTTGTAATTATTTTTTTTAATTGTACTTAAATTAATATATTAATATAACTGTTTCCTAACCTATAAAAGCGAGCGCAAAAATTAGCTTCACGACTGCTTACTGCCGGCTTAAAGACGCTAAAATGCCGATAAATTACCAGGCTTTTGCGCCGCTTATAAGCGATCAAGTTCCGATCAAGTTCTGCTTTTACCGTATGTCGCTTATATCCGCCAATTTGCTGTCTAAAAGCCGAAACAAAAGCCGCTCGCGCGCCGTCATATTGCCGACTTAATGCTATCTTGGTATCTGATACTTATGCGATTTAAGTAATCACAAGCAACACTTTTTACATTTTTTATTCTATAAGGCTATGTCCAGATTGTTCTGCATTTTATGTTGTTCGTGTTTTCTTTAGTAATGACAAAGATAAAAGTTTATTGACGTTATTTTAAACGTTTTGTATAATGAACACCAAAACAGAATAAATTCAATTATTTTGTAAAAGCTTCATTGATTATTAATAGCTAATTACAAAAATAATGGAACCGTACGATATGATTGTTAATCAACCAGTGGTAATTGATAATGTAAGTGTATTTAAATTTCAGAAGATTAATTGAATTGCTTTTACTATAATATTGAATCCTAAGTCTTATTTATCGTTTTTCAAATTTATTAGGATAAATTTGATTCTTACTGATTTATAGGAAAAATGGTGTAGTTTTACAAAATTTACGTTTCAAAAAGTATTAAGACTTGCGGTTCTTCTATTAAATAAAAATGAAGAAATATAGATATATATGGTATACAAAATCATTATTTTGATGCATTTAGTTATACTATGATATAAGGTTATTTGTATGATTTGATTTTAGTAATACTGATATGTTGCAAGGTGTCCAACATTCTTGAAAATTTACAATGATGATTGATTATATATTTATGAAATATAACACATTTTGAGACACAAAAACTAAAGTGCATTAAACTATTATATTGTGAAGATCAAACGATTTACAATTTATAATAAACCTCATTTTAATTTTAATAAAATAAGATATTATTTATACAATTACTAAATATTAAATTGATAAATAGTTAAAGTATATTATATTTCTTAAAAGAATTTTAAGGATATATTTTATTTTATATTAATAATAAAAGTTTAGATAATTATTATTTAATATCAAATTTTTGCTAAGGAATATGATTAAATAAATATAGTTTTTTGTTATTTTAAGTTAATAATTAAACTTAAAATTTTTGGTGTAATGTATAAATGTAATATAGTATCCTAGTTAACTTAAAATATCATTCAATTGAAAATATTTAAATCGTAGCAATGTTATTTAATTTCTGATATACTGACATATATTTTAAATGCGACCTCCTCCAAATCACCTATAATATTTGAAAATTTATCACAAATATTGACATTTATTAGCTTTGTGTATTCTTCTGGTTATATGTTGGTTAAAAAAATAAAAAAATATTAAGCATTTATTTATAAATCTACTTTATTATTTAAATATCAGTTTCCAATACAATTTAAATAATGTGTTAGTAGTAATACATTAGTTATTATAATACTACAATTGATTCTATTATTTAATATGTAAGGAATAGTTACTTTTAAATATATTTTAATGTTTTGCTTAAAAAGCACATTTTGATTAATTGCACACGACACTTTTAAAACATTATAGCTTTGTAGTATATTGGCAACTATAAATGTATATATTAGTTTTAATATATCTTTTATTATACTTAAAAGTATATTAAAAGAATTATTTAAAAATTATGTATAAAACAAAAATATTCTGTTTAGAGAAATCTGAATTAAATAACTCTTTTCAAATGTAATTGACGTCTGATAAGGTGAATATAATAATAGTGCCACTGTAGGCATCATTTTGAATTATATTTAAATATGCCATAAACAGTAAATTTTTGGTACTCTTGGTAAATTTTTGCAATGTAAAAATTAATTTAAATGGTTAACTCGATTAAATTTTTAGTTTCTATGTTACATAACTCCAAAAGAAAATTTTTTGAATGAAAAAATTACTAGATCAATATAGCACGAGTCAAATTCAACGAATCCTAAGCAGGCCTAAAGATTGGTGTTATACTAATAGGTATGTGCGGCTATGCGATAGGCGGACGCATTCACCAGCCGATATTCAGCCGGTTTCATACATTAAAAGTAAACAAGTGCTAGCATATAATTTAGTTTTTCCCAATTTAATACAACACAAATAAACTGCTTTATTTACCTTTGTTAATTAAGGAAATGTTTTCAATTATTGAACGTGTAAAATGACATTTATTTTCTGCAATGTTCAGAATTTCCGGTGTTAAATTGTTTTTTACTATTTGTCGTCAAGTCTCTATATCTCTGAAGTAGCCACGAATCGCGAACGGTCAGCGTGTAGTCAGTACCGAGGCGACGGTGAGTTGTTCAGCCAAACACCGTCGTCGCCCCAAACAATGTCCCGACGTAGGTTCATCAGAGCCCGGTTCGGACAGGCCTGGACGCGAGCCAGGATGCGATAAAAGTGAAGACCAGTGGCTTGGGTCCTTCGGGGCCTGGCCGTCGCTGATTACTCACGCGAGGGTCACTCGGTGGTCCTGGCCACTCTGGTATGCGGGAGACGCTGAACGCCTCGGGTAAAATTGTTTGCCACGCAGGTATTTCAATTTCGAAATACAATTTAGTTTAAGATATATTGCATGCAAAATTCTATTCAAAGTTTGAATTTAAAGATTTGAATTTTGATTTAGGGGTTTAAATGACATAGGGCTCATGTGGCCCTTTAAGCCAGAATTTAGAAAAAGCTACGTAACACTGTTACGTAGTGGTTTTTGAAGATTTGTTGACTCGGTGGATAGAGGTCTCACCATTGATATCTGCCGTCGGGAAGTCTATTGAAAGCGTGCTGGAGGACTTAGTCTTGCTCTATTGGGAAACACCATTATTGCTACTGACGGATATGTATGTTGAAAGTGATGCATTTTGATACGGAGTAGAGCATGTCACGAGTTTTCCATATAGACCCTAAGGAAACTCCGTAGAGAGGGTTAATATGACGCTTAAAACGATGATTGCGCAATACGTTGGCATAGATTATTGTATATGGAATGAGCACTTGCCGAAGTTAAGGCACGCGCTAAACACCGAAGTCCACTCCAGCACCAAGTGCTCGCCTGCTGTCTTGCGTTTTGGGAGGATTCCCTGAACGGTTAACACTGATCCGGGATTTGGTTCTTAAATGTAACGACGAGGGCAGGGCTATATATAGCCAGGCCTATAACCGAAACCGGTATCATGCCATGTTCCAGGAAGGCGATTTGGTGCTCCGATGCGATCATACTCTGTCCGAGGCCGTGAAGGCGGTTTCCGGTAAACTGGCCGCCGAGTACCCCGGACCGTTCGAGGAATAACGGGAACTAGGCGAGTTAGTGGTCCTCCAGGAGGAGTCTGGGCGCAAGTTGAATAAGCTGCACGTACAGCACCTGAAACGGTCCTGGGCAGGTTCTTGAGATGGAGCATACAGTGGGAAGAGGATTAGCATAAATAGGGTCCAGGGTTACGCGAGGGTGCCTGGAGCGTTCCCATCTAATCATGTTTCTCTCTTCCAGGAGTATGCTAAGTTAAACGACGAACCAGGGAGGTTCAGGTGAAAGAACTTTGTGCATTACATGCATTAAGTAATTTATTTCAAGAAAAAGGATTTGTAAAACATGAACTGGATCAAATTTGTTATCACTTAAGTCCTGATGTTTGAATAAATCCACATAAATCACTACTTCAAATAGGTAATTATGATGTAAACGTGGTAATGGTTGCATTACAAACACGAAACTGTGAAGCTGTTTGGTTTGATATACAGAGATCCAAGGACCGGCTGCTATTGGTGGATGAGGACCTCATTGACCTCTGCAGCGCGGTCTCCTCGATTCTGCCGGACCCATGTGTCTGCCCATTGGCTGGCTCTATTGTGACTAGGGCGGTGAGGGAACTATCCTGTCTCCGCCTGCGGAGCCGGTGTTTGGGCATAAGGGACCCGGAACTGACGGGCATTCCACTCCGGATGTATCCCCCGCTTACTAATTAGAGGACTTGCGACGCGAGCAACAGGAAGAGGCGCTGAGTTAGGGTCGCGTGATAGGGCGACTAACGAAGGATGGCGGAACGGCAGCGCGGGCGGCTCCCTCCGATCCATCCCCTCTTTTGAGGAGGCTTAGGGACTTCGTAAACCAGGGAAACCAGGTCTCGGAGTGTCCGCACTACTCCGAAGGGACCGAAGGGGCCGGAACGAGAGAGGGGCAATATGGAATGGGGTGGGCGACCGATACCGCCAATTCGTTTTACTCGCATATTTTTGAATGTGTTTAGACTGAAATGACTTTCAGCAATGTGGGCTAACATATTCGAAGTATGGAGACTTTTGTCAAGCTCCCACGATAGCCGCAAATCATTTAAAGAATCTATTACATCGTCATTAATATGAATACTATCGTAAGATCTCAACTTTGCAACCAATCTTTTTATCAAGTATGATTAATCAAAAAGTGCATAAATCTTTTGATTTTTGTCGTTTTGATATCTAATCTTAAAATACAGTTTATTTATGAAAATGTTTAAATGTTTAAACAATTTTTGATTGTTGGAACATGATCACAAACAATCAGTCTGACATTGGTGCCGAAAGACGAGTGGTGACACAAAACGTTCTTGATTGCACATATGAATCTTTCCGATAAGTTGATCACTCCATGTTTCCAATAAATACACCGTGGCAAACATCATTTTCGAAATAGTAAATGGTCATACTTGGGACCTAATTTCAAATAAAATCCCTGTGCAGCTTTAGAAAGAACCTTCACCTTACACATCACTTGTTCTACATTAAAAACGATATTACGCCTACTCCCAATGTACCTTTTCGATTGAATTTGCCTACTTTGATCGTTACGTAAAATGTCCAACATCTTCAAACAATCTAATGAAACCTCGGCATTCAATTTCATCGAAGGTCTATTAACTTTCAATTCACGACGTAAACTCTTCGGCTGTGATGGGTGTCGACCAAAATTCAGAAACACGGGTGCTTGACCTTCGTACTCAAATGTACGGCAATCTCAATTCATGGACGTGCTTATCCCAATTTCGATGTTCATCTTTAGCAAACATTGATATTATCATTTTTAATATCCAATTACTCCGTTCTACTGGATTAGCCTGAGGATGATAAGGAGGAGTTTTAAAGGTTTCATTTCTACCCAATGGACAAATAGATCTTGGAACACCATTATATATTTACATTGTTTCTTATTCTTAGGAAATTCTATTAAATCAGATGTCAGTATCGTCCAAGGAAGTTCTATTACTTATTGATCCATTAAACCTTATAGAGCGGAATGCACACTTTATTCCTCTGTTAATATTAACATGGAGTTCACTAACGAAATTTGCGCAATTTTAAAGTTTTCCTTTGTTAAAAGCAAATGTTAGAAACGTTCTGTAAGATTAATGCTGATTTGGGGGATGATATTCTATTACTTTGAATCGCGGAGAAATGGTTTCGACGATTTAGAACCGGTGAAAACGACACCATGGATAAGCCAGCCGGCGGAAGACCTGTAACGATGAATACTGATCAAATCATGGAAAAAATCGAACCAGCAATGCCACACCACACCACAATTCATTGATAACTTGTCAGAAGCTACGGCAGCTCGAATGGGAGGTTTTGTCGCATCCACCATATAGCTCAGTCATAGCGCCAAGTGATTACCACCTGTTCCTGTCCATAGCGAACGCCCTTGGTACTGTAAAGTTGAACTCGAAAGAGGCTTGTGAAAAGTGGCTGTCCGAGTTCTTCGCAAATAAGAATGCGGGCTTCTTCGAGGGGGGTATTATGAAGTTGCCGTCTAGATGGAAACAGATTATTAAACAAAACGGCGCATATTCGAACTAACCCGATCACTGTAACACTTTTTATAAAGCATTGAATACAGAGCAAAAAAAGCGGAAGGGAGATATTTGCCAACCTTATACATACCTAAAGTGATATACTTGTTCACGTCATACCATAAACTTGGCCAGTAATATTCTCTAGCAATTCGGTCATAGGTCTTCTCTACTTCCAAATGACCGACAGAGATATATTTATGCGCATTAAGTAAAACGTTTTTGCTTAATTCAAAAGGAATTATCAATCTCGATCTCTTTTGAAAACAAAATAATAATGGATCTAACCAGTGACAAGATAACTTTCCGTTTTCAACTTTCCAATTTTTGAAAAGTTTTGGTTATACCAATACTTGTTCCACTTTATTCAGATACCATTCATCGCGTGTTTTTCCTAAGCGAATAATTTCTCTTTTATTTCTAAACCATTCAATAAACTGTCCGATACGTAATGTATCGACAGACCATGTGTGGCGATCGATGCTTCGGACCTTTTGGTGAACTAGACCAATCCGATAATCTGACCTGAGGCGCTCCAGCAACATCCGAATTAGCTGCTGTTCGGGTGGGGGCTGCTCCAGAGTACCGGCCTGGGAGCAGAACCGGCTAATGAACTGGTCCAACCTTTTGGTTTCCCCTTGCAGCATATCTTCCAGTTGACGTTACCGGTCCTCCTGCAGGACCAAGGGGTAGTATGGGTCTTCAAACTCGACTTCAAACGTCGCTCAGTCATCGAACTTCCTCTCCAGGAATCCATACCATTTTCGGGCTCTTTTAAGACGGAGAATAGGGTGGAAAGTAGGCACCGTTCGGTGTAACCGCCTCTTTTATGAAAGACGCGAAGGCCTGTAAGAAAGGCTTCATCATCTTCTTCTCCCCCGAAAAGGTGAGCGAGGCGTCTCGTAGGGCCCTCGCACAGCGTGTGGTATCTCGCAAAGCCTGCCATAATCCGGGCCCCTGCCGCCTACCGCTACCTGCGGCCGTAGTCGCGTGGACCAGGTGGGGGGATGTTCTTCGTAGGTCGGAACCCGCGGGCTGTTCCCTTTCCTCACTCTGATCCCGTGATCGCCGACTCCACAACCTATGCCTAGGTTCGCTCGTATGCGTTCGAGCTCGCGCAGTTGGGGCTGCAGTGTCGACAGGGAATGATGCATGCCGGATAGACGTGTCCGAGGCCCCGCCACCGGCCCTTGTGCCTCTACACCGGAGAGATCAAAGATCCTTTCGTGGAGGTTCATACCGGGCCATATTGCAGCAGAAACCTGGAGCCACACTATCTGTTGCGGGGACAGTACCTGGCCTGGTAGGAACGACGGAAGTGCGGGCACTCTTGTGGGTGTTCCTAACTCCACTGAACCTCTGCCCTTAGGCCTAAGAGCGTCCCCATTTGTGGTTGAAGAGCCTTTCTCCAGGCTCGCCTCTTGAGCAGGTCCCCTAGAAGGGTCCTCTCTCAGCTCGAGTCCCTTGGACGCATCGGGGCGTTTACGCCACGGGTTATCACAAACTCGCAGGGATTTACCCGGGTTCGTTATCGTATCAAGGGGTACCACGGGACGTTCAATTGCGGCCTGGCCGTGCGAAGCTCCACCCGCCACCAGCGTTCCCGTAGCTCCCCTTCGGGATCTCGGAAGTTGAATTTATTGTCTATCATTGTTCGGGACTAATGTTAAGTTGTGTATAACTGTTGTATGTAGGTAGGCGCTCGGGTCGTGGACCCTCCTGGACGGCTTTAAAGTATTTTGAAAATTTGTGAAGTACGCTTCCTCGGTGCTGCTCAGCGTGTGCGCTCACCAGGGTGAGGCCGCGGCTGTGAAACCAACGGCTCGGGCTATCTTGGATAGTCCGAGGGTGCCAGGCCTACACGAAACTATAGTTTCGAGATATATCAAGGTCACAGCACAGGAGGTACCGTCAGGTTACCTGTGGCTGCCAGGTTCTAGCAGCGCCTAGGGAGACGCGAGTGTGATTGCACACGCATACTGATAGAGTTACAGTAAGTGCGAGTCTAAGCCGTCTAGTAGGGGAACGCGGGTCGAGCGTCGACACAAAAGCGCGCCGCGCTTCACTTTGCTCTCGCCCTTCAGCCTATTGAGTGATAACTATTGTTTTGTATCATCGTTTCTATTATCATCTTCATTATTATTGTTTCATCAGTTGTTAAACATATATTACATTAAAACAAAATTATAACAAGTAAACTGTGAGTGTCTTTACAAAATATTGAACAACCTCTGTCTCCTATCCCAAACAATCATATAGGAGGCCAAATCTTCGTGGAGAAAGCTATTGCTTCTCGACGAAGCTCCCTGGCCGTCCTATTGTCCAGGACCCCCTTTACACGGGAGTGATACTCCGCATGCGCAGTATGGCGCCTTCAGGCGCTCCTCGCCAATACCCTCTCCCGTAATTGTGCCACTCGCGACCCTTAGCCGCTCCACGCTCAGTCTCACCTTGGGCCTCGCCCCTTGAGGCTCTTCGCCTTTGACTCACTGGTCCTTGAACGGAACACCCATTTTTCGCGTCGGTTTGTCAAAGTCCAGCCTCTTCCTCACAGAGTCTGCTTTTCCCCCCTCTAATAAAACCCCCTCCCTTAACACCAACGACAACAATCACTGCAGGTATTTCAGACGGAGTGTTGACGGGGAAGGACCCCCCCTCTGGATTTAATAAATCAACAGCTGGAAACATAAATATAAAGACATAATGTTATATATAATTTCTCCCCTGGAGAAAGAGAGCCGAGCCCCATCCAAACCTCCCCCCAACACCCTGCGTCCGGCCTCCCTCTAGAGCGTTACGCGACTGTAGGTGGATTCCCTCCTAACTACCCTACTATCCTCTTATCCCCAGCCTTTCGTTCTCGTAAGATCCTTGTCTTAAGAAAGGCTGGTAGTGTGCTCTAAGACGAACAATTTTTATTAAAAAAAACAAAACACTGACCAAATTTGCCTAAATACCCATTTGGCCACATTAGCCAATATGCGAACCTAACAAATTTTAACGGGAAACACACCCAGGCGCTCCACCTCTTCCCCATCACCGGTATTCCGGGGCAGCCGACACGACTTTATCCCACGTAGTCCTTCCTACGGAGATCTCAGTCTAACTTCGGGCCCATTCCCTCAACATAAAATTAAAAAATAATAAAATTTACAAAGATAGCCCTTGCATGTTTCCAATACACGCTATTAGGCACTCCCTTGCCTTAGGCTAACTATGCCATCCTCCGTACCTCAATTTACCAGTCTGGTTTGGTTGCACTCCAACCAAACTGGGAGCACATGCGTGCCGTCACACGTCCCGAAAGGACGCATAAACCAGGCTTACACGCCTAGGGGCTAGGATGCAATACACCGCAGGTCCTAAATGACCTGCGATTGAAATTAGACGTGCCTCTCGACGAGGCCAAAAAACCGCTGGCCAGGCACTTCAGCTTTTCCCCTAGTGTTGTACAAAACAGTAGGCCTGGAAATGCAAGGAGAAGGAAAAGAAACCTTCCTGCTCGACGGGCCACACGAAGGGCCTAAAGGCACTGCAAAGAGAAAAGAAAGAGAGAAGAACGATAAAAGAAAGAAGAAAAAAAAATTAAATTAATCTCCCCCACAAAATCCCAACCTAAACTAAATTTAGAATCCAACAAAATATTGAATTGGCTTCAAATATTCCACTACCATACAAAATACTTTATAATTTATAAAATTAAATTAAAATATTTTATTAAACTCCAAATCAAATCCAATCCAGAATTCTATCAAAGAAACCAATTCAATTCAATAAAACACAAAAAATCTTACACATCAATAAAGTATTGAGATATTTAAATAATAATATTCAAATATTATATTACAATAATAAAATATTTAGATATGTAAACGCTTAGAATTTAATAGTAATTAAATAATTTTCTAGACCGGGAAAATCGGGAAATGAATAAATATCAACACCGAATTTTTCTTAGAATTTTCATCAATAAATTTATTCCATCAACTGTTTTCCTGTCGTTTTCTCGGTATAGGCTCAAGATTCCAATTCCATTTTCAAAAATCCATCTCTTAGCCCCAACCGCCTGCTTCATTCCAGTTTGGAGTTTATTCCGCAATTCTGCAACATCAACAACTGCCTCTAGCCCGACCGTATTTCGGATATCAGCTTGGGATTTCAATTCTGGTAGTTTCGCCCATATTACTTCGCAGGAGGTATGGAGCGATGGATCGCTCCTGCAGCCTCATTTCCCGAATTTTTCGCGATAAAATTCCTTACTTTCTTGCAATTGTCGCAGGTCATCAAGTCTACATCTTATGTCCCACAACTTTTACAGTATTTCTGGACCACCTTGTTAAGGCAATTACTGGAATTTTTCTGTATTTTGCTTCTGTCAAACTTTAATCTCCAACTCTATTTCACCTTCATGAATGCACAATCGCACTGTTGTTACCAAATCGCGACCTTACTGAAATTGGATTATTTGAAATACCTTATAAGAATTGTTGAAAATATCGGTTATCTTGAAAAATGTTGACAAATCGCAGCACACAAGTAAATTATCCTTGGTCAGAAATTTGAATAAATTTCTTAAATTTGAACATTAATAAAACAATAAATTTAAAATATTTTTTTCTGATATACATAATTCTATAGAACCTTAACTTTTAAATCTCGTTAAAATAATTGGCATCTAAGAAAATTGGGGGGGGGGGGATTGATGAGACAAAATAAACATTAAATAAAACTGTCGTCAATTATAATATTTATATAATATATAATAATAATATAATAAAATTATACATAATAATATATAATAATGATATAAAATTAGTTTGTATATACGATACGCCGGTCTGACGTATACCCGCCAATATATCGATATACGTACTCACATACTATCAGGCTTATTACAGAACGATTACCACGGCGTAAAGTCATGCACTCTCGGAATAAACTAAATAACAATCAAGTGAAAGACTTCTGCGAGGCCTGTGACGTCTTCATAAATTATAACGGTTCCACCTTTTTTCATTGTCGTCTTCGTGAAAATATCTTCAATCGATGATGCAGTCAGTGGCCTCAGGAGCGTTGCACGATCGATCTTCGGATATTTAGCTTACTCCATCTGCTTCGTATGGCTACCGCCAGTGTTTTTGCCGAGATCTCGAACGATGTTGAAATGAGTAACATGTTTGCTGCTTACAAAAACGACAATGGCACACAACGATTTGTTGATGCACGGCATCATTGTTCAATTTTAAACTTGTAAACGGCTGAATGTTAATGGCGACTTGACGAAATGACGATGGTTCCATGAAGAGCTCAAGTCCATTCGTTAAGGAGCTGTTCTACAACGCTTCGCTCTCAGCGTTGAGCAGCAACCCTGATGCGGCAATGTTGTGAAATTCTTATATTTGGGTTTGTAAAGTCATTAGTTGTTTAATAATTGTTTTCCAGGTGTTTGATATTTATCGCGTGTGTTTTAACTAAAGAAATACGAGGTGTGTTCAAAAAATAACGAGAATTTTTGTTTTATGAAAAAAATATTTATTTATTCATGAATAACTATTTTGTCTCCTTCAAAGTAATCCCCCTCGGATATAATACACTTCTGCCAACGCTTTTTCCAATCCTCGAAACACTTTTGAAACTCGATCTTTCTAATAGCTTTTAGCTCTTTTAGCGATTCGTTTTTATGCCATATTTGGCGAATATGGAGGCTAAGGCATCGTTACACTTTTGTTTTTGACCAAAAATTCACGAACAAGTAATGAAGTGTGAGCAGGTACATTATCGTGGTGCAAAAGCCATGAATTGTTTTGCCACAAATCCGGACGTTTTTTCGGATTGCTTCACTCAAACGGCGTTGAACTTGTAGGTAGTACTCCTTATTGATTGTTTTACCTTGTGGCAAGAATTCACGATCCACTATGCCATTAAATTATCACGTTTTCATCGATTGTTGATGTGCTTGGGCATCCGGGTCGTTCGTCATCTTCAACATTTTCGCGGCTATCTTGGAAACGCTTTTACCACTCGTAAATCCTTGCTTTACTCATAGCAGACTCCCATATGTCTTTGTTAACATTTTACAAACTTCACTACACTTTATTTCATTTTTTACGCAAAATTGAATACATATTCTTTGATCGATTTTCTGAGAAGTCTGAGTAAGTGACATGGAGACAAATGAAGATTGTGGACTTTCTTAAAATAAAATTTAAAAATCTTTTTTAAAATAAACATATTATATATTTTACTTTGCCAGTGTTTTTTTACTTTTCTTCTATTTCTAGATTTTCTAGAACTTGTTAGCTATAGTAATGCATTGTTTCGCGCAAATAAATCATTTGAACATAATATTTAATTAATTTTAGAAATTTTAATTCTAATTCATTCAAGTCCACTGTTAACATATGCTATCGTGAAACTACATTTCAAAGTGTTCTAAAAAAAAGAAACTGAAACTTGCGTAAAGTGCATGGCCTCCTAGTACAAAAATGTATTTCTATTTTTTCAAATTTTATGTGACATGTTTCTAACTAAGCGAATACGAATCATATTTCTTACTGTGAATCTTTTTAAATGTAAAAATATTTAATAATTTTTTTGCAGGGATCAGGCGTAATTAAAGCTGGTTTCGCTGGAGATCAAGTGCCAAAATGCAGATTTCCAAATTTGTATGTATTCGTTTTTATATATATTTATTCAATGTTTTTGATTCTGGTATTGCGAATACTTGATCTACCCTGTAAAAATATTATTAGGTTATATTGTTGACAAGGCTCCTTGTGTGTCGTTTGGACAATCTGTTATAGATTATACAGCATAGTATAATGCATATTATACTTACATTGTGCACCTGGATTCACATTATTCTTATAGATGATGATGCAGTTAAATCTGTAGCTATCTTACTATCTTTTCATCAGATCTAGAATAACATAATTGCTATTATGTTGGAATCACGAACCAAACCCTTTTGTTTAAACAGAAATATTATCGAGGCCATCGAGGAGAACCGTTTGATCCACATATGTTGGCTGACTGGAATTGACAGACCATTGATGTATAGCCTTAAATAAGGAGCGAATTAACTGAAATGTTATGTTCTGCTGTAAATTGATTAAAATACGAATTAATATTGTTATAGTATTGTAACGGAGAGATTACGGGGCGCTACTGCGCAGACTCGGCCGTGTACAATGCGAGTGACTAAGATTGCGTCACTCTCTTATACGTGCTATGAGGCAATGTACCTGATACATACCCCGTGACCGCGTACCCTTCGTAGCGCGGTAACTGGCTAGCCGCTCAGCTGTTGAATTATTATAGTTATAACTCCCGCGGAAACGGGTGGCTTCTTTGGACCGCTTGTTAGTTCTGGCTTGGATAAAGAAAAGAAAGAGATAAAAGAAATATTGTGCACAATGACTTTGTGCCGAATAAATGTTACTTTGTTTATTGACTTTGTCCCGGAAATCACAATATTTAACTTTATTTGTTATATTAACAATTTTGCGCGACGCGAGTTTACATGAGCATTTAATAAATTGCGAAGCGCAAACAAATTTCTTTGCGTATGCGTACATTTGAACGTACGCAAATGTGAAAATAACGTTAGCTTTACGCTAATAACACTTTTGTCCCGCGACGAATAAAATATAACGCCGTGCTATCATCCTTTTAGCGCGAGCAAACCCGCCGAACACTCCCGTGCGCTTCGACGGACAAAATTCGTCAGAATAATTTAAGATCCTCGTCGGATCAAGACAGATACATTCGTTTTTCTATTTGCTCACTTCTGCTATGTTTTTATTCTCTTATTTAAATTCGTAAAACACACATGCCCTATTTTGAAAACCAAAGACAGCCGATTTTTTACGAACACGAACGATCGAAAGTGCGTATCAGAATTCTACTGTGGCGCACACTGGCGGAGTTAGCCATAACTACTCCAAAACGTTGCCATCCAAAATACGCAGTGTTAGCCCCCTGTTTACCACACACTGCTGCTGAAGATCATGGTTGCGTAACAGTTCCTACGTGTCACTCTCACGGAAATAGGCAGGGAAACGATTAGACTTAACCAAGCCCGACCTTCGCAGAGATTATTAAGACAAAAATTTTAAAACATAATTCGATAATTATTAATGCCAGTCTCAAGTTGATCTTACAAACAAAAATGTCATGAAAATATGATCAAAGCTATAAGAGCAGCCAAACAGTTTCAATATATGCTATCAAATACTTAGAACGAGAAAGTAATACAAATTGCGATCGGGTACATGAAAAACGAAAAGCCATTTGAAAATCAAAGACAAGCGGAAGAATGGAATGGAAAAGAATGTATAACAATAAGCATTTGAAGTAAATAAGATTAGAATTTTGTCGAAGATAAGAGTTTAATTTTCGTTCAAGGGAATTTTATTTTTGTAAACAATTTCATTAATTTTCTTACAAAGTGAATTAATATTTAGTTTTCAGATGATACCACTATCCCACACAAATGCCAAGGTATTTGTTTAACAGTGACTAAAGAGGAACCGGTAACATTTTTCCTAAACTTAATTGCATTAATACCGGAAGCTTAGTATTGGCAAAGAACCTGCGTGAGGTCATCCTAAGAACATTCTCGAGCTCTTAACGAAATTCAGTTTTAAGAATGCTACCGATGCCCAATCCAACACTGCTTCTGTCGTGGCTGTCATTTCCGACTTTGTATTCAAAGCTCGAGAGCCTGGGATTTTTGGGTCGCTGCTCGTTGCAAAGAGCGAAGCCCACAGTTTCGTCGCACCAGGGTCCCAGCTGGACACAGAGAGCGAAGCCCGTCGCTGTGTTTTAGGGACTTACTGTCCGTCGTCGAGTGCGAAACTGACATCTTTATATCAATGAGTCGACGTGAGCCCTCCGTGCCACTTCTCATTGCTGTGTGGAGCCGCCATCGCTGTCCGGGTAATTTCACCCGTTGTCTCGTCCAATTCTTCACTCTACTCGACTTTATCTTGGAAGCTGCAGACGTGTTGCTATCCTCAGCGTCTTGGATCTAGAGCTAGACGAGTGACCTTCACCTGAAGCAACACGGTGCGAGCGATTTCTATAGGGGTCGACGAGAACAATTTCTGGTGCTGCCTATCTGTGGTACTACCCAGACGACATCTCTACGGTGACAACAGGTGAAACCTTTCCATTGACGGAGAAACTACGGGCTCCGGCAATCTCACATCGTGGGCTATCGAGGATTTGCGAATGCCACGCCATTATAATTTTGATTGTATGCGAGTGACCGCGAAAGCGACGATTGATTTCATTAAGCAATCCGGGTGTATCGAATCTTTGCAAGCAAGATCGTGTATTACGCGGCAAGCATAGTATATGTATGTAGTTTTGTTTTTTTGGTAGTCTCGACTTCGGATGCATCCGTGAAGAACAAAATAAATTGTCTTTTTAATTATTGTTGGCTAACGGTGTTATACTAATCTTATTTTAACGATTATCTCCTCTTACCTCAACCTCCTTGAGTATTAAAAAAAGGTAACAAATTAAAAATTAGTGAGAAAACTATTGCATATATAAAGCAGAATAAGAGTAGGGCTAAAATGGTGAACTTTGGGGAGCACTGATTGTTCTTTACCAGATACGTAAGCTCGTGCTCATCAAAGTACCGAACAGGAAAATCCATATCTACTATATGCTTACGAAGTCCAGCTTATGATATTGCTAAAGTCAAAAAGCAAAAGTAGTGTCATATGTGTATTATTTATTGGAATCCGTACATCTTTTGTCCGTTTCAGCAAAGGCCTGGGGCCGCGCGTAGGCTCCGTGTGCGGTGCCGGGCGGCCGCTGCATCGCCTGCGTGCGCGCCTCTATCATGCAGCCCTAGGGACCATTGGCCCGGGCACCAGGTATCCGTTGCGCTCCAGTCCCTCTTTCGAGCGCACGTGCCTCTCAACGCGCCCGATGGCAGCGGATGCAGCACGCGCGCACCGCCGGTTTCTAGCGCAGAGGGGAAGTTAGTTGCCGAGATGACTAAAAGGGTCACCTCGGCCATCCCTCCTCCCAAGCGATCGCCCGCGGAAGCCTCCCGCGTAACGGCGTCCTGTCACGGTCGCCATTTGTGACGTGGTGCTTCCTCACCGAGGCAGACGTGCCTCAGAGGGGCCCAGAGCATCAGCCACTCACGAGGTCATCATCCGGACGCGGGTTTGGATCGCGGAGGAAGGGAGAAGACTGAATAATCACACTGGGAGGCTCTGGGTAAATAAACGTTTATTCGAGCCCGGGCGCACACTCCCGTTGGACACGCAGCCGACACGCGCCCCATCTACAAGTTTCCGCAGAGCCATCCGGGAAGGCCTGGGCAGGTCCGCGAGGGCTCTTGCTTCGATTCAGATGCTCCGTCCACTTTCCGTCGGCTAGGGCAATCACGCCGATTGCTGGCCTGTGAGCTAGAGGGTGGGGTTTATTGAGCCCTTGCCGCCTCTTCTGACCGACTTCCAGCTCCTGCCCGGGCGTTGTGAGATCAATGGGCTCGGCTCTCTCGCGAGCTTTCTCTCGTGGGCCAGCCTCCTTCTCAGCGTCCTCCACACATCCTCTTCTTGGGTGCTGGCAAGGGTGCACTTTGAGAGTCTCTCGCCATCTGAGAGGTCTGTGATTCAGGGGTAGACGTACCCAACGTCCTGGATACCACTCTGTACCACTTGGTGATAAGGCTTGATACACAGGGGAGTCGCCCAGTACCCCTGGTTGACACCTGGGGATTAGGGGTTGGATATGGATAACCGATGCGTCTCTTTGCGGGCGCATCGATGAGCTCCTTATTGGTCGCAGAAGGGAGGCGCTGCCCTCGCCGCGTTATAGGAATATGTTCCTGCGGGGCATACAGGCGAATGACCGGGGATCCAGCAGTATTTGTTTAGAGTCTCCTATACCCTACATACACACATTCATTCAGCAGGAGAGCCCAATTTAAGGGGAATCCACATTCGTTCTGGAGATCCCGTTAATAGGGTAACTCCCATTTACACATACATGCAGACGATCATTCACTCTTGAAAGACCAGCCTCTCGTATGCTTGTATAAACGAGAAGATTATGAACCCCCTAGTGGGAGAAATATATATTAATTAAATACATTTTAATATTTAGCAACCTATAAAAATTTGCTATTAATGAGTAGTGAAAAACCACCACTATTCGTCATTATAATCGAGTCCTCGGTCGTATCAGTCAATTTGATTTTAGTCACAGTTATGTTAAAGTTAGTTACCAAATAAACAGTTCGTGTTAATTTGATATATTTGATGAGAATTATTAAAATTATTGATTCTGAAATATTAGTAATTTGATATTTAATTTAAATTCACCCAAAAAAGAGTTAAATGGTTCAATGCAATAGAAAGCAAATTCACGAAATATATATTCTTTATATTCACGAGATCTTTTGGATCTAGATTAAAAAATATCAGAATTTAGATCTGCATATTTATTATTATTTTTATTTCATTTATTTAATTTATTTTACTTCAACATGAGTAACTTCCATACTAAAATAGTTTTTAAATTTTATATGAAATTGTCTTGCAATAGTTTGCACTAATTTTATATTTTTTCTATAGGAAGAAAGTCTTTAAGGAAAGTAGGTAGGTTCGGTGGGAGCCTCGATCTTGAGGTTATTTTCCACGGAGCAATGGAAGAGAAAGTTACCTCTTTGGTTGGTGGAATGGCAGCCCCATGCGGTAAAGTCATAAGCTTATTACTGCCGTCCGGAGGGCAATATATGGCGAATATGCTTATGGTATTACCGATTAGCGCAACCTCGACTCCGAAGGCTTCGTCGATGCCGTCGATGGCGTTGGAATTTATTAATGATGTGTAGAGATTTACTAATGTATGTGGCTGGGCTATCTAGTATTTGCGCGGTGTCGCTTGAGAGAGTTTCGGCTTTGCGTTGGGTTTGGGCGCCAATGAGCATCCGCGATAGGACGAGTTGTGTTCGCCACCGGAGTTCGCGCAGCATGGTTTGGAGTCAGACTTATCTTTCTGCTTGCACTCGACTGTTATGTGTGAGCGCGAGCAGAAGGCACAGATGTAGGCAGCACGACAGTAGGTAGCTGTATGGTTGAGAGCGGGCACCGCTTGCACTGGGGAATCGTTTTTGACTTCCGTTTGGTCTCCACGGAGATGGCCAGACTTCCTAGCAATTTGAGGTCCAAGATAGATTTGGCCCAGCCGATAGCCGGGTGAAGTGTGACTGAAACTAGGGCCAGATTTTATCCCATTTTCGCAAGCGGTGGATTGAGAGATTCGTCGATTTCTGGTTGCCTAGCTTGTTTTTATATCCTTTTCGGAAAATCCTTCGTTGACTTCGTGGAGCGCCACTACCAGTTTGCGGTCGTCGGCGAGTTAGTAGGTGCTGTAGTAAATGCTCTACGTATCGAGCAGTGGGTGTATGGAACTAGGGAACGGACTCGGGTATATTTTAACCCCATTGGTGGTGTTAACCGCGCGGTGCAAAGTAATGTCGCGGCTGGTAAGGAAAGTTCGGAGTTTGGGCCAGAGCTCTTCTTTCCTAATTATTACCAAGCAAGCGGCCTCTGGCTAGCCGGTGAAGACTTTCTCTCTCTCCTGAGAACTACCGCCAAATCTCATTGTCGCAGCGCTCTGAGGTAAAGAGGCGCCGGCCCTCCCCTTTGGGTCTTCCCGCGGCTTAGGACGGCTCCTGTTCTTGGCTGCTTTCTACCGTCGTCATCTCCTCGGCTTCTTCCTCGAGGATTTATCAGCTACGGCGTCGGTTGGCCAGAGCACGGTATGCTGCATCTGCGGGGCTCCTCTAGGTTACGGCGCGGCAGCGGTGGGGGTTAGCGCCGGTTCCTTATCAAGATTGTCGTGGTGGCTCTCCACCGTGGGCGTTGTCCTTTAGCCGATCCTTGGATGACCCATGTGTGGCGAAGGGGGGGGGGCACTATGGCGGCTCTTCTAGGTCGCTGTCGCGACCTGACGATTGGCGCCATATTGCTATACGGCCCGTTGCACTCACGCTCACGCGTTCACTCTCTTCCTCGCAAGCACTCTTACAAGTGACATTGTCACAATTTAGAATAACAAATAATTACAATAATAGCTATAAATGGTTACAATTGGGATTAATTATCCTTTTGAATTTGTTCAATTTTGTGCACGTTTTCTGTCTATTTTAGTTATTTTACCTTTACATACTTTTATACAATTAGAAAATAATACTACTGATTATATGTACATTTTGTATTTTTGCAATATAATTTGTATAAATATTAATTATATAATTGTTAGATGTTTACTTAAGATTATCTATTATTTTGTTGTATATTCTATAATTGTCGCATTATTATATTATCCAAATACTAAGCAACATTTATTATATTTTTATGATTATATTTATTCATTTGCATAAATTAAGAATAAACATATATGTGTAATATATTTAATAATTATATTTAATAACTATAATGTTGTATTTCTTTTTAATAATATGATTATTAGATATTCATGGCTATTTTTAGTTGTGAAGTGGTTTTTCTGTATAATACAATATATATGTATATAAATTTATAATTAATTAATTTTTAAATATTTAATTTTTTAGTCGTCATTATTTTTTGAAATAATTGATTTCGGAGAGATTTTTGTTACACGTGACAATGCAGTTAGTATAACCTAAAAATGTAGGTTATTCTGCCGCTCTAGGAATGCAACATTTTTGCTGCACAAAACGGCGTGGGCTCTACGTGGAATCGCCTGCTTATGCTGCATTTTCTTTAGTTAGGGTATTCACACCGTTGCACTTTTTGTTTATATGCAAGGTAAAGAAAGAGTGAGGGTATTCTATATTTTCTTTCATATCAACTCCCGATTTGTAACCGACGGATATCACAATTATTATTATGTAGTGGTGTATTTCGTACTATTCAATGTTACTTTTCGAAATATGTTCAAACTATCTTATGTGACTTGAAATCACTGAAAGTTGATTACCATTTAATCACGTACGTAAGATGCCCTAAAACTAAAGCTTTTTCTAACTTAAGATTAGGCCAACTATTATGCCTCTGGGTAGAGTGTGCGGCAAATGTAATGATTACATACGCTTACACAACGCGCTGAGCTGGATTTAGTAAGTCCTTTCGAGTGCTTCGGATGTGGATATATACTAAAGGAAGTTTTACCATAGATTAACCCCAGCGGTTAGTTCCTATGGTTTTTATTACGAATCTCTCGTAAAAGACTTTTGAGGAGGAAAGAGATGTTTACGGTAGTTGGTAGACTATCATGAAGTTTTTTATTTTGTGAGATCTAAAGATGTCGCGTAAGCTTATGCTTGTATATCATTACTGGTCCGAAGGTCACAAGTTCCACGAAAAGTTGTGACACCATTTGTCTTTTAGTACAGAATTTTTAAAGAATTTAACTTAATTTTATAAACTACAGACCGTAAAAATAACTTATTATATAAAATAACTTAGTCCACACTATATTAACTTGTTCAGCGTCCATGAAAAGGAGTCATTCATCCACATTTTCTCGCTCCGAAAATCTTCTCTTCCCATTCATTTTATTTTATAATTAACATCTTTGAGAATATCCTAAATTAATATGCGAAAAATAAATGTACACAAATCCGATTTTATTAGTGAAAGTAGAAGCAAAATTAGTACAGACAGGATAAATGTATGAACGCTTCAACTGAAATATCTTCCAATGTAGTTTTTTGGAGATAACATGTTTGTAAATAAATTAACAATTATATCATCAAAGATGAAAACTCGAGTATCTGTAAATATCTTGAAGCAGTTATTGATAGCAATATCTTTGAACGATATCTTTAAACGACTATTTCTTTGGTCAATACTTCTACGTCTCAATAAATTTTTTACATAAAAACTATTCAATATTTATCTACAATTTACTCGGTCTTTAGAGTTTATAGTATTCTTAACCTACTAACATTAATATAATATTTATATAATTCAAATAATTAACTGTGTTAATATGATCAAACGTGCTATTTTTACAGTATAGGTAGACCAAAACATACTCGAGTTATGGCTGGTGCTTTAGAAGGTGACCTATTTGTCGGTCCAGTTGCTGAAGAGCATCGAGGCTTATTAGCTCTTCGTTATCCAATGGAGCATGGTATAGTTAATGATTGGAATGATATGGAACGCATATGGTCTTATGTCTATAGTAAAGATCAATTATCAACATTTAGTGAAGAGCATCCAGTATTACTTACGGAGGCTCCTTTGAATCCTTGGAAAAATCGTGAAAAATCAGCCGAATTATTTTTTGAATCATTCAATGTCCCTGCTTTATTTGTCTCCGTTCAAGCTGTTTTAAGTTTGTTAGTTATAATTCATATTTATTTATGTTTTAATTAATTTTATTCAATATAATTAGTTTTATCTTTTATATTATTTAATTGAGGTATGCAACGGGTCGAACAACAGGAGTAGTGTTAGATGCCGGAGATGGCGTAACACACGCTGTACCAATATATGAAGGTTTTGCTATGCCACACAGTATAATAAGAATAGATATTGCTGGTCGAGATGTTACAAAATATCTTAAACTACTATTAAAGAAAGAAGGAATAAACCTTAATACGACTGCGGAATTTGAAATAGTCAGGATTATAAAAGAACGTGCTTGTTACTTATCAAGTAATCCACAGAAAGAAGAAACTGTCGATACAGAAAAATTTGTTTTTTCTTTACCAGATGGAAGTAATGTAGAGGTAATAATTATTATTATATGGTTGGCTTATTTTTAAATTAAAAAAATGCTTCTTATTTAAAATTTCAACATTTAATTAATATAACTAATTTTCACCCTTAGATAGTGGTTCCTATATAAGATCATTCTCTTATATTTCTCAAGTTCAGGCCCATTCTTCCCTTGCCCAGTCTTGCTCTTCGTGCCAGAGTGGTGCATTTTCTGGTCTTTCCTCAAATTAATTATTGTTCTATCGTTTACTTACATGCATCCCTGAAGTTAAGGACAAGGCCACAATGCTCATAGAATTTCTGTGGGTGGTACGTGACGGGTGCTAAGAGAGATGATCATATCACCACCTTCAAGATCCGATGCGGTTGGAGGGAATATTATATGTATTTGCAGATCTACAAGATCTTACTGCTGCATAAGTCGGTGTACCTAGCTGATCTGTTCTCTTCTGATGCATCCGATCGGCCGGTCAGGGGTGAACCTAAAGAGGTTTCTATTCCTCGGATCCGCACCGAGATGGGAATCAGATCTTTCTCTGTTCAAGTTGCTCATCCGTGGAACAGACTGCCATTCTGCATAAGGAATGCGTCCTCGTTTTCTTACTTCAGGGGGCTGGTGACGGAGCATATTTGAGGGGTCGGGAGGGAGATCACAATAGTTTTTTCTAGTGAGTCGTCCTTATAATCTTGTTTTAATTTGAGCCTAAATTAGTTGTATGCGTGTGTCGTGAGTATGTATGTATTCATCCTTTACTTCATATTGTAAATATATTCATTTTACTCATTGTATGTGGGTGTGCGTGATTTCATTTCATTCATCATATATATATTGCGACGAGTATCTCGCCGCGGTCGCCGCTGTACTGAGCTTGTGCTCGCAGCCTTGACCATGCGCTGAGTGGGGGCCACTTAGCTGCGCGAAATTCGGCGCACCGCGGTAATTGTCGCGCGGGAGCCCGCGCGGGCCGCTGCGGCTAATCAAGGGGAGAGGTCAATTAGGCGTGCGATCGGCCCTCGGACTTCTCCCGAGACGATTAGCGGCGAAGCGCCACGCTTTTCGTGCGACGCTTATAGAAATAACCAATAGAGAGAGAGAGAGAGGAGTGGAGAGAGAGAAAGAAGCAGAGAGAGAGAGAGAGAGAGAGAGAGAGAGAGAGTGAGAGCAGTGCACCGAAGTGCAAGTGCACTTACCTGCCGTTCGAGTTTGCGGACTTGGGACGCTTAGATCTCGCCCTAGTGGCTTCAGATTGGCGAAACAAGTGGATAGCGCCAACAGCCAGGCGGAGGGCATTCCCGCCGAGTTAAAGATCGCCGCCGCCGAAGTAAGTCATATTAAAATATATATTTTGTGTAGCGCGCGCGCGCGATCATCCGCGTTGGGAGAGCGAGAGAGAGAGAAAGAGAGAATAGAGAGATAGTTAGAGTTAGTAGATAGCGTCGGTCAAATTGTCTGTTTGATTATTTGTAAAATATAATAAGTATTTATTAATTAAAATAAGTGAAACATCCGCGTAATTATTTCGTGCGCTTTTTCCCATTTTTCGCGTTCCCTATAGTAGTGAGCACCCAGGCTCGCTCCGCCGCGTCCGCGGATTTTCCGTGCGGCGACATCGAGCGAAAAGAGGATGGAAAGTTCTTAAGTCGCGTGGTGGCTGGGAGCCGGGGCGAGCTTAGCCACCCGGTAATCGCCACGTGACAATATATACTCGTATATATATATGTATATATATACACACACTTATATACATATATATATATGTATATATGTATATATGTATATAACCATACTTGTATTCATTGTGTGAATATGTGTACGCGTGTGACACGACTGATAGATGATAAGGAAAATGCAAGTAATATTTATGTTAAAACTCTGCTTTATCTGTATTTGATAAATGTGTATTTTGTTAATTATTTACAATTAATTGACCTATCTATCTATCTCCCTTAACACGGGTTCGGTCCCGTTTAGATGAAACTAATTTTCCAGCTATTGGGTAGCCAGCTCATGGTACGAAAGTCCAACGACCTCTCTTTAGCAGCAGTATGACCCTGTTTATTTCGTGCTAAAACACTATTGGGCTCGTTGATCTACTTGCCCCATGACGAAGAGATTCAGGTCTTAAGCATGGAAAAGGTGGTTGAATACACCAGGTGCAACAATCTGACGTTAATTATTGGGTGCGACACTAATGCACATCATGATGCATGGGTAAATTCCGATATCAACGCCAGGAGTGAGGCCCTACTAAAAATCATTCCTGGAAGTCACCTGGACATTATTAACCACGATTTGAATATCTTGTATGAAACAAAGAGTGGAGATAAATAGGAAACCCAAGGTTACAAATGGGAAAGATATTAAAGATGAAGAATAGCAAAGCGTAGCTCACGTTAAAGGCGTATATAGCACTAAGTTTGAGCTGAAACTTTGGACTTTATAAAAGCTTCAGATAGCAATTATCAGAGCATACGAAAATAATTAATTCGATTAAAACCTGCGAAGACACCTGGTAGTATCCTCTGGAAGAATGGGAAACTGGATGCACTTCGACAAAGGGCATAGATAGGCTTTAATATGGTAAAAAAGGGAAGGTGCTCGAAAGGCTGGACAGAGTACAAACGTGCTCTAAACGACTCGACGAAAACGTCGAGTGAGCAACCAAGGAAGGCAACTTGGTAGAGTTACTGTACAGGCATAGAAACCCTAACCGACACAGGTTAGCCAGACTCTTCACCAAAGAAAATGACAACAGGTTACAAAACCTGAAAAACGCGACAGAAAATTGTATTAAAACAGAAGAGCTAACTTTCCGGATTTTATAAGAAAAAACATCGAGACATCTGAAAAACCGCAGATTGAGAAACAGCGGCACAAGTGCTAACACCGAAGAAAGTGAACTGGGAATTGAATCCTTTGAACCATATAAAACACAAGGCCCGGGTGATATTTTTCCTAAGATGCTACAAGAGGAGTGTGGAAGCATACTTAAACTGTTTACGGGTATATTTAAGGGCTGCTTCGCCATTTGATACATATCAGGAGATTGGTAGAGAACTTATGAGTCTAATTCATTTTAAAACTGGAAGAAGAAGCTACTCTTAGGTTAAGACGTACCTTCTTATTGAATACGATGGCAAGTTTGGTGGACTGTTACTTCAGACAAACAGCTATAAGATCTGATCAACTATGTGTTAATAAATTTAAGTTGGAGAATGTCAGGGAAAGATGTATAAACATCTGTACCAATAGCCTAACTTCAATTAAAGCACTGCAGAAATACAGTACCATATCACACCTGGTTACTGAAACAAAAAGTACTCTTAATGATCTATCTAAAGAGAATTAAGAGAATGAAAAAGCAGATCAACTTGCTAAGCAAGGCGGAAATTTAAATAGGCAACCTAAAAATGAGGTAGGACTACTATACCAAGCAGATATTGCAATTCTCTGAATTAGGTGATAAAACAGAAAGGACGAGAATTTCGGAAAAATTCCAAAGATAATAATTCCAAGAAACGGTCCGAGAGCGGGTCCGCACGGAAACTGATTGCGCGGTCGATCACCCGGCAATCGGCACTTTCCTTCGCGCCAAAACCGCCGGCTGATTCCTGCGAGCGCGCCGCACTAACGAAGCCTCGAACACCTGCTTATCAACATGCCACCCGTGTTACAGGTAACCCGAGGCCCCCGTCACATATTAAAACGAATAGAAATTATATTTTATTCTCCGACTTTTCTTCGAACACGATCTGCTTTTCTTAGGCCCAGAGATGGAAGGTCTCGGCGCAGTAGGTCGAACGCTCGGAATCACTCGGATCCGTCATCAGGTACGTATCGCGTCGGTTCCTGTGAGGAGATAGATATTCCGCGGGATTATGCAGAAATAAGGCCCAGTTTTACAAAATAGTGCAGGATGTTGATAGTAGTCGAGAGGTCGAGTTCATGCAACAAAGCAAGGCAAATCATAGAAAAATTGCGAATGAACCCGGGTTTGAGTTGGTAGAAATAGTCCTAGCAAAGGTACACATCAAATAGAAAAAATCTAAGCAAATATGAGGCTGGATTTCCTGAAAACAACTGAGCATATAACAAAGAGTGTCGAGGCATGATCTGCGTTACGAATGAACGGCATCTTAAGGTGAAGGGCGTCTTCTAACTTCGTAAAAACTCTGAGCTGACAAAAAGAAAGAGAGTGGATTTTTACCTGCTGCTGCCAGGTTGCTAGATTTGTGACGGAACAAAGTATTTGTTTGCCGAATGCCCACGATTTATGGTATATGCTTATTGCATAACCAAGAGGAAGAACATTATATGGCTAGATACTCAACTGGTACTGTTCTTGTAATAATTACTACCATCTGTTTTGAATTTTGTCAAAGTTGATCGAATACGTTTTAAATACTATTTAATTTACTTTTTTACTCTTTTATGGGGGTATCCTAAATGTGGTACGCGTCGTATAGAATTGGATATCAATGCTTTGACTAGCATTGTCGTGAAGAGAGTCACTTAACTGTTGGTAAAGCCCGGGCCAACCTATCGCAGGTTTTCTCTACTCCCGGGTCGCCCGATGACAGATACTTATAACGGGTAAGTTTAAAACCTCCCTAATTCTCCACAAAAAATCTAAGCACTCTTTTATGATAGTCATGATGTTCTTACCACCATTATCAATACAAAACTTACTGTTTGTCGCTCTCTCCGGAAGAGGGCGTCTGGCAGCCGACCTAACACCGTCCATTGCTGGCCCAATTCTCTCAGTATTCCGTTAACCGTTAACCGTTCGTATCGTATAACCGTTTCTATTTCGACATCTTTCCCCCCATTAGCTAAGCATTTAACATTTGGTCCTTTGAGTCCTGGGATAAAGGGAGAATGTCGCGTGAGTTACAGCAACCACCTTGCTATACCAGACGTACCAGGAACCAAGAAATCGCACCCATAGAGGAAGCAGATGAGTTAGTCCAATATTATTTATCAATTAAATCGGTCAAGCCTATCTCCCGTAACGATTAACAAGAAAGGAGTGACAGTCGGTACAGCAAGTTTCCACCTGTCCTACGCCCTCCTTGTCACTCAGCCGTGCTACGGTGGGAGTATTAACTTGTGGTTCTTCGTCGGGCGAATTCAAACTGCACTCGCTCCGCAAAGCAAAGTAGCCATTATGGCTTGATCACGGTTACCGTCGGGACTCCCTCGCGCGCTCTCCCGCTATGCTTGCTCGCTCACTCACTTCCGAATCAAGTAGCCATGGTGAGTGTCGGTCGAGCAAGTTCCCGCCAGCTCTCCGCATTCTACGTAGTCTAACAACACTGCACGGGAGTCCGAGGCTCGGCCGAGCAGCCTGCTCTCTCACTCACTCTACCGAATCCGACGGCCATCTTGAGTGTCGATTGGGACATCTATCATCCTTCTAACACTGTAGTCGCTATCGTAATTCTTCGTCGATACGATGGTCCCCGCTGTTCGCGGTGGTATCCCACCTACATGCACGTGTGAGCGGCGCTTTGCTTCTTCTTCGTGACACTCCTCACCGCGGTCGCGTGTAAAGGGTCTCCCGCCTTGATTCATTTTCTTGTATGTACCGGCGGATTCATTATTTGGAAGACCTCATGCGGTAATGAGACAAAAGGACCTCGTAGCCCAAAATACCATCCTTGGTTGGGTCATATTCGGTCGAACAACCATTACTTACCCCATCTCGCCCACTCCCGCCTACGCAACCGCCGCCTCTCATTCAGAGCCGGTGTGACACGACCAACTAGTGTCGTTGTTACAACGATTCTGGGAAGTTGAAGAGATTCCCCGGACTGCACGACGATCTGCATCAGACGAAGCCTGCGAACAGATTTTCGCCGATCACCGACGCACCAGCGATGGCCGGTACATCGTCCGGCTTTCGATTAAACCCCATGGTCCTGCTCAACTCGGACAGAGCATAAAGGGCGCCTTGGCCTCTTTGAGCTGCTTCCGCCGACGCTTTCTACGAGACCGTGAGTTCCAACGCCAGTACACGAATTTTATGAAGGAGTATATCACTTTGGGCTACATGAGACCTTTGACTGATCAGGAATCAAAGCGCGAAGATCGGCCCACGTACTACATTCCTCATCATGAGGCGTGGCAAAGAGGAGACGGTACTCCGTATCTGCGGGTGGCCTTCAACGCATTAAAGCCAACTTCCGCAGGAGTTAGTTTAAAACATGTCCTATACACCGGGCCAAAACTACAGACTAATCTCGCACACGTGCTCATCCGTTGGCGAAGACACAGAATAGCCTTCTGTGCAGATATTCGGATGATGTACAGGCAAATCCTCGTAGATATAGACCTAAAGCGCGTTGTATGGAGCTCCAGTGAACAGGAGTCTGTGCAACTCGGCATTAAGCGCAGCTCAACGTGGCCTGAAGCTGCAATAGTAGTCTCACGTGACCGTTTCATGGAGGACATTCTGACCGGATGTGACAGCCTCGCCCAAGCGCGCACCATGCGGGATCAAGTGACCGCACTTTTCCATACCGGTAGATGTCCATTGCGAAAGTGGGTCGCTAATTGTCCGGAACTCCTCGAAGATCTCCCAGAGGAGAGTCGCCTTCGTCCCACGTGGCACCTCATAATCCACGATGGTCCAATCAACGAACTGGGCATCCATTGAAATCCCCAAGTTGACTGCTTCCATCTCAGCATACCTGCCACGAATCGTCGCTGCGATTCCAAGAGAGCCATTCTGGTCACGATCGCTCGACTATTCGATCCATGTGGATGGATTGCTTCTACAATTATTTCAGCCAAAATCCTAATACAGGAATTATGGCGTCTCGGCGTTGACCGAGATTAGCCCATTCCGCGCTCTTTGACTCGACAGTGGAAAGACTTTGCTCATCAGTTGGACTATTTACGAGATCTGACTGTACCTCGATGGCTGGGTAGTACTACCACATCCCAAGTCCAACTCCACGCTTTTTCGGATGTCAGTCGCTGGGCCATGGCAGGCGTAATCTACTTGCGCATACGAACGGACTCGCAAGATACCTGCGTCAGACTTCTAGCCGCTAAAACGAAACTGTCGCTTATATGAAGCTTAAAGTCATCAACCAAATCGACACCTAGAATGACCATCCCGCATCTCGAACTTCGCGCTGCACTCATGGCCGCTCAACTGCTAAATTCAGTAGCCAAGGAATTGGACATCCCCGCAGATCAATGCTTCGGACTGATTCGGAAATCGAGCTTCACTGGCTGCGGTTAGATGAATCCACAAAGAATGCCTTAGTTGACGACTACGTCGAATATATAAAGGATGTAGTACCCTCGACTGTCTTATGCCATGCACCCACTGAGTCCAACCCGGCAGATTTTAGCGGCCCCAGCTGGTGACATGATGAGCCATCTATCTGGCCGACAACAGCCTCCTCCTGTAGTCGCCTGCTGTATGACATTAAACTGTTCTCCTGACCATTTACAGCGTGCCTCAAATTTGGGGCGCCTTATCAGAGTAACAGCTTATATTTTGCGCTGGCGCCACAGACCTAGCGAGGTTGGCCAACAACAGCGCTCCAACTGGCTCACAAAACAAGAGCTTGACAAAGCTTTTTTAGTCTGTGCGCTTTTGAACCAAGGGTCATGGCTTTCAGACGAAATCCAACGGATATGTGTTAGGTCTCGAGCTAATACGGCGGAGCAAGCGATGGCACCTTTGCCAGCCACGCGCGATACTCCCAGCCGGCCATTCTCACGCGTCGGATGGGATGACGCCGGATTGCTCTCGGTCCTCTCATCGAAAGATCAAGGCATCCGTTCCAGCAAGGGCTATCTAGTGGTCTTCGTCTGTTTCACCACGGAGCTATTACATCATGGACTCGTGGAAGACATGTCAACCGAAAGCTTCATGGGATCACTAATCCGGTTCTGTTGTCGCTGAGAAAGGCCGTCCGATATTTGGAGTGACAATGGAACATACTTCCTCCGAGCAGACCCTGAATTCCGCGAGGTTTTCAGACAAGTACCGATAGCTTGAACACAAGTTGCTGGATCCCTGGCCACGCAAGGAATCACGTGGCATTTCATCCCCCCAGGCGCTTCTCATTTCGGTGGCCTCTGGGAAACGGGCGTGAAATTAGTAAAGGGATATCTCAAGCGGTTTCTGGGCCCTCGTAAATTAACCTACGAGGAATTCACTACCCTCTTAACCAGCATCGAAATGGTCTTGAACAGCAGGCCACTCACCGCCATCAGCAACGATCAAGTGTAAGATCAAATGCAATGTCACCGTTGGAGTACTATTAGAGTAATCTTCAGTATTTATGAAAATATTGCAAGCTATAAATTTTTTGGATATTTCGTTACTTTGGACACCCTGTACAAACTTATCTATTATATTTTTCAGATTAAGCTACATACAATTAGAAAAAGGTGATGAAATTGCTGCAATGGTTATATAAATAATAATATTTTAAGACATAAGAACTCTGTGCACCGTGGTACTTCTACCATGTGACTATTGGTACCCACCCGACCACCTCAGATTTTATCAGGAACACTAGTCCTTGAAGCAGCGTCTTCTCGGTGCATTGTGTAATAAATCGTTGTATATAATATACTTATAATGGAAGAAGCCCCATTCTATGTATTGAGCGATGCTGGATTTATATATCGCCAGGTTGGGCGGGTCAGCGACTTGATGATGAGGGGGTCGTGGCCATTGGTGGGCTCTGTTAACATGCGATACTAGACTTCAACGATAAAATACTACGACGACATGAGTCGATTACAATTGACTCTGGTTCCTCTTCTCTTTAAGATGTGTGTTCTTTGACGTGAGAAAGTAGGTGTTCTTCTTGAGCGTATTATAAGCGAACTGCTCCTGGGCTTGTGTCGCGATTGCCAAAGCATTCTTGAGTGTCTCTCGTTCGAGATTGCATCTTTGCATTAACCTTTAAACCGCCGGGATTTTGAAAAAAGGAAAATTCGATTTTCCCTACAGAAAAGTATTCTGAAGCCTAATAGATAGAACCCTTTTGAGGGTGGATGTGTGCGAGTCAGGGGTGCGTGCCATATGGCGCATCCCGGTGGCCTACGGTATGACACAATGTTAAAATTTTCAAAAGTTCAGAATTTCGCCAATATACAGCGAAATTCAGTGACAACTTGAGGCCAGGGGTTTTTGAGGTCGCTGATCACGAATCTGAAGTCAGATTTTCAAAATTCACCGCCCCCGGGGGACGGATACCCCAATTTTTTTGGGGTGATTCGGAGAGGCATATCCGTCCCTGAGAGGTGAATTTTCAAAATCTGACCTCAGATTCGCGAGCAGCGATATCAAAAACCTTTAGAATAGTATTTTCATCGATTTTTGTGATTGCTCAAAACTATATTGATACAAAAAAGTTACGCGCCATATGACGTAATTCCGGCGGTCTAGAGGCTAAGGTGTCCTGAAGCAAACGTTGAATTTGTGTTCGCAAGTGTATTTCAACATACACAAATTTCGAGTTCGTGTTCGCGAAAATGTCTAAATTATTTATGGACCCAGCTCCTCTAGTCGCAAAAGATTCACCCTTCACGGTCTCGAATATAATTAATTTAGAGTGCTCGGTGCGGATTAGCGTATAGCATAACCGCATAGTATCTCTCTGGCTTTGCTTGCCAGCACGAAAGTTAGGTCGTCAGAAGCGAGTGAGTACACGACCTGGGTATCTTCGCCTGTAGTATCGACCATTTTACTCGGATATCCTTCGTATAATACACCATATTGATGAAAATTACAGTTATTTCTGACAATAATCTCCCAGAACGTGTACCCACATTCCATGTCCATGCAACTGCCTTCCGTCATTACACATGCGGTGCCGGAGCTTAAATGTACCCGGTTTTCGTCTAAATCTTCTCGCGCGATTTGAGATTTATTCTGGACTTTGAGGAGGCCTTGGAACAATTACTGATTTTCATGAACCATATGGATCTGCGTACGCGGCGCCATTATAGCGGCCTTCTTGGTTTACAAATCAGGAGAAAACTGTCGGCTGGCTAATGGTATGGTTAATTTTTATGCCACTTATCAAATGTTTATCATCATATCGCAAAACACCTGAATGGTGTGCTTCTTTGCACCTGCTTTGGCTTATTTCCGCGATATACTCAGCGTAGACGCATTTAACCAGTGATATGTGGGAATTCATCCCGCAATAATAAACCGTTCTGTGTACTTCGATCTTACATTGAAACGCTAGAGTTCCGCCATATTCGTTGATCTGTAGCAACTGAACGAACTTCTTCGTTACATTTAATGTTTTGCGGTATGTCACAAGGACCTACATCGAATAGGGATAAAGTAGTAATATTCAAGCTTCTGGCTCCGTAATCATACCCGATAAGTGCCATCGTGGGGAGAATTAAAAGTAGACAGATGAAGCCAAAGAAAAGTGCCATCTGTAATTGGTAGATTAAACATAAGATTAATAAAAGGATTACTGGTCTTCAAGGTTGGAGTTTGGTTTCATTTTGTTTCTTCTTTTTTATATATGTTATAGGAATTTCTCGGTTTATGTTCGAGATGCTTAAGCGATTTGCGTGCACAATTTTCGGGGTCTTTGACATTAGTATTTTTACATTTGTTTTTCCGGTTATTTCGAGAATTTTATGTGGTCCTGTCTAATGGTCCCCGAAATTTCCCGGCTTTGGACCTTTTTTAAGAAAAACGAAGTCTCCGACCTTGAATGACTTTTCGTTTATGTTGCGATCGTAGTATTTTTTTTACTTAAATTTTGATTGCACGAGATTGTCGTATGCCAGTTTTCGAATCCCGGTTAGTCGCGTTACCAGTTCTTGGACATATCCCTGGTAGGTAGGGATTAAACCGCCTTCGCAGAGTGGTTCGCTCGATGGTAATTTAGCGAGTCGCCCGAATACGACCTCGAAGGGGGTGTGCCTCGTGCTCTCTTGTACACTCGTGTTATGATTTAGAGTCACGAGGTTTATCCACTCGTCCCATTCATGATCTATCGTGACGTACTGTTTTAAATATTCACATAACGCGTGATGTGAAGGTTCGAGCGAGTTGTTTGATTGGGGTCGAAACGAATAGTAGTACGAATTTGTTTGATCTTAAAAAGTTTCGCGACGCAATGTCACAAATTGCTCAGAAAATTACGTCCTTGGTCTGTAAGAATTACGCGGGGCATGCCGAAGGTGCAGATAAGATTCTTAATCAATGCATCCGCGATTGTGGAAGCGATCGCCTTGGGCAAGGGGGCTGCTATGCAGAATTTAGAAAGTAAATCCTGCATGGTGAGTATATACTCATTTCCGTTTTTCGTAGCGGGTAGGGGTCCCACTATGTCAAGGGCCACTTTGTCAAAGATCGTGCCCGGTGTATCGGTAATTATCATTGGTTGGCGGGTGGTTACACGAACCAATTTTTTCAATTGGCATTCGACGTATTGTTGGATACGTCGTTGCACATCCAATTTTAAATTCTCTCAATAATATTTCTGTCTAATCCGATAGAATGTCTTTGAAACTTCTCTGTGACCGCCTACAGGAGAACTATGCAATTCATGGAAGATTTCATCTCGCTTTTCGTACTGTACATATTCTAGAGATCCGTCGCATACTATTACTTTAATCTCGGTTGAGGGAAAAATTGTAGAAATTGTATCTATGAAATCCTCCCAATTTAGTAGGTCGATAGAGTGTGACTTCGCGATGCTAAACTCCTTAATGTGTTTGTCTATTAAAATGGCTCTTAATTGGGTTAAGGCTTCGATTAATCTTTCGCGTACAAAGAAGACGGATTCGGCCTCTTCTTCGCGAATGCATAAACTAAACAAATATTTATTGTTGGATCGCTTGTGAGCTATTATCTCACCTGGTCGTAGGGAGCGCCTTTCGTATCAATGAAATATGCGATGTGTGTTTCGGGCAAATGTAGTATGTCACGTGTGGCGACGATAAATCGTGGCGTTTGATTGGTCGTGGGTGCAGTTTCGATTCCTACACCGGTACGAATTATCTCTACCGCGTTGTCTTCTTTAGAAGTGGTTACGTTATCGACAGTTAATTGATTTAAAAAGGGCGTATTGTCTTCGGTGTCTGATTACTCGCTCTTCGAGTCGCTGTCGACCTTAAAGCGCTTATTCGCCGATTCAAGCGGGTCGGGTGGAGGCTTAAGTTTTACTGGTTGTTCTAAGGGCCCGGGGCTGGGTGTCTCTTGCTGCGCTGCCTGTTCGGTGGCGAGTTCACGTTGCCGTTGTGTCCGGGTGGTGATGGCTATAGTAAGTCGTTTGACTGGGTGACGGGACAACGCGTCGGCGACTACATTTTGTTTTCCAATTTATCGTATAATCATACTCAGATAGTTTAAATTTCCATTTTTGAATTCGCGCATTAAAGTCGCCAACCTTTAAGTATGGTAACGCAGTGTTATCACAGTAAATATTGATTTTCCGAGCATATATGTAAATTCTCCATGTTTTACACGACTTGACTACCGCGAGGCATTCCTTTTCGAATACTTCGTAATTTAATTCGGCCTCGCGCAATACACGGGAGGTGTATGCTATGTGGTGATCTTTCCCGATTTCTCCTTGAGACAGTACGCCACCAATTGCGTATCCGAAGGCGTCTGTTGTGTCTCTCCCTATTAGAGCGAGGATTTCCGCGGCGTTCGACATGGGATATGCGTCGGCTGCCGTTTTTTCATTTAATTTTCTAAAGTCCAAGACTACGCGCCAACGAGGAATACCGTCGTTGCCAGCCTTCTTCCTAACTATCCATAATGGAGTGTTATAGGGACTATTTGATGGTTCAATAAAGCCGGCCTTTAATAATTCGCGGATTTGTTTGTCTACCTCGGTTTTAAGAATAAAAGGATATTGGTACTTAGAGTTTACCGGATAATCGTCTATTGTTTCGATGCGATACTTTACCAGTGTGGTGAATCTGAGGGAATCGCCTTTAAAATGAAAACAATTTTCGAAATTCTCTAGAATATTTAAAATTCGCTCTTGTAAGGAAGCATCTAGATGCTCGAGGGTTACGAAATCTCTCAAGTTTCTACTTTCGGTTACGGATTGTTTGACGTTACCATCGTTAAGGGCGAAATTCACGTGATACGAGAGGTGCTCTGAGGGTAAAATTAGCTTCTCGTGGAGAGCGAATTGATTGTTAATGAAACTGATTTTATCGCTGGATTTCGTTAATAAGGTTATGTGTTTGGGTAGGGGGGGGGGCAGTATTGAATCATATTCGATTCTACAATTATCTAATTGGGAAGGATCGTTCTCTTCCTCATCGAATCGGAGTTTTACCTCGAGGTCCCTAATCCTTAAGAGGCTATCGGCGTAATCGATAATTGCGCCAGCCTGGGCGAAAAATTCCGTCCCTAATAAACCGTCGTACAGGATCGGGAAATCGGTGTTTAGGGAAGGTCGTATAGCGGCCTAATATATCTAAATCGGTAGTGCCTACTGTTTTAGTCGTAGCGTTGCTTATACCTTTTAGGAGGACTGGTCGTCGTTTGTTTAAATAAACTCCCTGGTCCAATGATGTTTGCCTTAGCAGGTTGCCTTCGCTACCCGTGTCTATCATAAGTCGCGATTGCTTGTTATTCACCTCGATATCGATGAATGGTAATAAATTCGCGCTCGTACTGCCGCGTAAGTTAAAGATTTTTGCTAAGGTTTCGTCGCGTTTCTTTAAGAAGAACTTTATGGTAAGCCGTTGGCCGTGACAGTGTTAGATTTGAAATCGATTATCGCCTTGTTTTGTTTGAAGAAATCGGAGCCAATGATCCCTTCTTAAAGGATCGGGATATCAGGGACTAACGCGAAATTCGTAGTGTCGTTAAAAACTTTAATTGCTACCGAACCTACAGTGAGAATAGAGTTCGCGAGCCCGCTAATTATGCCTAATTCCTGTCTATTAATACTCTCTTCGGAGCCGACACAGTGATCTTTAATAAGGTTAATTTCCGATTCCGGTGTTGAGCATAAAAGTGATCGGTTCGTAGAGCTTAGTTTTTCTGAAGTATACGTACGGTATTGAGCTCTTTTGTATGCCTACCTCGATGGTTCCAACGGCAATAGTTCTGCTAACAGGTTGTCTAAGTTCGACTTTTCGCGAGACGGGCCCTGGCTTCCCCCCCTCGCGCTTGTAGGGTCAGGGATTGGTTTCCGTTTCCCGAATTGTCCCTTTTTGTGAATCTGTTATTGAACTCCCGTTTTCTGCATTCGTCTATGGTATGGCCACGATCTTCGCAGTATTTGTAAAATCTTACTGGTCCTTCAGTAGAATACCTCGCGGCTGTATGACCCGGCCTGTCACAGAGTTGGCAGACGATAGTATTTTCAATCGTTCCGTGAGAGTTGCAAAACGCGGCCGAATGGCCCGGCCTATCATAGAGTTGACAGATAAGATTTTTGTTCTGAATCGCGGGACAATGATTAGCCGCGTGACCTGTCTTGTTGCACGCCTGGCACGTTATTCTGGTTCGATCCTTTGTCCCGACATGCCCCGACCTTTGGCATATCTGGCAAGTTAATCCCGATTGTTTAGATTCATTAATCCTTTTGAAACACTGGACTTCCGTATGGCCCTCTTTTTCACAAAATTGGTATGTAGGCTATACGGAGGTTTTGTTAGTGCATTTGTTGGCTTCTTTTTTGCATAATTGGCATAGAAAAACCCGTCTTTTCGCGTCATGCGCGAGGTCGACGATGGAGTCCTTCCGTGCTAACCGTTGCTCGATTTCGGGTCTGAAACATCGCTTGAAAGACTCGATCATTGTTTTTTGAATTAAATCACGGATCGTCGGGTTACATGTACCATTATTCCCTGACTTATGTAGCTCTAGTGCTCGCATGCGTATTCGGCGAACTTTGTTCGTAAATGAGATTACTGATTCCCCAGGGTTCTGGCATTACGTACTTAACTTGCTAAATCATGCGACTAAGGAGCCTCCGGGTGCATATATGGATCTTAGGTATTTTATCAACTCGGTGATCGTATTTATGTCGCGGCACGCTAGTGATTCGTGCACTTCACCCGTGAGTCTACGTTTGATTAGTTTCAGGAGGTTGGTATGTGCGGCTACGTCGACTATTTCCGCGGCTTCCTCGACGCTTTCTATGAATGCATTTACTGGTATGTTCTTGCCGTTAAACTCGAGAACGCAGTCGGCTGCGTCCTTCAGTGAAACTATCTGGTGGGCGTTTAAAATCATGGTGATTGAACTATGTTGATTTGCATTTAGTAGGGAATTAGTTACTTTGGACTCGCGTTTTGGTTTAGTGGGACTCAGCGTTTTGATTACGGGAGGTTTTTCCGTACACTTTGAGTCTTTCGTAGTTGTATCGAAATCTGTATCGGGCTGTAAAAGAGGCTTGCTTTGAAAAGGGTTGAACGTTTCGACTTCGGGGCCTTAATTTATCGTCAGCGTCGGCCTGATTCCGAATGATTCTCTTGTCACTCATTTAAACGTGCATTTTTAGAGGTTCGACTAACTATAGGTTGGCTAAAACTAGCTATAATCGCAAAAAATTTGAGTATCTTATATCTCTTTTAGATGTCCACATAACCTTCGGTTAAAAAGTCATTTATGAATATTATTTCTGACATTCGATTTTAATCATTCTTTAAAACCGAGTAGTTTTATAGGGTATTTTCCTTATTACAACTGGCTTACAACTTATTAATAATTATTCGATCAAAAATAATGGATGAACAAAATAGTAATAAAGGCTAATTTTGATATTATTGATGATAATAATTTAATAACTTTCAATAATTAATCGTTAAGTAATGGAAATGAATAATAATTACTAAGTAACTATTTCGTATTTAATATATAAGTTAATGGTAAATAATACAATTATTTACCTATAGCAATTGGGTTGAATTTGGCATACATTTCTATGCTTCAAGAAATTAAACGATGTATTTACGATTTTACAAATATTCTATTATTACCTGCCACTACTACAATGCTGCCTTGCTTACTACAATATCTATCTGCGCTTAATATAGTCTAATGATATAACTACAATAAGTTACTTGTGCCGCGCGGTCACATTCTGAGGGATTAACTCCCGGGAGTGAGGCTGCGAGGGATTAGAGGCGGGACTCTTACCTGTGTATACCCTCCCAAAAGTTAACGAGCTCAGAGGAGTTTTACAACTTCGTATAAGTTAATTGCCGTATTTGAAAGCTATAAATGCTATTATATTACTATGTGCATTTAAAAACTTATGACAGTCAGTTAAATTCGTAGTTATAAAACTCGACTATCCAGTCGGCGTAATTTTTATTTTTCCTACACTTTAAACATATCTTTAAAAAAATCGGCACGTCAAGCACCGCACGTCCTCAATTCCGCGAGATTGGAGTTTTAATAATATGACGTTGCTCTCCTTGTCAGAAGTGTCGGAAATGTTCGTCGAGTCCACATTCTTGATGTGTAAGGACAGTCTTTCCTGTTTTAACTTCTTTGATTTTGCCACGGCCTAGAGGTAAGCTAGGATATTAGGAACTAGAATAGGCGGAATTTTGACCGCTTTTTTATGAAGGGAGTCGTAAAATAGCCCTGACCTTCCACTAAAAAGAGTTTCTTTGGAAAAACAAGTGAAAATACTAATTAATTATCTTACTTTATTTTTTTTATATATGGATATTTCGGGGATATGTAGCGATGTAGTTATTTCGCGTCGCGAGATTTGTTTTTGGCCCTTGATATCCCGGCCGAGCCCCCAAAAATTCTATGTGACGTCCACGTCGCGGTTTGACCTAGTGGCGTATGTTGCAGCTTCTCCGCTACGGAGCTTGCCGCGCTGTGTCTCCCTTTTCGGCCTACTCGCGAGAGTACTAGTCGGGGCTGGAGACTCGGGCCGTAAATAGCCCTCGCGCTTTAATATGCGGGAGACGGTGTCTTATATGTATTGAAAGAGAATACGGTTTCTCCCCTCTCGTTTATTGCAGAAACCATGAGATTAATCACGGTTTCTACACAGAGTAGGAGGGAATAGTAAGGAAATGGAATTGGTATGGAAATGCAATGTCTGCTCTCTCGTTTATTGTAGAACAATAAGACTCCTCACGATTTCTACCTTGAGTAGCAGGAAATAGAAACGAAATGGAATTGGTATGGAATGGAATGTCTACTCTCTCGTTTATTGTAGAATCATAAGACTCCTCACGGTTTCTGCATAAAGTAGCAGGAAATAGTAGGAAATAGTAAAAAAAGAATTAGGAGTGGAAATGGGATACGTATAAGACTATAATGGGAGACAGTAGCGGCTCTTCTCAACGACGCGGGAAGTGGGATAAATAATTATAAATGTCGCTACTCACTTTTTCTCCTTATATAGTTCTTTTATTGGTCGAGAGATCTGTCTTCACCTCGGATTAAGACGATTCTAACGCGATTATAAGTATTTAGACGGGTAAGAAGTTGTCGTCCTGGTTGAATGTTCCTCGAGATGTCCTTTGGAGTGCGTCGTCGAAGGAAGAGGCTGAGCATCATCGTTGCGGGTCCTTTTATCGGTGGAAATTAAGGCGTGTCCTCGGGAACGGCGGCGGACCCGGAAAAGTAGGTGGTGATGGGTTTGATTTTTTGCGGGCGAGGATGGTGATGGGGTGAGAGAGGGGGTGAGTTTTCGAGTGCCGAGAAGGGAAATTTCGACGCTGCTTCTTGAGGTGGGCGGCGACAAGTCGTCGGCGGGCCCCCGTATCCCCTCCCTTCGTCTTATCTATAACTCTGTTGACACTATATCTAAATATCTTTTCCGAGGTGAAGCTTTCTTTTTCATAACTTAAAAATAATGCATTTGTTATGTTAACCGTAAGCAGTATTAACAATATTATTGAAATCGCGAGGAACATTTATAGTAATAATAAAAATAATAATAGTGAAAACATCGCGGTTCAATGAATATAGATAATCGAGTTACTAATTGTTAACCTAGCGAGTAAACAGATAATATATACATATACTTATTCGGGATTAAGTAATCGGATTAATAATTATTCATTTGTCAGTATAAGGTTTGTAACAAAGGTTTTTAGTTGAATACAACCGAACATGAGAACGTCAAGCTAATAACATAAATCATTTTAAAGGGATAACGTAGATTGAATCTAGTATTTTACAGTCCGATAAATGGATAATTATTATATGGATATTATTATCATTATAATATACCGTTTGTTAATTGCACATATTATTCGCAATCACGCAAGTACGTGTGTGTGTGTGTGTGTGTGTGTGTGTGTGTGTAAATATATATATATCAAGAATTTCCTTGAATGTGTGGCACTGATCTAGTAGAGGTTTCGGTTTTTAACTTATTTTAATAGTTAAACCTACGCATTTCGCGGAGGTTGAGTGCGACTGGGAGTGAAAGTTGTAGACTGACGTTTATGACCCCAGGTGTTCAAGTTTGTCTAGGTGGAGAAGAGGAAAATTTTATGGTAGGGAAAGATGGGCTTCAGTCGGGGCCCTATCGATTTATGGCGGGCGTTCCTGTTTATCACTCGGAGTGCTGAAAACTAGGGAGGTACCGCGTCATGTGCTCGGAAAGTATAAGGAACGGAAATGTCCGTTGTTTTGGGCGGGTTTAGGATTTAAAAGTGAGCTGAGGCGTTCATTGACGGAGGGCTTGTAAACCACAACAATTATTGACTCAGAAAAAAATAAAAAAAGATCGGAGGTTCTAGTGGGACGGACGTCACACAGGATAAATTAATTAGCAGCCTCATAACTCAATAAATACTCAAAAAAAATTAATTAATAATTATAATTGTTAAAAAATTGATAGATAAAGTGATTCAAATAAACCAGTACTCCAAACGTGAGTCGCAAGGAGTTTTTCGGTAAATAAGTACCCCGAATTGAGCAGACTTTATTAGTACGGAGCCTTGAGGAACACACAGTGAAGTAGAGTCAAGCTGAATACTCTATCCGAATCGTCACTACTAAGTTATGTTGTTTAAGTTGTAGTTGGTATAGATTCAAAATCTCTTTTGATGCCGAACACAAGTTTTAACCCTGTATCATCATACGGATCGAGAAAAAGAAAGAAAAACAAGTTCATAATCCTGTGAGGTATGAAGTGCGGCGTCGTGTGCGAGTTTGAAAGGTGCATGCGCGTTTCACTCAGTACCATACTCACTGCGACATGTCGTGCACAGTTGCTTAGTGAAGTGAATCGACGGTTTTGAATCGTGAAGAATCACACAGACAATAATCGATGCCGTAGAATGTGTGGCAGATAGAGGTAAAGAGAGATAAATCAGGTTGGAGATTGTGATTATCGAACTTACGTGTAAGTCTCCACATAATTGTAAATATATTTTGTAAATAATAAACCTTATAATAAAAGGCGTTGTGTACAAAAATTTATGTGTTATACTTTTATGTCTTCTTTTGTCACGATCGAATACCTAGTGCGAGAAGAGGATGGGAGGTTCAATGTCGCATGGTCGGAAACTGGGATCGGGACTAGCACCGCGGTTAACTTCCATGTGACAAATATTTTAGAAAATTCTTAAGACAAGTTACGAGTCCCCATATTATTTTGTATAATTCTAAAAAATATTTAAAACTGGAATATATAATTGGTTGTGTAATTGCCTCCAGATTATTTTGACACTATTTTTTTAAATTATGTAATTCTAAAAATATTTAGAAAAGGAATATATAATCGGTAACGTTTTATAGATCGGACCAGCTAGATTTCGAGCTCCAGAAGTTTTATTTCGTCCTGACCTTATTGGAGAAGAGTATGAAGGACTTCATGAAGTTCTTATGTATTCTATACAAAAATCAGATTTAGACTTGAGAAAAATATTGTTTCAAAATATTGTTTTGTCTGGGGGTTCAACATTATTCAGAGTAAGTAGTACCTTAAATCGCTATAGTAACAACCTTTTTAGATTTTTTAACGTAATTTGAAGTTCTGGAACTCAATTATTTGTGAATATAGTTTGTAAAAGTATTCTTGTATTCTTCTTTAATCATACTACTTGTATATTAAATAATTAACGTTAAGGAGGTTTATACCATTTCCCACATTATAATAGACATGTCTGCTCCGCGTAAAATTATTCGTTAACTATATATATTTGTTGTTTATTAGTTTATTTGTTGCTTCAAACAATAATTCAGTAGAAATACGATAGACTGAAAACGTTACAACGAATTGTGATATTGATCAGCGGTTTGAGTAATTAGTTAGTCGTTAGAGGAACGAGAAATCGCATTCATGTATAGTGATTCATACTATGATTGAGAGCAACAAGTTTAGACGCCGGCTCCGAGATTTGAGATACGCAGAGCCCAATTTAAAGAGTACCGGAAAACAAGACCAATATAACGGAGGAATTTTTTTACACAGGGCACAGCATACGCCTTTGTTGACTATTAAAGAAACAATAAAGTAACATATAAAAACCGGATAGAATTGGGGGACGAGTGTTTTACATTTAAACCGGTCGTGGTATTGGGGATGGTCAAAGAACGATTAGGAGAAGAGATAATCAAAAATTATTACAAGCCTATTTTAGCCAAGAAGAAAATTTAAAAAATTTAATGATCAGTTAAAGAGGGTTTAATTTTTTTTAGTTTTTTAACACCTTTCGACGAAAAATAGATATCTTTTCGCAACATCCGTCGGTGACATTGAACACGATTTAATAGAATCACTCAATTCGGATGCAGTACCTATTAACCAGGTAGCGCATACACATGGAATATTTATGAAATATACACTATGTTTCATTCCAAATTTAACGGACAAAATATGCCACTTAATCAATTTATCGATGGATGTAATGAAGCACGAAGTATACACAGAGAAAAGTATCCACTGAAAAAATAGGTGTACAGTGTCGTATTTAAAATTATAGTGATACGAAATCGATAAATCAGTTTGCACCATCTACAATACAAGTGTTAAAATTTATATTTTAGGTACTAGCCGCAGCTCTCGACATTTAAATACCTACCATAGTGAACAAAATTTGAATATTTAAAACGGCTGTTTGATGTTCAAAAATCAGCGATTGCACCCTATGCATGGAATAGCTTTCATTGGAGCTTATACGTGTATAAATTGTTTCTGTGAGACTCGCAGATGAATATATTAAATATATTAATATATTGAAAATATTCATTTTATTAATAGAAACTGTACTTAGTTGATTGTTGCTTAATTTGTATTGTATCCATGTTCTTTATTTTAACCATTGAACCCTTTTATAATGCAAAATACATTCATCGATGAACCTACATAAAATATTCATACAATGATGAAATTTTTAAAAGTCAGCTAGTATATACTAAAGTTAAATAAGACATACAAGGTGTGTTAAAAAAATAACAAGAATTTTTATTTATGAAAAATATATTTATTTATTCATGAATATCTATTTTGTCCCCTTCAAAGTAATCCCCCTCGGATATAATACACTTCTGCCAACGTTTTTTTCAATCCTCGAAACACTTTTGAAACTCGATCTTTATAATAGCTTTTAGCTCTTTTAGCGATTCGTTTTTATGCCATATTTGGCGAATATGGAGGCTAAGGCATCGTTACACTTTTGTTTTTGACCAAAAATTCACGAAGAAGCAATGAAGTGTGAGGAGGTGCATTATCGTGGTGCAAAAGCCATGAATTGTTTTGCCACAAATCCGGGCGTTTTTTTCGGATTCCTTCACGCAAACGACGTTGAACTTGTAGGTAATACTCCTTATTGATTGTTTGACCTTGTGACAAGAATTCATGATGCACTAAGACATAAAAATCGAAGAACACAGTGAGCATAACCTTCACATTCGACCGCACTTGTCGAGCCTTTTTCGGTCTTGGCGATCCAGAATGCCTCCACTGAGACGATTGAGCCTTAGTTTCGATGTCATAACCGTATACCCATGATTCGTCACCTATTATAACACGTTTTAGTAGTTCTGCATCGTTATTAACTTCATTTAGCGACTCCTGAGCAACTTCCATTCGCCGCTGTTTTTGTTCGAAATTCAACAATTTTGGAACGAATTTTGCTGCCACACGTTTCATACCCAAAACATCCGAAAAAATTTCATGGCATGAGCGAACTGATATGCCAACATCATCAGCAACTTCTCTGATTGTGATTCGGCGATCGTTCATAACCATTTCTTTCACTTTTTTCACGTTTTCATCGGTTGTTGATGTGCTTGGGCGTCCAGGTCGTTCGTCATCTTCAACATTTTCGCGGCTATCTTGGAAACGCTTATACCACTCGTAAATCCTTGCTTTATTCATAGCAGACTCACCATATGCCTTTGTTAACATTTTACAAACTTCACTACACTTTATTTCATTTTTTACGCATAATTGAATACATATTCGTTGATCCATTTTTTTTCAGAAACGAAAATCGCCGAGCTCGAAAAAACGTCTAACTTTAGCGGCTGCCACTTAAAAAGTAAGCAATGAATATTGCTGAAAATTTTATCGTACTTCAGGGGCATGTGTACCAATATAAAAAAAAAATTTTTTTATACAGGCGGACTCTTCAAACCCGCGAAATTTAAAAATTCTCGTTAATTTTTGAACACACCTCGTATATAAGTATCGTCTAAACCGTTTTAAAGAGATCGAGAGTCAGGTATTCGAAGTCGTTATTGGAGAAGTACGGATAATCTACGAAGCTCAATTTAGAGTAGATTTAGATATAAACTCCGTCAAGTTTTTCGGGGACTGCGGTGAGAGATAAGGTTTCGAATGGACCGGCAGGTCACCTTAACCGAGACCCGGCATCAAGCTTTAGAAATAAAAAGGAAATTTTCCAACAGTCAAGATCTGCAGAAGGAAGGTCGAGGCCACGATGACTACATGCCGAAAATTTGGAAGGAGACAAAAAAATTTATATGATCGATGTCGAACCCGGGATATTAGTATGCGCGCATTGTAAACGAATGGGGCAAGGGCACTAAATTATTCAACATTAGTTCATCAACTAATACAGCAGGGACCGAACAGGAATAATAATAAGGGAGAGGATTCATTCCTGATTGAAGTCCCTTGATATCTAATCGCACAAGAAGAGAAAAAGCCGGAAAACGCCCGGTCAATTTCTTCGAGGGACGCCGAGAGAGAGAGAGAGAGAGACGGCAATTATAGAGCGACCCTTCGATTCGGGATTAAACCCAAACCGTCGAACCCTAACGGAGCAAAATAAAAGGCCGTTGAAAAACATGCTGCACACTGGGGCATCAATCAATTTTATTAGAAGGTGACACGGAAATGGAACAGTTAAATGTTAAATGTTAATGAGTTAAATGTTAAAATGAATTACGCTGACCGCTGTGTATACAACCTGTCTTTTAATAACTTATCTCCAGCTATACTAGGAGAAAGCTGAGGAAATTCTAAACATCTATCTTTCCTGCCGCGAAACTGTTAGATGCACCCCCGCGAATGTACAGGTGTTTAAAAAATGATAAAAATCCAGCTCTCGTGACCGAAAGCGCGGCCAAGTCGCCGTGTCGCAGCCAATCAGAATAGAAGAAATAGCCAATGGGAGTAAGTAGAGAGAACCTATCGGGGTCGCATAAACTAAATCTTTTCTTGTACCCCCGCGAAGATACAGGTGTTTTAAAAATTATAAAAATCCGGCCCTCGCGACTGAAAAGCGCTGCCTACTCGCCGCAGCGCAGCCAATGAGAATAGAGGAAATAGTCAACGGCAATGCGTAGGTAGAATTTGATGTGGTAGACAATGAATTTTTGATTTTCGATGAATTTTTTTTATAAACAGGAGTAATATAACCAGTAGAGATGTAAGATGAAGGGAAAGTATGCGGATATAAGTAGAAAGGAAGTCAGCAGAAGAAACTAGGAAAAAAATAATAGAGCAAAAACTGAATCTACATAGAAAATAAGGATTTTAGGAAATAATGAAGCGGAATATATGCACGAGATTGTACGAAAAATGGCTAAACGTCCTGATAATCAAAAACGTTTAGCTCTAATTCAGGATCAATCAAAGCGTCGACGAGTTTTTTTCCTTCTTCCATTGACATTTGGAAATAGGCTTGACTGAGGCCTATTTTTGAGATAAATCTCGCTCTTCTCCGGATCTCTATAAGGTTTCGATTAAAGCCCGTTCCTAATGTAGAGCCCTGGATATCTAGCGATCTTGTACTAACCAGCTTCGATGTTTTCGGGCCTTCAGAAGTCAGTCCTGAGTCTTGATCTTCATTCACCTTATTAGTTTTTGCTTTTATTTTATGCTACATCTTTGTTCCCACGAGCATTTTGGAAAATGGTCCTGGCGGCATTTTCCGCTCTCCCAGGTAAGGTCTGTATGCGACAGGACGCATCTGGTGGCCCGAAGGTCGCTTACGACACAGCTCCCCCTGTGCCACGCATCTATCGACACAAGAGACTTAGATTAGGGCGAGGTCTAACCCAATAGCAAGCAGGATCTCTTTGTAAGATTCATTGGAAGATCACTTGTCACAATATTTTAAATACTTTGTTTTAATTTTATATTTTGTGAAGGAGTCTTTTCATGGCTTTGCATGCGGCCAGACTGCATTTGCAAAAACAAAGGCCCGAGGCTCGGTAGCCGCGTCGGCTGATAATTAAAGAGGCTAGTAAATAAATAGCCCGACAGTTCCGTGCTAGCCTGATATGAAGCGAGGTTATCTCGCTCACCATCACAAATCCGTCTCGCCGCGTCTCGGACCGCGCAACTTGCTACCGGTGATCAACACCGGGTCAGAGCGGAAGAAGTCGGCCGGTACCCATCATCATCAGGAACCGGCGCCCCTAGTCACCAGGACCGCCGCTCCACCAACATCAGGAGTCGGCGGACATGTTCATGTCCCGGCGGCCACTAGTTGTGCGCCCGAGAAAGAGCGCGCGCGAGCAAACCGCTTCGGACACTCAAAGGATCTATGCCCAATTCTTTTGTATTCATGGCACTCTCCGTAAAATGAATCATGATGAATCATGAATCATATGAATCAAAATGAATCATGCGCAGGCGGCATCCTACTCCGGTGCTCTGCCATCGGAATGGCTCCCTGGGACTGCACCGGATGAATCGTAACATGGGGACCTCTCGCTCTATAATCTCTCTACTGGTCAGCCCACTGCTTGCTTCTTCCAACACGACTTTTTTCCTCTTAGTTTTGGTCTTCTTAGTTGAATCGGCTAGTGCCGCTGTAGTTTCGGCCGATGCGGTCTTTACCTTTGCATTAACAAGTTCAACTCTCCTCTCTCACTTACTGGCACTAACGTCGGCGGATGTCGTCAGCATGAAGCCTCAAGGTGCTTGTCATACCCACCAATGTACTCCAAACGTTTTCCTAACTCGAGGCAGAAGAAGCGGAATCTCCCCACCTCACCCGACCGCGTGTAGTCATCATTGCCGTCCCATCGAGAGATTCCTTCTTGCTTGAAGAAGACATTTTCTCTGATACTACGGTAGTACGGTGTAAAACTTGCTGCAGGAGCTACTCGCATACTACTAGTGGGGGAGAGAGAAGCTGAGAGAGAAACCCCCATCAAGTAACAAGCGACCGAATCTGGCCTTGCATCTCACCACTGCTACCAGATGTTCTTGTTGGCAGGAATAGGAGGCACATTAGTCTCCGCTCTCTGGTACGCCACAGTAGGAGGAGTCTCTGTGGCGTCCACTTCTAATTCACGGACTCAGACCCTAGCCGAGCTCAGATTCTCCTTGGATCCCGAAGTGACGGTTTCCTCCGCCTCCCTTTACATAGCGCTACAGAGCTTATATCTGGCAATAATATACATCATTGGAAAAGTTATGACTTAACCTAGAAAACGACGCTATGCATGATTAGTTTGGATATTGCATTCAACAGTTATCGAGGTGTAAACGTGGAGCTCACTAACGTCGAAATTCGGGCTATTCCAAAATTTTTCTTTCGTTAAAGGCAAATTCGCTACAAAAACATTCCGTGAGATTAATGCTGTTTTGGGGGATAGTACTCTTTCACTTCGAACCGTGGAGGACAAAAATGCTTTCGACAATTCAGAACCGGTAAAAATGAAACCATGGATAAGCCAGCCGACGGAAGACCTGTAACGATGAATACCGATCAAATCATGGAAAAAATCGATTTAAACCAGCATGTGTCATCTCGTGACATCGCCCAGGAGATGGAAGTTAGCTACTAAACCATTTTAAACCGCCTGCAAAGACTGGATACAAAAAAAGCTTGATGTTTGGGTGCCGCATAATTTGATGCAAAAAAACCTTCTGGACCGAATCAATGTCTGCAATATAGTAATGAAGAGAAAGTACGATTAATTTCAATTTTTAGTTTATTGATTTTTAATAATGCGGTTTACAAAATTTTCACAATGATCTGCGGTCTTAATAAGTTTCGTAAGGCGGTTTGCGTTACGCTTTAGTTACATTACAGTTCGTTACAATTTCAATATAATTTGTTATTTCGCAATTCATATTCAAAGATGGGATAAGTAGGCATTGAGTAAAAATTAGCCTAGCCCTTACTTTGATTTCTTATCCGTATGATGGGTACACGAATAATGGTTTGTCAGTTTTTTAAGAAGACTGAGACCAAGCCGTTATTCGCATGTATAGATAATTTAATAAGATTTAGAGCCAGAGGTCTACTGTCCCTTATTAAATCAAGCTACGGGGAGGAATCTCCTAGTGCATGGTTCAGGTCAGTGACGTTTTGCCGACTTATTGTACTATGATTTGGTCCAGAGATTAAGCCTCACGTTTTTGGTTATTTAGATGAGCTTATTGTAGTAACGAAAACATTTGAAGTATGGATTTTGTTGTTCGAGGTTACGCCTTTTAGGTTACTAGTTGGACAATGATAGACTGAGCTGAATCCGGAAAGGGTGCAACCAGTCTTCAAATATTGGGCAGCTAAAAATGTAAAGAGTTATGTACGTTTTTACGCATATAAACTGTATATGTATGTAAAATACGGTCAAAAAGAACTACTTAGCTATGGAAACTGAGTGCCTTGCTCTCTTGTGGGCGATTAAGAAATTGAGTTGGAGCATTGGCTTGATCACTGTAAACGATTGAACATGCTTTGAGGTCTTGAACGAGACCTAAGAGCGCAATACCAAGGCGCATAACAGTAATAAACGGTACGCCACGTTGCAGGTGGGTAACTTAATTTTTTGGCATGGAAACGTATTCTCGGATGTTAGGAAAGGAATTTCAAGTAAGTTTACCGAGCCTTTCAAGATTCAGAAAGTGCTGAGTGATATAATATTCCTGCTGGACGAGGTTGATCGAAAACCAGCGAAGATGCATATTGAATATCTAAAGCGATATGTACCGGCAAGAGTGATTAATATGCAGCAGGATATGCAGTCTCTGAAAAAAGAAGAGGCTGAAGTAGATGTGTTAGAGTAAAGCGTAGTAGGAGTAACATGTCGCAAACTTAGTCGAGAGTGTAATGGAGTTGTACGAGCGAAAAATAATAACGAACAGTATTAAAGAGCGTATCTGTGTTGTGTGATTACTCTTTCAGGTAATTTAACTTTCAGCGAGGAAAAGGTGAGTTTGTTTATGAAGGAGTAAGGTTGTAGTGGGCAGGTGGAAGGAGTGACTGCGGTGGTCAAACTGGGGGCGGAAGAGTTTCATGACGTGTATCGTTAAGGAGGTGAAAACAGTCGGATAACTAACAGTGGTGGTGCCCGTATTGAAGAAAGTGCAGATGAAGAGCCAAAAGAAGCTTAAATCAGTCGTGGAACGGATTCAGCAGCGGATTGAAGAAGAGGATCGAAACACCTGTCTCCACGATCCTGATCTACCAGATCGTAAACCTGCCTCCAAGCGCTTCGCGCGAACAGGTTCAGGCTGTCCTTTAAAATCGCACGGAAAAGATCTTCGAGCATAGAAAGGTGGACAATGCGGCAGCGGTGTTTGAAGCCTCGCTGGAACCAGAGACGTCGTCGAAGCCTCTCAGGTAGTGAGCTTGGCCACAGGTGTAGTAGAGAAAGGGAAAGCAAGTAGGTAAATTGTGCATTAAGGGAGTGGTGCTTCCTAGGGCGATAAAGTGTGTGTATGCGCGTACGTGTGTGCGTGTGCGCGCGAGGAGAGAATACCCGCGACGTGTAAAATAACATTCTTGCAGAACTAATTCTTAGGGGCGGTATTGCGACTGACATCCCCTCGTGATAGCGTCACGATACATCTCTCCGATTCGGCCTTAACTCAGGAGGTACAATGTCTATATGCGCATCGATGATGCGCTGTATTATGATCATTTTTCAATCATAATCGGACCTCCTGCAACTACCGAATTTACGGAGAAATTAGGGTGTTTCGTTCTCTCGATTATATTCTCAATCGTTTGTATTATAGTAATATGGGAATAAGTATCATATGAAACATGTCTTTCAAAAGTGTAGTCTCCGAAATTTAATCACATAATAAAAATAGTAACATAGTAATAAAAATAATGGTAATAATCGCATAGCAAAAAGTTTAAATGATTGACGTTAAAACTAATTTTAATCGATTGCTAATATCAACTGTCATTTTTATAAGTACTAATGTATATATTATATCTGTTGAATTAATTAGGTAAAATAATCATAGAGCATGTGTTAAAATACCCTTGCCCTAAAGTCCTTTTATAGATAATGTTATTTATATACAACTAAAATAATAATTTACAAACTGAATTTTCAATTTTTATAGGGATTTGGAGATAGACTGTTGTCAGAAATACGCAGAATGGCTCCAAAGGATATAAAAATTAGGGTACGTTCAATCTATTATTTTGTATAATACATGACGCCCTTATAAAATAATATTATTCATGTTGGATTTATATTTTTAATTAATCTTTTACTAGTTTTTTTAAATTAAATTAAGAAATGCGCTTGAAAATTCATAAATCTATGTTTGGAATACAAACGAAATTTCTAATATATTGTGTTTATTAAAAAATTTTATATATGATTAATATAGATTCTGATCATTTACTCAGTAGACGTGAAATATAAAAAAACATGTTACTTAATATACATAATATTATAAGTGAAATGATAATGTGCAGGTATATAGTACTTTATTTAAATAGTTATAATATATTACATTGTTAGTGTGACATTCGGTCGATAAATGAAAGTCGATAAGGTGTATATCTTTTATCTTTCGGACTTACCGCTTATAAGGAAGTAGTCTCAAAGCCTTCTTACCATTACCTCTTACCCACCGTGAAAATACTCATACCTCACCCAACTGTCGACGAAGTGAAGAGTCTGAAAGACCCGTACGAATTAGACGGTTTTAAGTAACTCGACGCAAACCGAGCACATACACATCAGGATCAAATGAATTCTCTGGAATTTAATTTAACTAAAGTTAATTTAAGACTAGATACAGTCACTCCTTGCATATGCAATACCATTCGATATTTCATGCAAGTCTCTATCACTGCTATCGTCAGTTTTGAAGAAACAGCGAGAACAAAAATAATTTTGCAGACATATATTCACAAAGAGTGAACATTTTTAAGTCGAATAGCGACGAGAATATTTTAAATGAAATAATTAAATGTTACAAATTAAGAAATTAATAAAAAGAGAATATAGTATTAAAATAATAAAAATCTAAGTAAAAAGAAATCAACATGATATAACTTAATCATGTTAATGTTGTCTGCGCAGTTATTAATTATAATAAATGTAAAATACATAAAAAATATAATAAATGCAAAAAAGTCAATAAGTACAGGCAGAGCAACAGGAGAGTAAGGAGGATGTCTTACTTCCTCCTATAGATTACAATAGATGACTTACACTGTAAAACAATATTCGGGACCACGTATGGGCAGTATCACTGTTTTGAAACAGGCGGTGCGATTAAAGAAATCTAATTTGATGTATAATCTAACCTCTACAGTGAAGGAAACATCGACTTTGTTTCTAATATTTACAGCGGGGCGACATAAGCCAAAAATCCAAGTGTATGACAACCGATATCACATCCTACTGCAGCGAGACAGCGACTATGCGGCGGATGATACCAGCGGCGCGATTATCCTTTTGGTTATGACAGTCGATCGTGTACCCATCGCTCAGCGTGATTGACTAGACGGGTCGAAGACGCTCCTAAAAGTAATGCCTATCGGCGTCTTTAGGCCTAACCATTCGTTAATAACGTATGTGTTATTGTGAAAAGGATCTATGATAACGTTATTAGAACTAAGGATCGCACGAGAGTTACGGAATCCGAAGGGCGTGAGTAAATATAGACCTGAAGAGAGCATATCTAGTTATGAGGAAATCTGCACCAAAAGCGAGAATGGTCGAGCTGCGAATGGCCTGCTGAACCGTGAGAGTAACAACCGTTATGGCTATAGATGGGTTGGATTTGACCACGCAAAAATTCCCCGCACGTGTAGTCACGCATCTCGCGCGCGAAGTTATAACGTGCAATCGCCAACCGACCTTCACGTGTTTAGGCGGGCCAAAATATGGCAAAAGCTAGGAGAGCCGGCAGCCCTGCTGAGGATCGAACCGTAGGTCCTCTTAGCAATATGATGATCGATAAAGATTACTTGGCGGTTATAGCGAGCAGTTGAAGAAACATAGAGCTGAAAACTCTGCTCGTCTTGCGGCTTAACTATTTCGCCATACACTCTCCCACTGATTCTTTCCTTCAATCCTATTCGCCGTATTTTTCGACCGCAGAGTCTAAATTTTTACCATTTTTTAAACGCCTTTATCTTCGCAGAGATGCTTCTGACAGTTTCGTGACCTACGAGGAAAATGTTTAAAACTGTCTTAGCTATCCAGTGGTATAGCTAGAGTCAACTAATTAAAAAATAGGCTGTATACGAGGAGACCATTTGGGTGCGATTTAAGTGAAATCGTCCGTAAATTTCAAACAAAACTGTCTGTGGTGAATAATCAGGATATAGAAACTTTCCAGATGCGTGTCGCAGAGTGCAGGCACCACGCAAAACTATGTGACGTCGACTTGTTCTTTGTCCTTATGGAGCTATTAACCGGAAAGGCATCTGTATGGTACCGAGTAAAGAGAGACGGCATACACTCTTGGGATGAGTTTTGTGACTGCATACGTACATGGAGCGGTACCGACGAGCAAAGACAATGGCGTCTAGCAGTAGAAATATACCCCAGAATACAAAGAACAGATTAAAAAGTGTGGCACTTTTCCAGCGCAAAATCCAGTTCTAAGCGAGGATGGGCAAATCGACCCCATACATAACAGCATGCTACTGCGACGAGACGTATAAGTCACCTCCCGCACAATTACCACTCAACGCGGTCGAAACTGCGGACCAGGCAGGTCAGTTTTCCCCCTACTGTTGTGCAACACCTGTAGGCCTCGAAAAGATCTGGGACGTAGGACCTGCAGACTATCCCCCACCCCTATTCCAACTGCAGTTATATATATATATATATATATATATATATATATATATATATATATATTGTGACGGTGAAAACGGGCAGAGTGCCGGTTCAGTCACAACGCGAGCTCAGCTCGCTTATCGAGTGATAGTTGGGGAAAGGCTCGTCTCCTTCCCCTTCTGCTGGTCTGACACAGCTGCACCCGGCCGCGCTCGCTGGACTACCGTATTTGGGTTGGTCCCTGCGAAGGCGGCGGTATTCGGCGCCGAACAGCTGATGCGCGCGGGCCGACTCGACCTACTAGGCAAAAGGTGGAACGCGCGGGAGGGTGAATGGCGTGGCAGGTGCCGGGAGCGCCGAACGGGAAAAGCACAACACGATATTGTGAAATAATAGTTTATTGTCAGGCGCAAGCAGGGACGCGATGGAATCGCCTGGCCTCCTTACATTCAGCGATTTGGAATACGGGGCGGTTATGTACCGTCGAACACGCACGCGTGTATCTCTTCGTACGCCGACGCAAGGTCCCTCCGTATGGGTCACGGGCACGCGGAGCGGCCGCCGGGTCCCGGGAAATATATGGCACTAGCGGTAATGTACGCAGGGCGCGGGGAGCGGCTCTCGCATGCCGACTCCTAGGCGGCGGTTCGCCGGCGATTACACGAACGCCGGCGCGGCGGCTTTCTGCACGGGACTAGCAGGCAGTAGGATGCGCGGGGCTCGGCACGGGCGGTAGGCGCACGGGGCTCGGCACGGGCTGTCAAATCGCAAACCGCCGTCGGATGCGTGCACTCGCGAAGCAGCTTCTGCACTTCGGTACAACAGGGAGGGATACAGGGCTAGCGGAGGACGGTAGCCCTGCTCTGTGTCCACCGACTCTAGGCGGGTAGCGAGGGAGGTCACGCGGAGAGAGAGACACTCCATGAAAATCGTCGATCAGGGGACGCGGCGTGTCGGCAGAGTTTATTTACTCTTGTTGCGCTGAGGGCTCTTCCCCAGGGGGTACTCTCAGCGAGTTGGTACTCTCAGCAACTCTCCGGTTGGCGGGCGCCCTGGTGATGCCCCGGACGGAACGAGCGAGTCCTCCCTCGACCTGACTGCGTGATGCGGCGTCGTCCCGAACAGGTCGGGAGGAGGAAGAACCGTAGTTTCGCGGGAAAATCGCGTGGCGTCCCGTCGTCTCGGGCCTCTCCGGCGGTACTCACTCGGCCGAGATTTTGTTGGAACCGCGCGATCATCTCCGCTTCCGAACTGGTCCGCGCGGTGTATACATTACCTCCTGTTATGGTACAAAAGAAAATTATCCTTAAATGTGTGACGTGGTGTCGTCGGGCCGCGGGCGATAGGCTCGGGGATCGGCCGTGCGAGCACCCCCGAGCGATGTTTACATCGTTGCCGAGGTCGGCGAGCGACGCACTGGGGGTCGGGGACGAAGCCGCAGGGGCCCGCCGTGGACGGCTCGCGTAGACCACGCGTGCGGACAGCGGGCGCTGTGTGCCAGGAGGCGAAGGAGTTGTGCGGCGGCCGGGCCTGTCCCGCCGCCCGCGAATAAATAAAATAAAAAGGAATTGGAGTGCGCGAATTATTATTGTGCCCGGCCATCCCTCTTCTCCACTCACATAACCGTCGCGACCGTCGTGGGTTGACCGCCCGGGTCGTCCTGGCCGGGTCCCTCCGAGGCGACCATGAGCCTGCGCGAAGCAGGAGGCGCACTCGGCATGGCGCGGCGCTCCCGGCCCCCTCGGGAGCAATCCGACTTCCGAGGAGGAGGCGCCCCATCACAAATGTATAAAAATTATGTAATAGCGAGCGAGAATTATTTTTGTTGTAAACCAGCGCTGATATTATTTATACGAAAATTATTTATTGTTGTAATAAAAATTACATGGAAGTTGTGGGCGATGCTGCTTACACGCGAGACGCGTCTAATGATTTATTGTTTAGTATTTGTATTTGATTTGCCGAATTTTGTAAGCCCGATTCGTGCTCGCAGTGGTTCGTTGAGGCCGAGGGTCGCAACGAGATCATACAAGACTCCAGCAGGGCCAGGAAAGGATCGCCTGAGTCAGTGGTGTGGGGTTCCCACGATCATAGGTGAGTGCCAATGACGGCTTCGAAACACCGACCCTTTTATTTACATTCGGGAAAGCGTACCGCGGGCAGGGGAAAAGCGCAGCTAGCTTTGTCCGTTGACGCGATCGCGCGACATTTGTTTTTATATTCATTCGATAATTTACCTTCAACGTAGCAGCATCGTCTAAACAGCCCACATCAAAATTAAATAAAAGCATTTTCTTTGTGTCCTAATTATCAGCCTTCATCTTCCTCCGAGGTTTTCAAGAAGTTATTATTTCGCATTTTACAATTTGGTGCCGTGACCAGGATTATTACTGGGATTTTGGAGGAAGAATTTGTCAAGAGCCAGTGCCATTCGGCAAGTTGACGATCACAAGCCGAAGCGGAGACAACAATATGATGTCGAGAAGGAGGGCACAACGAACTACGGCCGGCGCGCCGCCGGTGAAAAAAGCCCGTCGACAACCTGCACGACGGACTACCTTGGCGCTCCCGCAAGGAGAGTAACGCATTCGGAGAAGCACAGCGAAGAACTAGGAGGCGCAGGCACTTGAAGGCATCAGGGAAGTGCAGTGTAACGACACAAGTTGGATAAGTCAGCGGCGCTCAAGCCTAGAGCGACAAGAGCCAAGGGAAGGAACACCCGAGAGACCTTTGTCGCAGGCGTCGCAAATGGAGGAACGAATGGAGAGTCGGTGGCCTGCAAGCGTTGCGCGCTCGCGACGCGCTTCATCGATGCCGACAGCGGGCCAGGAATTATTATCCCGAAGGATTGACCTTCTGCTTCTCCAGACGGCGCCACGGAGATCAATTGCAGTAGAGAAGCCACAAGAGACGTAGCGGACTCCACCGGCGCGCCAAGGTAGAGCGAGAGTCGAGAATTCAAGCAGCAACGACGACGATTTCCACGGTGAGGCATCTCCAACGACAGAGACACCATGGCAGCGCCCGAGGTTGGGTGAGCGATAATCAAGGACAGTGAGAAATAAGGTCGGAAAATAACGCGTTTAAAGATGTATCGATGGAACGTCTGTTGGAGGCCATTACAAACGCGGTTAGTCTCATCCGCCGAAGGAAACGCTCGTCTTAAGAGTCGATTAACAGCGACAAATAAGCTGCCTAAATTTTCCGGGAATCCGCTCGAATGGGCGCATTTTAAAGCGATGTTTATTACGTCAACAGAAATAGGGCAATATACGGAAAGCAAGAACATAGCGCGCTTATTCGATGCCCTTCACGGCGACGTGCGCCGATCTGCCGACCTGTTACTCGTCGCATCGAGCGATTCGCGCAAAATACTTGAAACACTTGAACTGCAATTTGGCAACCCTAAATTAATAGCGAGACACATTTGTGAGAAACCTGCGCGCGTTACGTAATGCCCGGTCGCGGGATTGGAACTTGATGTAATTCGCATCGAAGTTGCGCAATTGCGTGAAAGCGCTAAAAGCTTTAAAGATCCCGGGCTATTTACACAACGCCAAATTAGCAGAAACCGTAGGAGAAAAGATTCCCCGGTCATTAGTGCAATAATACCATCAGCGTAGCGCGAGAGACACTACGGGTAGAAGCGAAATAGAATTAGGCAAATTTTTCGGCTCACAAAGATCGACTCACGAAGATCCCGACACATCCCGTAGAGGTCGCGAAGCTATACGTCGCGACATAGAATTTAAATGCCGCCGCGACGAAGAACGGGGAAAAGACAAAGGGAGAGAGCTCGACATATTGCTAAAAACGAATGTCAATGTAGGAAACGCGTTCGAACGAGCAGGTCGTGCATCAGGAGGAGCCTCGCATGAAGGTCAGGCCTCACGGGGAACCGCGAGCGATGTGGAGCGAGCGTAGCCGTCAATGTGCGGATCCAATCGCGAAAATAGTCTGCTAAGCCAGCAGGCATGACTAGGCAATCCTCGCGTCTTTCTTAAAATCGTGCCGATAACACTCCGCGGGAGATTTAAGCATACGCGCGTACGCCTTGCTGGACGAGGGCTCAACAATTACTCTAATAGAAGGAGAGATTATTGACAAACTGCAGGTTCGAGGCCGGCCAATACAGATGCGCTTGCAGGGCTTTCGAGAGGAAGGGACTGATAAAACACACTGCGTAAAAGTTACCCTTAATTTGTTTGGGGCCCAAAGAAAAGCATATTCAATCAAAGCAATTGCGATACGTGGACTCAAGCTGCCGACTCAAATAATCCCAAAAATTCGCATGCAGAATGTGTGGCGCAGCGAGGTCGGGTGGGACTCTGTATTGCGCGATGAAGATCACGATGCATGGAGACGTTGGCTCGCGTTTGCCCAAAGCGTACAACATATACGAACCCCGCGTCGCGTATCCCCAAAATCAGCGACAACCGTACAACTACACGTCTTTTCCGACCAACACCAGGAAGCTGCCACACGGCCAAGACTCACCGGAACGGCGAGGAAGCATCCTCCTGCAAGATGTGGCGACGACGTCCAAGCGCTGCCGAGAATGCGGCGCACCGCGGCTGTCACCGCCGTCGAGCGCACTCGGCCATGAGTGCGTGTGGGAGGAGAGGCGGCACTGGTGTGACCGGTTGCTGCTGCCACTGCGGTTTGGAGGTGCCGCGTTCACCAAGAAGCGGCGGTCCTGGAGGACGTCAGGAAGGCCAGTCACTACCACTAAACACTCACGGCGCTGAAGATTGCTGGGGCAACCGCAGGAGACGGCGCCGATATCAACACGCGCCAAGCGCACCCGAGGCCGGCTATCGTGAGGTCGGAGCCGCGCGCCAACTGCTGTGCCGCCACGTGCGAGCGAGTATCGGCAACCAGCCCGCTTCTCTTTGAAAACAACGGAGCACGCCGCCGCTGACGACAACCAGACGGCTTTAGCAACCAGGATGGAGAAGAGATGCGAGGGGGGACGCGGACGTAGCTCGGGAGAAAGAATGATTGTAACGCGGTGTAGGGATACGGGTCATGGGGACAGGGTGGCGCGTATACGGGATTGAAGTTCGCGGGCGACAAGCGAGCATTCCCGCGGCCGCGAGGCAAACTAGTGAGGAAATGATTTGCGAGCGCAACGGCGCGCTCGCTCTTCTGCGCCGAACGCTCGCCTGAGCAACTTCTCCAAGCCCACCGGCCGACCCGCCTAGCAGTGGGTGTGAGATAGAGAGAAGTACGACAACAAGTGCGTTGAGAGCGAGTACGACGACGACGATCGGGATCAAGACCGGCACAGGAGCCAACGCGGCCACCACCACCTGGCCAGCACCAACCGGGCGAGCCGCCTCCATCCGACCAACCACGCGCCGAGAGCTATGCCGAGCTACGCCGACGAGGCCACCTGTGACGAGAGAGTTCCTGAGGCCGCAGCAGACAACCTCATCGTCCGAGCTACAGCGGGGAAGGAGCGAAGCGACGTTGCGGTGAGCGGGCTACTGCCCAGAACGTCCTCCTCGCGAACTAAGAGTGCTCGCATACGGGGTGGCCGGGACGAGCGCGCGCGGACTGCAGTCGAACGCCGGAGACGCGCGGGCGCGGCACGATCGCGTGTAGTTGGGAGGTCGACAGGAGCGGTGTCGCGGCCGTGCGTAGGCCGACAGCGCGCGACAGTAGCATAGGGCCGGCCGCAATTATACTTAGCCGATAGGCAATAAATAGAGAACTAAATTTTAATAAGAAAAATTGCATTTTTGTGCTTATTTTCGTGTGCGCCCCTCCCTGTGGAGTCCCCGATGTAAACCCCCCCCCCCCCCCCCCATTGGGTTTCTGTGTTGACGGTGCGATTGACTAGGATACAGTGCAGCGGAGCCGCGCCTTCCGCGGCTGTCGGTGATCTCCTACGAGATGAGTCTCACACCAAGCTAGCTGGGTCGAGTCCGCCTGGCGCCCTTTTACTCGTATAAATTCGGTGGAATCGTGTTTGGACCGCGCGAGGGAGGGAAGGCCTCCCAGCTCCTACGAGGAGAATCGCTACGCGTTACACGCTGGGTCCCGACAAAAGACAATCCCGCAGATATCGCGACTCGCAACGAGTGTAAGCGTTTGTCCGGAGACGGCGCGTGATTCACGGGCCCCGCCTTTTTAAGCGCGGCCGAAAGCGAATGACCAATTAGCAAGCCGCTAGAGGCAGCCGAGTACTCGCGTGTTAATGGGTTAGAAATAAAGAAGGGCTATGTTCACGTCGTCACGGTCACCTCTCCAGAAATCACGACGTCCCTTAGGTTTTTGGGCTGGCCGGGACTTCTAGCGTTTGCGCGAAAACTGCGCCGACCGTTCGATCGCTTTCGTAAAAGAGCGCGTGAAATAACAGTAGATACGGTACGGGCGGCCGAGGAAGATTGGTACCGAGTAATATAATTACACTGTTTTGAGCGCGAATTAAGAGACTTACGCCGCGACGGGACCGTAGATAAAAAGAGCGGCATACAAAAATATTTGCGACTTATTGACGAGAAAGGAATTATGCGAGCGAACAGCCGCACGAGTCGTTTTATTGGCATCGCTATGCAAAATCAACCCATAATATTAGACGGGAAACATTACGCCATACGAGAGCTGGTCAAGCGCTTCTATTCAAAATATTTAACGCGAGCCATCAAACCGTCTTAAATGAAATCAGACAAGAATACCTAATTTTCGGATTGGGTCACGTATTAAAATATATAATAAGTTGTTGCCTAGCGTGCAAACTCTGACGCGGTAAGCCCCAACAGCCACAGATAGCCGCTCTGCCACCGGGGCGCCTTGCGTATAGTCTGCGTCCGTTCTCGCACTGCGGGCTTGATTATTTTGGACCCCTCTTAGTAAAAGTAGGAAGACGGCGAGAGAAAAGGTGGGGCGCTGTCATCACTTGTCTTACTACGCAAGCGATTCATATTGAAATGTCGGATAGTCTGACGGCGAGAAGCGCAATTATGGCGTTAAGACGAATGTCCAGTAGACGTGGCGCTCCGATGGTATTGTATAGCGATAATGGGACGAACTTCCGCGGGGCGAGTCAGGAGCTGCGTGATGCTCTTGCAAAAATTAACGCGGATCAACAACGCGAGTTCGCCGTACGCAATAAAATCGAGTGGATATTTAATCCCCCCGATGCGGCGCATATGAGGGGAGCATGGGTGCGCATGATTAGATCTGTAAAGGTGGCGTTGCACGCCGCACTACAAGACGAAGCGCCAAGCGACGAAATATTGCGTTCGGTGCTTAAAGAAATTGAGCACTCGATAAACTCACGCCCTTTAACTAGCGTCTCACTTGACCCGCGGGACGAAGAGTCGATAACGCCGAATCATTTTCTGATCGGATCCTCTTCAGGTCAATTAGATTTAGGCATATACGACCAAAGAATTTATGCGTCTAATAGAGTGGCAAGCTAATTGCCCCTTGCCAGGTTCGTAAAGGTCCTATGCCACAACAATTGAAAAGCAACAAATTATACTGAAAGTAGATGCTTGTGGATTCCCAGGTCCGCAAAGGTCCTGTGCTGCAAGCAAATATATTTTAAAAGAAAAAGTAAAGTAAAGTGTGACTCGATTGTACGCAACAATCAAAAGTTACAAAAGTTTTATTAACGGCAGTTTCAGTTTGGATTCGCCTGGTATAAACCGCCCACACCACGTGATCATGTCCAGGAAGCGTCTCAACTGTGGTATTTTACGCGGCGGCGGATATTCTAATACCGGCGCGTGACCATTCGAATTCACACTTCTTTCTATTGAACGTTAGTCTGGCCCCCGTTAGTTTGGTTGGTACGAATCATAACCATTTGTGACACGTCGGTTTTCCTAATAATTTAGGAAAGGGCCCTTCCGCCCCGCGACGGCCCAATGGCGTAACTCGCCAATAATTTCTAACTCTTCTTTGTCGGGCGCCAGGCGAGCTGCCCTGGTTAGCGTGCGCGGACTCTCTCCCTCAAAGGAGGTTCCGCCGGCCTTGGCGGGAAGGCACCGCACAAATGGTGGTCTCCGGCTACTATTGGAAAAAAGGGGGAAAATACAAGGGAGACTGGGGTTTCGGGTACTGCAAAAATCAATATATACGCTGTTTCGTTCCGACGCTTTATTTCTATTTCCTATTTCTACAAATTCGGCCCGGCTCTCCCGTATTTGCGGCAGCGCGTCTGCCACTTCTCGTATACGAGTAGCGTAGCGGCTTCGCAGGCTGCTTCTCTCGCGTTACAATTCCGCCAGGGCCTCGTGGGCCACTCCGTCCGCGTCACAAATTACGCGGAGACCTCGCTGGCCCTTCCGCTCACGTCGCTGTTACGCGGCGGCCTCACTGGCCGCCTCCCGGATGCTTCACCGGTCGCGTGTTCGCTCGTAGCTGGTCGCGCGCTCGCGGTGCGACCTCCGCCCGCGTACGCCCTCGGCGATTCTAACCGGTCGCGTCTCTTCTCTTCACGTCGTGTCACGTCGCGTCGCGTCCCTCCCGAGCACTCCGCCTGCACTCTGAGCCGATGGCTCACTCACCCCGGTTCTCGTCGGCCTTGACCCTGTCCGGCTGGCTGTGGATCGGCGGCGGCGGGTGGATGGCGATGGGTTGGCTGGAGCCGGCGGCTGGCGGGCAGCGGTGGCTGGAGGGCGGCGGCGGTCGCCGGTCGGTGTGGCGGCAGTAGGCCGCGGGTCGCCCCTCCTCGGGTGGCAACGGACTCGCTGTCGGCTCCGGTGGGCCGGTGGCCTCTGCTTGTTAGGGCTGGTGGGAGGTCCTCTCTCGGGACCGTTGGCAGGACCGTCGGCTTCCGCAGGTCTTCCTTCGGGCCGTTACGTTCCCCCTGGGCAGGCGCCTCTCCCCTCCGGTCGTAATACGGGTGGACGGCCGGTGGTTTGGCGAGGTAGTGCTTCTTCCACAGGTTGTGATCCTCTACGTCCCAAGGATAAATTCCCCGGTCGCTTGGAAGGCGTCACGACGTCGCTACTTCTAATTCCTCAGTGTCTTCTCTCGCCAACACCTCGATTCAATCTTCGTCTTCGCACGTCAGCGTCTTACTTCAATCGCCACGTCTTTTCGCGTTAACGTCGCAAACTAGTCTCCACGTCTTCGCATGTCAACGTCTCAATTAAGTCTCTCGGGCCGGGGGCGCTGACCACAGCGCGGGTCCTTTGTCTTTTCCTCGATTTTCGGCGGCGGCGCGGCTAGGCGGCTGCAGGCTGGCCCCCCGCGCTCTCCTCCTCCTCCCGACGGCCGCCCGGCAGCGGCGGCAATCGCGCCGGCCGGCTTTCCTCAAGATGGCCGATGCCACGGCCTGCCGGTTACGTCGCCTTTCCTCCCGAGGCGGTGTTGCCGCGGCTGCAGGCTTGCAGTATTGCGCGGGTCAGGCTTGTGCGGCCTATCCCTCGGCGGGCTGCGCCCGTCGCTCGCCTACGTGCTCGGGCCTGACTTCTGTGCCCAGGCGGATTCTCCCCCCCCGACGATTTTTACTCGTTCGAAGGCGCGCGCGGAGGTCGCACGGCGGCTTCGCGTTACAATGTCCCGCTTCCGTACCTTCTTCTCCCGCGTTTCTCTCTCCCCGTGACACATGTCACACATTTCAAATGACCAACGAAATCTTTGGTCGCGATTATTATGTCGTCCAAATAACTAAAAACATTTGGTCGAATTCGACCCCGGAAAGCGAATCGATGAGTCGCTGAAAGGTCATCGACGCGTTCATAGCCCATACGGCAGTCGATTAAGTCGACACCTGTACCTGTCCATGGCGAACGCCCGTGGTGGTGTAAAGTTGAACTCAAAAGAGGCTTGTTAAAAGAGTTCTTCACAAATAAAAAGGGAGGCTTTTACGAAGGGGTATTATAAAGTTGTCGTCTAGATGGAAACAGATTATTAAACAAAACGGCACATGTTTGAACTAAATCCGATCATTGTAACACTTTTTATAAAGCATTGAATATAGAGCAAAAAAGCGGAAGGGAGATATTTGCCAACCTTATATAAAGAATAAAAATATTTTATTCAAAGTATAGCCCATAAATAGAGATCACTTTCTTCCTTTTTCTAGTAATGTATGAATTCCGCGTCGAAAAACGACATGTCTTTTAAGGCTATCGAATTATTATTATACTTTATCCAGGTGCTAATCTCAGGGACATTTGATGATGATTTAATTTATTGAAACTCATCTTTAAAATCCCCCAAATTTGTATCCTTGGGTTGTCTTTTCAGATCCTAACTCGATTTTAAACGTGAAATACTGAATATAATTCCTGAACCACCGAATATAGTACATAGAATATGGTTCATTATCTACTTACAATCCATGTATAACTTCTTTGTCACATATTAAATCTAGGGTAAGGTCTAAGGACTCTCATCTCCTTGCTGTGACAAATTTTGGCTAACTTTCCTGGTTAATTATATTCATTTAGTTTCCAGTAATAAATTCTATAAAAGTTTCATAATGTGCATTAGAATTGTGTCTGATAATCACCTAGGTTGTTTTGCCTGCTGTATTCAGCTACCTAGAATCAATCGACTTTTTAGCTTCTTTATAATAGTTCAAGTACTGGTAAGCTAGCCCATGTGCCATCAAACGGAATAGATAAAAATCCGAAGAGGTTGTGTCAGGTGAATATGAGGGGTGGGGTAGAGCTTTTCATTGAAACATTTTTAGGTATTTTTTCACTGGTTTTGGAATATGAGGCCGATCATTATCACATCTCTATTCCCAGAGTGATCGTTCTTCATTTAAGGCTCAACTTAAGCGCATCAATTGAAGTCGATAGCAATACCCCATCATATTCTTATTCAGTTTGCTGATTCCATTAAATACAAAAAAGAAGCTTCGAATCATAGATATTTTAATGGTCGGGATGACCCCACAATTTTCTACGCTTCGAATTTTGTACCATTCGAAATTCCATGCATAGAGTACTGTTACTGAAAATTTTTAAGAAACAACAAGAGCTCATTCATGGTCCTAATATGTATTCAACACTTCGCCACTGTGTTTTCATGAAGACTAGTAAAAACTATAAAATGGATAGTATTTTTTTGTTGAATAAATTTATACCGTTAAATCATCTTGTAATATATCACTAGGTTATCGTTATAACCTTGCGTTTCTTCTCAAATCAATGGCAGTGCTACTATCACTGTAACACTGTACATTTATTTCTCTTGAAGCATACTTGACAATTAAGAATTCTCCAAACCTATTCTTAATCTTTTTACTTATGTTGGAAATAGAATAGTCGTATTTAAAAATGGTATGTCGAAAATATCAATAGGGACGACAATTTTGTGTCGAAATACAGAATTCATATATTTAAACTCAATATTTTCATGCAAAACGTACAGATTTTATAAACGAATTTTCGTTGAATGTTTCTTGTTTACAAATTTCCATTAATTTAATATTTTGAAGCATGGGCCGTAGTCAGTGTTCACGAAATCACAAACTGAATTTTCTCTATTTAATATAATATTGACACTATTTTGTGTATTTACGCTATTTATATATAAGACTTATTGTGTTAATTTTTTAAATGTTATGCTTAAATAAAATATATTTTGTAGATTTCTGCTCCCCAAGAACGGTTGTATAGTACATGGATAGGAGGGTCTATTTTAGCTTCATTAGATACGTTCAAAAAGATGTGGGTAAGTAAACGTGAGTACGACGAAGAAGGACGTCGTGCAGTACATCGTAAAACATTCTGAATTGTATGAGTATGTTAGGAATGGTCTTGATTTATCGCAAACTAGCATTATGATTTTATACGCTTTTTTTAAAATAAAGATTTATATATGTATGATTCATGTATATTGTTTAAAATTATAATAACCTTATCCAAAGAACTTAAAAGAGATTTTATTAATAGGTAGCTGAATATTATATTACTTAAATATAAAAAAATTTGGACTTTGGTCTGGATGGCGGTGCTGACGACATGTATCGGTTACAGTGGCGTAAAAAGAGTCGAGCAAAGTTAAAATAAAAGCGAAAAGAGAAGTCCAGGGCATAAAAATTTATAGGAAATCAGAAAGAATTCAAGACAGGTGAAAAAAGTAAGGAATATAGGCTCAAGTGAAGGAATAAACAGAAAGACAAGATTATTGAACGAAATAAGAGTGATGAAAGAGAAGCACGACAGTGAAAGAGCAGAAGGAAAAAGGAGCGAGACGAATTAGTGGAAAGAGTAGGCAGATTAGAACAAGAGAAGGAGAGAAGAGAGAGAGAGAGAGAGAGAGAGAGGAAAGGTAGATGAATATTATTAGCAAAGGTGCGGAATGAGAGAATGAAGATGTAACAGAAAATGTTAGTAGATTTCTGAAGAAAAAGTGAAGGTAAATACCAAGATAAAGAAGGCGTAGACAATCAGAACAAGAAAAAACAGGAAAGTAATTATTGCAGAGATAGAAACAATGGACATGAAAAAAGAGGTGATGAGAAAGAAAAAGAATCTAGGAAGTGAAAAGGTTTATATAGACGATGATCTGACATGGAAAGAGTGGGAGATACAAAACAAGATCAGAGAGATTGCAAAAAGAAAAAGACAGGCAAAAGGCAACGTAAGAGTAAGTTATATGAGGTTATGGGTAAATAATAAACTGATAAAATAGAATAAAGATAGAAACAGACTAGAGGAGAGCGGAGGAGAGAGAGAAGATAGAAAGGTGGGAATATAAATTTTCCAATTTGTGAGAATATGAGAATGTGGCTTGAATAAGAAGATTGTGTAATGAGCTGTGGAAATTTATAAACACATGCAGTATAGTGGGGCTTACGGAAACGTGGATGGAAAAAAAGGAGTGGAACAAAATGAAAACAGAAATGCCGAAGAAATGTAAGTGTGAACCAGCTACAAGAAAAAATAGAAGAGGAAGACCGAGGGGCTGAATCATTACAGGTGCGAAGAAAGGATTGGAAGAAAGAGAGGTTAGGACAGAAGAAGCAGATACGGCAGAGAGGGAAGTATTAATAAAAAACGAATGGTGGAGAATTGTAGCCGTATATAGTAGAAGCATAGAAAAAACAAGAAAATATTTAAGAGAAACCGTTGATGAAAGAGAGGAGAAAAATCTAATTATAGGAGGGAACTTTAATACTAGGGCAGGAGCAGAAGGAGGAAGAATAGAAGTGAGCGAAAAAGATGGAAATCCTAGGAAATCGAAAGATAAGGTGATAAATAGAAAAAGAAGAACGCTATTTGAAGAAATCAGTGAAAGAGGATAGACCGTATTAAACGGAGATGAGGAGAAGGGAGAGGAAGGAGAGTGGACGTACATAGGAGAGAACGGATGCTCAGTGATAGATTACGTAATTACAAATGAGGAAGCTAGAGAGAAAATAAAGAGCATATGCACAGAGAATAGAACGGAGTCAGAGCACTTGCCATTGTTAGTGTCATTAGAGGGAGAGATACTAAAAGAAAAGAAGAATCGAGAAGAAGTGAGGACAAAAACCGATTGGACAGAAGAAGGAATTGAAATATATCAAGGTAACTTATAAAATGGAGATGTAATAAGGAGGAGAAGAATGAATTATGAAGAATCAGATCAAGAAAGCAAAGAAAGTAATAATAAAGAGAGAATAGACGTGGAAACCAGGTCACTGAACATGGCACGATCAAGAGTTGAAGAAGCTGAGAGAATTTCAGAGTGAGTGGGCTACCAGAGAACAATATTTAGACGAAAAGAAGAAATATAAACAATGGAGTGAGAAAAACAAAAAGGAACATGAACTACTAGAAGAGGAAAGGGTAAGAAACATAGAAACAGAAGCGGAAGCATGAAAAAACGTAGCGGAGGTTTATGAATACTTAGTGAGAGCGATCTGGAAAGAGGGAGGAATAGTAGAAGACTGGAAAGTAGGAATAATATGCCCAATCTATAAAAAAGGAGGAAAACTATAGAGGAATCACTTTAATGGAATACAGCATACAAAATATATGCCGGAATATTGAATAAAAAATTGGAAAAAGAAGCGGAAAAATATTTGAACGAGACCCAGTTTGGTTTTAGGATAGGGCTAGGAACTACGACTGTATGAATACTCGTATATTAAATTACCAGAGAAATATACAAAGAAAGGAAAACTCATGATTTTCTTCAGAGACTTAAAATCAGCATTTGATAAAGTAAATAGAGGAAAGCTAAAAGAGAAAATGGAACAAATGAAAATAGAGGTAAACTTAAAAAACAGAATATTAGAAACATGTGAGGAAACAAAAAATAAGATAAGATTGAAGAAGAAAGTTATTGGACAATTTTGGACAACAAAAGGGTTAAGACAGGACTGCCCAATGAGTCCAACTCTATTTAATATATACGTAAGCGATGTAGAAGAATATATGCAAGAAGGCCAAATAGGAGTAGTGGTAAGAAAAAGTAAGAGTTACACAATAAGTTACGCAGATGACTAGCATTAATAGCCAAAAGTAAGGAAGAATTGGAATACATGATAAGAAGGTTTAAAAAGTATCTGAAAAAGAAGGAATTGGAACTAAGTGGAAATGGAAATGGAGAAGCGAAGAAATAATAGAAGTGAAGGAAATAAAATATCTAGGAAATATGCTAAGAAAAATGGGGGGGGGGGGCGAGAGCCAGTTGAGGGAACGAAAAAGGAAGCCAAAATTTATAATGAGGAAAACATGGAGCATAGGGCAAGGTTTGTTTAAGAACAGCTACGACAGAAGAGTAAAACTATACAAGGCATTGGTGGAATCAGTGGGACTGTATGGTGCAGAGATTTTGGGGACGGAGCAGAGGGATAGAACTGGACAGAATTCAAAGAAAATATCTAAAATGGATATTCGGATTAGATAGAACCACCACAGACTATTTAGTGACAGAGGAAACGAAAGATATTCCAGCAAGCTTAAAAGCGATAAAAAGAGCGGCATCATATAAAGAATCGGCTAGGAAATCAAAAAAAAATGGTACAAGAATGTAAACGCGAAATGGAGAGAGAGAAAGGAAACCAGGAAAAAGCAAGATGGGAACAGGCAAGAGACATGCTGGGAAGGAGTCGGATTGAAGAAAAGCAAACGAGATAGACTGAGAAATAAAGAGAGCGATCTATCCAAAAAAATGGGAAAGGTATGTAAGAATGGAAAAAGAGAAGAGGAGAGAAAAGATAGAGATATCAAGAAGTTGCGCTAGATACAAAAAGATAGTAACAATAAATAGACCTAAGTACTTAAGCAAAGAATTGAAATATAAGGATAAGAACTTAATAGCAAGATTTAAATTAGGAAACGAAGAAAAGGCAAACAAATACTGGCTAGATGATAATGAATGCGGTGTAGAATATGTGAAGATAAAAAAAAACACTACACATATGGTCACAGAGTGTGAAAATCGAGTCAAAGCAGAATACACTATCGAGGAGCTATTAAATGAGCAAGAAATAGGATTAATGATATAGAAGCAGTTACGAAACAAGAGAAACTATGAAAATACAATAAACGAAGCAAATTAAATGTGTAATATGTAATTATGTAATTATGCAATGTAATATGTAAGTTTGTAATGTGTTAAATGTATATAGATAAGAAGTCTTAAACTGACAGGTACCGGATTATGTTCTAATAATAATAATAATAATAATAATAATAATAATATAAAAAATCTTTACTCTTAAAAAGTGTAGCGGTTACTATCTTGTCTAGCGTGTAATATATGTTTGTTAATCTAAAAGCAATAAAATAAGATTGTTCTTAAATAATTAATCAATATGAATAATTGATTATGAAAATTATAAAGAATATATCTACAGTTTTTATCTACAATATTTAAATAATATGAAATATTATTGTGACGTCCTGTCTTTATTACAAAGCAGGAGTCTCTCCTCTTCAATAAGATGTATAAACACCTGTTGAATGCCCCTTTTTAGCCTGTACCGAAATACACAGGCTAAGGGCGAGGCTAGGAAGCGAAGCACGACTCCTTGATGTTCTGCTAAGTTTCCCTAAGAATGTGACTCCTAGATGCCTATGCGACAGACTAATTAATGGTATGAGAGGAACCTAGGAATGACGTTGTAGAGAAGCTGGTTGGATTTAGTAGGGAGATAAGCCTTTGCCCACAGAGGAAATTCGTCCATATATGAGCAAGGCTCTGGGATTTAGTAAGAATAAAGTAAGATTCTACTTAGAAATAGAAAAGCATTACTATCCAGACCATCTTAGTAACTTGAACTAGTCGAAATGGAATAGTGAAAATAAGTGGAGAAAACATTTGCTTATTCTGTGCTAATAATAGTTAATTAAATGAATTATTAGTCTGAATTAAATAAGTAAACACTTTAGTTTAATTGTATATTTGCTTACTTGATTAATTTAGTTCTCTTATCAATGTTCTCTTACTTTGGACCGATCTGGTTACAACTTTTATTTATATTTTCGTTTATTCGAAATTATGTATTCTGACGTATTTAGTATTGGACTTAACAACGCACGAAAATAATTAATTAATTTGAAATAGTAATCACGGAGTACTTAAAATGGATTGTGTGAAAAGCGACAGCGATACAGTAAAGACAGACTAATAATACAAAAAAATGCATGGTCCGGCCATTTTTTTTATACAGTAGTTATTATTTTAAATAAAATAATAATATGATATAGAATTAGTGTATTTTGATTGCGATTGGTAGATTGCGATTTTCCGTACAATGGGGTCGTGTATTAGATGCTTGCCCCACGGCTGGTCGCTTAGCAGATAAATTACTATTAGCAACTCCCGCAGAGGTTACTCTGGCTTTAATAAAGAAGTGGACGAGAGGGAAAGGGGGTGGTAGTGCACAACGCCTTTGCGCCGAATAAATAAGACTTAATTTACTAGCTTCATGCCATTTATTACAATAATCATTTATTTGATACAAATGTTCACGAGAGTTTACAAGAGTATTCATCGATACACGGCGCGCAATTAGATACCCAGGCGTATGCGCTCTTACAAGCACATCACTTAATTAGCACGACCAAATACAAATAAGTGGCGAAATAATTTAGTTTCGCCTTCTCACTAATTTTCTTGTGTGTCGATTCACTAAACGCTTCCGCGCGGTTTAGCCAATGTATTTTGTTTTGTCGAGGGGAATCGAAATAATTTCTGGATCTGGATCCTAACTTTGCAGAAAAGCCGCGCTGCTATATCTATTCGTAGATATAGCCGCTTCGAGCGAGAGCAAGGATATTTCTCTCTCTCTCTCTCTCTCTCTCTCTCTCTCTCTCTCTCTTTCTCAGTCGCATTGGAATATCATCCTATCTATGCGCCGCTCTCACTCTGTCAAGTTCACCGCGTCCGGGGAGAGTATTTATTATAAATAAATAAATAAACGGTTTTTCCCTGCCGCTTAATATCGCCGGGCTGCTCTGGTCTGCAGTCGATTTGCCTACACTGGAAGGGAAATGGGACTTCACGAGTATAGCAAAACGCGAAACTGTAAATCCCCGATGCTTGGCACTCTCACACGTTGACAGTAGTGTCTTAGCGATATAGTTTCGCTAGTAAACAAGCCGAATGTTCTGATAAACTGTGACTCTGACATCGGCATTATGAAACTGTCAATGACCTCTAAGGTCCCGCACATCAAACTCTGCTCTATTCGGTTCTATTTTGTTAGCAGTTAAACTGCATCCTTAAATCGCCAATATCTCAGAGCTCCTGTACCACAGCATTAAGGTGTAGGATGCATTCTAAAGCCGAAATATCGGCATTTTCGGAACACTAATTATATTTTAATGTAACTTATAAAGAACCTATATTGGACTCGACTGACCAGCTTAATACCACGATAAATGAGCTTCGAGATATTGGCGATTGAAGGATGCAGAACATCTTGAGGTTCATTTGCTAAGAGAATAACATGAATAACCAATTAAATAAATTGTGCATTGTGCATGTGTCATATCTATTATCCTTCGTTGTATATTTTATTTATAGTTATCTATTATAACGACATGAGTCTCATATCGTTTGACCTGAAACAGAAATATGTTACAATATACATCTATGTTTATGTGATTTAATTAGTTTAAAATATGTTCATTTTCTTTATTTCTTTTGTTTCCTTTATGTTTTGAAAATTTATTTTGCAATTACTTGTCTTGGAATTATTGGCAAAGAATTATTAAAGAGGGAAGGCGAGACTTTTGTCTATTGCTGTTGGTGGAGCATTTTACTAAGAGTTAATGGAGAGAATCTTTATTTTGTTGAAGAATAACAGTCTGTGTACAGTCGTACATGGATGAGAGAGAGAGAGAGAGAGAGAAAGAGTGAATGTGTGTATGCGTCGCGAAACAACGGAGTACGCGAGCCAGACGCCGGCCGCTCTGCAGCAGCAGAGAGCGCATGCGCGCGGCGTCGCGTCGGCGCACCAGCAGGCGCGCAACCAGAGTTGCACTGAACCAGCTACAGACAAGTGGTCGCCCACGTGTCTCTATAACCTAAAATTCAGTAGCAGCTTTTCTCGCCGAATCCGTGGACATCACATACCTGCGCAGTCCCCGGCGGGCTACCTTGCTGAAGTTTGGGCTAACTTGAACATCCGCGCGTGCGTTCGAGAGTATTTCGCGAGAGAGTGTGCAGCTAACCTCGTTCGCGGCGCCGGCCACGTGGCGACATTGCGGATCGGGCGGCTCCTCCGACGACGAGCACGAGCCCGGCGAGCGCGGACCAGCGGCGATCGCCACGAGGCGATATCACATGAGTGTTCGTGCACGAGCCATATTTCTGTCGCTCTTAGAACCCTTCCCCCTTTCTTTTCTGTATAATTTCAGGGGAGGTTTTTTTTACCGTTTCGGCGGTTTTTCCTCCCCTACTGAGCCAAATATAATCATAGCTGGCTCAAGTGTGTATTTTATTTCTCCAGCTTCCTTTCCTTTCCTTTATTTTAAAAACGAGCGTTTAACCAGAGGTTAAACGCCCCGACGAACAGTCTGTGAATAAAGAAGTGGACATCACGGGTTACTAAATGATTGATAAGTACCTTAATGAGATCGCTGTGCCTCCTTGATGACGATATTGATGTCAGCGTGAGTAAAAGTTCGGATAAATTTTCATATATTGTGTAGTCCGGATATTGTACATCGTTACATTCAGAATGTTTTTAGTATCCCCATTTATGATACATCCATACTCCTCCTGTATTCGCAATATGCTATGTTGTTACATTGATTTATTGAGATGTTTAGTTTCTTTTCGAGATACGAATATTATAGTTGGCCTATGCCTTGATTATGGAATATGAGAGATAATAAGTCTTCTATAATCGAGTTTTTGTGCAATTAGCGATGTTTCTTCGTTATCTTTTGAAACAAAATCCCAAAACAAGCCTAGCTTGCACTACTGCGTTCAGAGCATGCCTGAACTCGTGCAAGTGCTCGTCTTACTGTCGATGTGCGTGGCAATCATCATTTTTGAGTCCTATTAACTCGCTAAATAGGCGGGTTAGTCTATGGGTGATACATGGGAGTAGTTTGTGACGTGGTATCATCGGGCTGCGGGCCGTGGACGCGGGATCGGCCGTGTGAGCGCGCCCGAGCCGATGTTTACATCGGCGGGCGCGGGGTGGCACGCGCGCGAGGGGGAGGAACGCAGGGGCCGCGGCAATCGGGCGCACTCGAGTATTTTGGTAGGAAAAGTTTTCAGTTTTAGCTTTGGCCTCGAGCACGTCCCGAGGCCGACTCCTGCGCCCGCGATCTCGCGAGAGAAGTGAGTTTGCGAGCCGCCCACGACCCGAGCCGTGTCCAGGACAAGGGTGCGTCGCACCGCCGAGCCACGCCGTTGCTGAGCCGAGAGGGGACGCGGAGAGGAGCAGCCCTCGAGGATCCCGCCGACGGCCAAGGTGGGCCTCCCAGCCTTGATACACGGCGCGAGCGTTTTCGCGGTTAGGCGCGAGGGGCGCGAGGCAACTCCCTCGGTACCCTGCAAAGGCCACCTAGGTGGCCTGCGAGGGTTGCCGAGGCCGGCGAGTGACGCACTGGGGGTCGGAGCCGAAGCCGCAGGGGCCCGCGTAGACCTCGCGTGCGGACAGCGGTTGCTGTGCGCCAGGAGGCGAAGGAGTTGTGCGGCGGCGGGGTCTGTCCCGCCGCCCGCGAATAAATAGATTTAAAAGAAAGACTGGAATGCGCGATGTATTATTGTGCCCGGCTGTCCCTCTTCCCCACTCCCATAACCGTCGCGACCGTCGTGGGTCGATCGCCCGGGTCGGCCCGGCCGGGTCCCTCCGAGGCGACCATGAGTCCGCGCGGAGCAGCAGGCGCACTCGGGATGGCCCTTCGCTCCGGGCCCCCTCGGGAGCAATTCGGCTTTCGAGGAGGAGGCGTCCCGTCACAAGTTAGATGCTTTACCACAAGCTCATTTCAAAACCAATTGGAGATGTTTATTGATGAACTCTATCTCTTTGTCCGACAATACGGCGTTTCCCACCTGAAAATTATCAACTCCGTAAAAGCTTCGGCCACTACTTTGCCGTTGACTGCTCGTAAATATTTCAACTAGTAAAGAGATCTTGAAATACTAAAATGTGTTTATATTGCCCCTTTTTCTGGTTAAGCTCCATTACGTCGGTCGCTACTACCTCCCAAGATCGTTCAAGAACTCTTTCATCTATTCACCGGCAAAACCCCACATGAGAGATTTTGTAGCGCTGATATTCATTACACTACTACACAAAAGCACTAATACTGTAGTAAAAACTTATCCAATAGTACTCTCTTTCAATCCGATCTTAAGTCTTCTCGATACTGAGATGATCCGACGATCGGTAGCAGTGGACAATCAGTCTTCATTCCTCCTCTCAAGATGACACCGGCTCTAAGGTTTCATTCAGAAAAAGACAAGAACGTTTTTTCCACCGAGGCAATGTGTGAAAAAAGCGCTGCACATCATTTATCCTCTCCAGATACCTGGAATACGATATCGTCTTTAAACTCTCAATTATCTCGAATTTTCACTGAATACCTCCCGAAAGAGCATTTGGGATACGATTGAATGCACTCTTTTTATGAACAATCTCATACCGTCTGATAGACTTCACTCCACTGATATTTTATTTTTGCTTAACAAGTCTACCACAGGCGCCTTAATTTTCGACTTTATGTGTACATCTGGCATACCGGATCATGTCTAAAAGCGTTTTTAAATACTGGATACTTATAGACTGACTGAAACCTCTCGGGATTCGGCCTGAATACATCAGCGTTTAGTCGGTAGTCTAGAAAGTCAATGTTTGAAGAACAAAATTCACACTTCTCTCAATTCACCTCTAAACTTGCGACAACTATTTTATTCAACACAAATTTGAGTCATTTCAAATGTTTCCGTTACCATAATCAGATCGTCTACATAACCAAAAATGTGAAGCTTAAATGTTAAGCATCGACCGGCGTCGCTGTGGATTCATTGAATGCAGTTTCCACCATCGCAGTAATAGTCTCCACTTTCTTTACATCTTGCGGTAGAACGTTCGAGATGCTTGTTCATTCTACCAACGTACTCTAAATGCTTTCCGTGTTCCACCTTGGTCGCGAGTAGCAGAAACATCTAAAATCATTAAAAATCTCTAATGAGCCGACCGGATCTGCTTAAAAGACAAGCACATTTGCTTGCAGAAAGAAGCCGAGTCACACATTTGTTACACTTTCGCTTTGATATGTGCCTATGTTTTTCCCTCTTATTGCCTTAAACTCTGTGCTTCTCGCAAAATATTAGAATCGAGCTCTTGCTTGCACAAACGGTCTTCGAATTGTCTAACAAATAAATCCAAATCCACAAAAATGCGCTCTACATTCTGATATCGTTCACGAGCCTCGTGCTCAAGGACTGTATGTAGCGCAAGAAACATGCTAGGTTGGGTGAATTGGTAGAATCCGCCCAACATCTCGATATCTCGAGCTTTTTTAGAAATCCAATCTAGCAACCCAATCTGCTCCTGCATTTCCAGTCTGATTCCTGAGGCTCCTGTTGTGGCAGGAGTTGTAGGCTCATTATTCTCCATTTCCGCTCCTAATTCACGGATTCGAACCTGACCGGAACTTTTATTCACCTCTATAACGGTATCCCCACCTCCGTTTCAGTAAGAAGATTCCTTCTCTTCTCCCCTCTTAATACAGCTATAAGTACGCGCCAGATCTGCATAAGCCAATAGCACATTCAAAGGCTCAGCTCATGGGTCGTCGCTGTACCCTCTCTTCTACGGCACTTCAAAGCTCGGTTGCTCCGTCACGAAGATGAAGCGCCAACGGCACTTCCTCGACTAATGATTGATCCCCCGAAAATTTAATTTCGCGATACACAACTGGTCCCTGACTTCTGAAATTGTCATCCGTCGGAGAAACTACATTCCATTCTTCGCAGATTTTTTATCAAGCTTGCATTGAAGAGATGCAGGTGTTTCCTCAATATCACTATCCTCAATGGGGCCCACTCCACAAAAATTCCATTACGTATTCCATTATAAATTATGTTTATCCAAATGACCAGTCCAATCGTTTGTTGTTTTTCAATTTTATAAATAATTCGCATAAAACTAGATACTAGGCTTGACTATTTTAGTAAATATTTAATGCCTCTGAATAGTTGAATTAGTAACATGCCTATGAGCTGATACAATTTGTTTTTATCGATGTAGTATTTTATAAAACTTTTATTCAATAATTTTCGCGTTGAAAAGAGTATTTGCAGTTGAAGAAATAGATCTCGAAAAATCATAATACTTATACAAAAGTGTCAAAACTATGCTTTTTCCAAAAAAATATCTTCATTATGTAACGTCGTAGTCTGCTTCGAGTGCAGCACACGCTTACAACGGTTGTTTATAATTTGTAGTGTTAAAAAATTTTCTCAGTAGAACATGAAGAAAAATGATGAACATGAGAAAATTTGATGCGCCACCTGCCCGCCGCACAAGCTGTGCGACTTTCGTTAACAAAATCCGACCTGAATATTAGTTTTTTTCTGCAGGAAAAATAAGATTTTGTATATGTAAGATTCTACATGAATGGGCGGGACTTTCGACATTCACGCTTAATATATTTTTCGCTACATCCGCATAGCTCAATTAAATAGTGGCGTATTCTTGGTGCGTGTGTTATAACGGGTGCCAGGCGTTGGGCCCGTCAAGGCCAACATGTCGCGGCGCGGGGAAAGATAAACAAAGCGAAGAGAGCGCGAAGGTGAATTTTCGGCGCGAATCTAATTTGCGGAAAGCCGTGTACTCTCGGCGCCCGAGAAGCTAACGCCTTTTTCCCTTCAGAAAAATAGCTTGTAGTGTTGCGCCAGCCTCTTCACCAGGAGTCACAAGGTGACGGCACCAGAACTTCCACACGGATTGTTACCGAGTCCACCGAGGAAGCCTCCAGTTGTCGGACTAAAAATAATTCGGCGTGAATTCGATTTGTGACACTGCCCCATAACACGTATGAGTGAGTGACGCCTTCTGTGCCACTCACATTGTACACGGCCGGGTTGGCATAAATTCGGCCTGAATCTCCCCGTTACAGCATTGATACTAAGCTGCCACAATACTACACTATGTATGATGTAACTAGCTGAAACTCTCTCCTATCAAACTCCAATTCCCAATTAATATAATATGTGTTGTCCTGGCATGTCGAGAAAAATTAACACCTAGTACTATTTTTGTCCGCTGCTTCGTTTTACTGACGTCGCTTCAATTGAGTGTAACTTCCAGTTTTTGCACGAACACGATTAAATCAAAATCAATACAACAATATCATTAAAGTATTTCACAATACTATTTGGATGCCACTTGGCCATGAATATAATTTTGCTATTTCACTTTTCAATATGCATGTACAAATTTACATATATGTTATATTCATATCATACGATGTTTGGTGGATTCGGGAATTATCGGCTTGACGTGCTGCCGCATAAAATATTATATTTTATAATATCAAAATGTATGTAAATAATTTTTATTACTATTACTGTGATAATTTTTTCATTTTAAGCATAATCTTGTGATGTGATTATGATATATTTTTGGAATTATCATTATTCAATATCGTTTTATTCTGTTCTTATTATACAATTATATTCAATTAATATAGATAATTAAGTCAACTTGAGTTTTCACATTCTTAACAATTCTCTATTACAGCTACCTTATCTAAACTATTAAGTGATGTTCATCCATCAAACAACTCTTAAATTTTCAGTTTAATTGGGACCACATTTATTAAATGTTGGTCATTGACAATTTCGTTCGTATGTCTTTGAAGCTCATTCTTAAAAGTTTCTACCTTTAAAGGTAGGTTTCTGTATAAAGCTTATATGAATTAAGTTACTTCTATTGCATTGTGATTTATTGGTTAATAAATGAATAAATAAATTGTATTGGCAAAGTTAAGCAATATAAACTTAAATTTTCTCAAATCACAATATTATCTTTCCAAATTAAAATCAACCTTTTTATACTTTAAAGGAACAGATATATAATAATAAACATTGTATTTTCTTCATGTAAATGGCTGCATAAACTATATGCAGAGAAATATACTCTATCCAAAATTGTTAGCTAAATATAGTTATTCGCGCTCGTTTCATTGACGACGTCAAAGGCCCGATCCTCAATGCGGTTCGTCATTGATTCAGCGTAGGAACGGCTAGAAAGAACGCTCGAGTCCAATCTTTCCGCTCCTATGGGCAGTTAGCGGAATATGTTAGTGTCTCCAAGCGTCGGAAGGTTGAAGTTAGTCTGGAAGCAGTCGTAGTTTTGAGGATTCTCAGCGTGAGATAGTTATTGAGGTACCTTGTGTATATGTTGTTCTTTATTCCTTTGTAAGCTATTCATTCATTAATAAATATAAGAATTACATTCAATTCTATCAAATGTATTTCCCCTCTTCCCTGTGATCCAGTGCTCCAAACATGATTGTTACAAAAACAATAGTATCTAAGTTACTTTGAAAATATTAATTGAAACATATTTCAGCATTGAAGATTCATAATTAGTCTTAATAAGATTTACTTATGGAAGCTTATAGTATAATTCTTGCGAAAAAAGTCAAACTATTGGCGTTGCAACATATCTATATATAACAACGTATAGTAAACTGTATATGTACATACATAGTCCAGTGCAATTACGGAAAATCGGGATATAAAAGGTAGAGGCGAAAAAAAAATTGAATTAGGTCCGGAATGTCGCCAATAAGAAGTACCCTTCATGCTCCGGCGCGCAAAGGTGAGCTTCCCGAGTTATAAACAAAAATGTCGAAAAATTTCGAAAAAATGCGATTTTTTTTCCAAAACAGGGCTTATATCTCGGAAAATAATGGATTTATGAAAAAAAGTTGCTGATTAAAATTTATTCTCCATTAAATTTCCTTTAAGAAACAGTTTATCCGAAAGTCCTAATTGCAAAATTAACATTGCAAATAGGCAATTGAAGATAGAATTTTCGGAAAAAAAAAATCGATTTTTAGTTAATTTTTTTTCTTGGTTATTATTCATCAATCTTTATCAAAATTTGTAAACAGAAAGTGTTTCTTGTAGAAAAGTTGTGTGCCAAAATAGATTCCTATATCTTCAATAGTTTTTGCAAAATTAATTAGTTAACTAAAAGCAGATTTTTTTTTTGATTAAAAATACCCAAATGAAGGGTCCTTTAAAATCGGCGCTAATTTTTTAAATCATTGTAGAGATGTTAAACTTCAATATCCATTAATTTTTTCTTGAAAATATTGATTAGGAGGGTCAGAGGATTTTTTTAAAGATACTAGCTATTTTTTTCATTTGTTAACTAAGCATGCCACGAGGCGAAAAATCAACATTTTTAAATTCTGAAAAAAGCCAAAGAAAGCTCTCGGATCGCGCAACTGACGAATCAAAATTCATTCGATTTCATTAAACTGGTGATGAATTATAGAGCCTCAAAGTCTACCTTTGATTGTAGGAAGAATAATAGAGGTAGAGTCACTTTTCTTCGACGAATCTATAGTACGTATCTGTCATTTTCATGGAGTCAAATATCGCATAAAAGTAGCATGAGCTTCATCGTGAAAATTCTTGTAAATGATGCCGCGGTCGAGCGGGAAATCTGGTTCAACTGGCTGGGCCGGTGGTGGGGGAAGCCACAGCGTAGCGGAGCGAAATTCGACTGCGTCGATTCAAATACAAGACGCGCTGAAAATATTCCATATCTCGGCTTCTAAAACACATAGAAGGATGATTTTTTTTTAATTTGATATAGCGAAACGAAAAAAATACAATGGTGGCCTCTATTTTTATGTAGTCATTAATGCAGCTATTTTCCAAAAAACAAATAATAATAGGCATAAATTATTTTTAATTTTTATTACTCATCAGTGAGATATTTTTAAATTGTATATAACAATGTTCGATAGCGTCTGCTATATATATTCGTTATTCTTTGGTTATATATTAGGTCTTTGATCTCTCGTTATTGACACACGATTCTACACTGAAATCCTTGGAAGGTCGAGAGTTTAATTTTCCTCTTGATCAAGAAATAGGAACATTTTAATAACGAATATATATATATAGCAGACGCTATCGAACATTGTTATATACAATTTAAAAATATCTCACTGATGAGTAATAAAAATTAAAAATAATTTATGCCTATTATTATTTGTTTTTTGGAAAATAGCTGCATTAATGACTACATAAAAATAGAGGCCACCATTGTATTTTTTTCGTTTCGCTATATCAAATTAAAAAAAAATCATCCTTCTATGTGTTTTAGAAGCCGAGATATGGAATATTTTCAGCGCGTCTTGTATTTGAATCGACGCAGTCGAATTTCGCTCCGCTACGCTGTGGCTTCCCCCACCACCGGCCCAGCCAGTTGAACCAGATTTCCCGCTCGACCGCGGCATCATTTACAAGAATTTTCACGATGAAGCTCATGCTACTTTTATGCGATATTTGACTCCATGAAAATGACAGATACGTACTATAGATTCGTCGAAGAAAAGTGACTCTACCTCTATTATTCTTCCTACAATCAAAGGTAGACTTTGAGGCTCTATAATTCATTGCGCGCCGGAGCATGAAGGGTACTTCTTATTGGCGACATTCCGGACCTAATTCAATTTTTTTTTCGCCTCTACCTTTTATATCCCGATTTTCCGTAATTGCACTGGACTAACATATTAAAAAGTAAACTTTGACGCCACCTATGATTCGTATGCATACTATTAGACTCTGACCACTTGTACATAACCTGAGATAGCGCCATTGACATAAAGTTACAGTAAGTAGTAATGCTGTAGTGATTATTAAACTTTTTCTCACCTATTTCTGCCTGCTATAAATATAATTAAATAAATTCAGAATAAATAAACTTAATTCGCTTTTACCCGTATTTACATATATATTTAACTGGAAATGTTTTCATTTTACACTTGCAAATTATTATGATTAAAAACGTCTATAACTGTGTTTTACAAGAATTAATTTTTTACCACATGACAAAATTTTAATAGGTTTTCTTCGGGTATAAATACCCAAATACTTTAATTTTTAAGCTCTAATTTTATAGATTGAACTAATTAAATATGAAAATAGAAATATTAAGTATTTATGAAATCTATAATTTTTTAACAGATAATAATGGTTCACTTCCTGCTCGTACAACAGTTTTTGAAAGTAATAAGTCATTTTGTGATAATGTGATATTATCATTATTTGAAATAAAATTGTGATCTAAATATTCTTTATTCTGATCTTTAAATAATCTGTCATTGAAACATATATTATTTAGACTTATAGAACTATTTGAAAATATTGCTGTCATCAAATTTTCTTTATTATTTGAGATACCTTTTATGCTCATATTTTTTTGATTACTTATGTTGAGTTTTGTATGCGAGCTGATAATATCACAAGCAGGACCTAACATCATTAAACTAATTAATATTCGTAGTGAAACAAGAACTAAATATGCTAGTACTAAAAGTAAAATGCTTGCTGGATTTGTTAACGAAATTGATGTTGAACATAATACTCTAGCGATTGCTACACCTAAAGGAAGTGGAATAAAACCCATGCGTCTAGCTACTATATCAGATGGATCAGAGAAAGCTGTTTCTTGTCTTGTTTGTGCCATATCATAGGCTAAGTTCACTGTGTAATCTCTATATACAGTTGAACGTAATTCGTTAAAACGAGTAATGAAGGCATGCTTAACCTGTATAAAGACAAGTAGTTATCATCATCAATTTATAGCATAATTTTTATAAAAGAATAAACAATATTTATTATTACCCAATCAACAAGAACTTCTGCAAATAACAACAATATGCAATCTGGAAGAAGCACTATTAAACGATCAACACGCCATGCATACTCTTTCATAGTCTGCAATGATACAGCAAAAAGTAGCATGGTCAAATGGAAACGTTCCCTAACATCACTACATGATAATTGAAACAGATTGTTTTTATCAAATTTTTTGAATACTGAGCCTTTTAGTTCAACAAACTGCAATAGTTAATAAAGAAATAAAATCAAATTTAAGAAATATTTTATTTAAAAATTTACCCACATTATTTGACATCATAATAGTCAGTAAAGCTTTATTACTACTATTAATTGCAACATTTAATGTTGTTGCTTGAAACAGAACCAAGATACTATGCAATACTAAATATTCTTTAAAGAACAATATTTAGTCAGTTAGATATTATACTATTTTAAATTTCTTATCAAGATTTAATAAAAATTACAAATTAGAATTATAAATTCTCATGATACAAAAAGGATACACACATATATAATAGCAAATAATAAATGTGGTAATGTTCCAAGGTGAGGAGAATGTCTAGTACTTAATTTTGATCTGGGCTCTGTTGCAGTCCAGAGTAATGCATCAATAGTGTCTTGACCAAAGGCACTAAAGAGTCTATCTCCAACTTCTAACATATTATAAAAAATATATAATTTAATTACTGATTGGCTTTTTACTAAGTGATACATCATAGATGTATCAACTTTCCAAGTTAGAGTCCAACAACCCAATACTACTATTCCTTTTAATAAATCACAAATTTCTGCTGGTCTTAAAATACGTTCACCTCTTTTTTTTAATTGCATGTTTCTAAAATTATTAAACAAATCAAAACAAAAATTTGCAATAAATTTGAAATGATAGAACAAAAATCCAGAACCCACCCAAAACATTGTTTTAATGGCCTGATGATAACTGCCCAAAGTGCCATTACAAACCTTATTGGTAAAAATGTGTAAATAAATAAGAACGAGTCAGCACACTGAAAAATAACTAATGTAAGGAAACTTTTCATCATTATTTAAATTGATAATTTAAATAATTAACATACTTGGAAAAAACCATATATCATAAATTTCTCTACTTCTCTTGGTATTTTCATAAATGAATAAACTTTTTCTCGTCGCGCGGAAAATCTTTCTTCATCGTGTTCTAATTGATAACCCCGCGTTAATTCAATTTGTAAAAAGTCAAGCAGAGAAGCTGTAATGTAAAATAAATTATTTAGCTTGTTGTAATAATGACACAAAAGTTATTAGCCTACTAAATTGAATTTTCAATAGTTAACCTTTTGTTTTGTTTGATAATGGTATTATTTTTTTAAATGAATCAGTTAATTTCAATTCAGAGTAAACATCTTCTATGCAAGAATGACGTAATTCGGAATTAGTTTTATTACGGTTTATCATATTTATAGACCTTTTAGTTGCAGGAATTCGATTATTTAATTCTAGATTAGTATCCATAATCTTTAATTAAATTTATTATTACCACCCTCAAATTAGCCATTTAAATAAAAGAACACGATAAATTCTAAATCAAATTTTATGGTAACACTTTTGTAAATGTGTGTTTGGCACTAGGGGCAGAAACTGCACGCGAGTTAAGAGTGCCCCTCACGGAAAGTGGAACTCAGGATTGACCGTAGCGACCAGTGTGGCTATCTCGTGCCTCAAAACGCGCCTGCGCAGTAAGCACATCGCGCTGATTGGCTCCTTAGTCTCAGCTCTTTTGCCCGCCGTTCAAACATTCAAATAAATATATGAAATTACAGACATTCAAAACTATTTTGAACTTTTTTATTAATTAAATAATAATGTAATTATTTTCATATAATTTAAATAAATAAAAAATGTACTAGCTTAGCCTTTTTAAGAAAATTGTAATAATAAATAAAATGAATAAAATAAATAAAATATTTATTCATAAACTTGTTTATTTCATTTACCTTTTAACTCGTAGGCGACTTTATCGTTTTCTATTATTATCTATTGTATTTCTAATTCTATTAATTGTCTTTTAAACTATTTTATCTTCAACATTTCCTTTTATTCAATAAAAGAAAAGTTTAATTTATTAAAAATAAGAAAGTATTTTAGTTTTGACATTAATAAAGTCGAAGCTATTTAAAGTTATTTGAAGTTTCTAAATTGACCACAGTGACATTCATAGCGCCGCGAAGAGCACTTTTTGTTTGCTTTTATTTTGTAGGAAGTCACTGGGAGGTAAAAATCTTCAAAAGACACACTTTCGAAGGGAACACATCGCCGCCGATAGACGTCATTGGGAGCCGATCAGATGGGTAGTGTCGGATTCTTAGGCACCAGCTCAACCCGTCTCTAATCCCGACAAAAATTATGGTAGGTAGGGAGGAAATAGGGACCTAAACAGGAGGGAAGGAGATGGAGGGGGGAACCGCAATTAGCGAAGTGAGCTAAATACTTAGGAATTCGGCTTGCAGGGCTAAATGGTAGGATTTATAGGTACAATGAATGCATACCGCTAATATTAGAAGACATAGCCCTAAGAAGAATAGATTTCGAATGTTAGTCCTGAGAAGGGCCGGTAATGGTGTTTTGTTTCAGTATAAAAGTATTCGGTCGAACCTTGTCGGAGCGACGACCATCCGGGAGGAAGGTTAAGATGAGACTGCGATTGGCTTTATTTGCTAGAAATGCTACCTAATGTAGGATTCTAATTCATGTGAAGGCCGCGAAGAGGCTCTGTCATCGAACATATAGAGATATAAACAGATGCTTATATGTTTGTATTCTATAAAACTATGATTATGTAAATAAATGTTTTGATAAATCCTAATAATGATAATGATAATTGCAGAACTCGCTGCAGCGGGGAGCAGCTTCCGATAACCACCTCGGTGCAGCCACAATTGCGACAATAGCACCGGCTCCACGGATTGGGGCATCGCTCTTTGAGATGCCCCATCTTTCTGCACCGAAAATCTCTAATCCTTAGGAATGCGCCGTAAAAATCTTCGGCACTGGGCCCACCTCATCGCCTCATCCCTTCTCGGTAACCGTCTGCTCAATTGCTCGCTGGGTTGTAGTGGGGAGGGAAAAGAGGGTAGTCGGGTACAACCCTGTACTTGCGATACGCAAGGCTGATTCCGAGGAAAGGTGAAACTTCCATCCTGGCCTACGCCTTAACCCTACAATCCGCCTTTCCTACGGGGTTTCCAACTCTATAGTAACAAAAAAAAAACAATTTCTGAGTTCATTATTGAAATGACCATTTGACCACTACGGCCCGGTATATTCATGCACGTCGAAATTCGAATTAGTGTCACGAGGGTTCTTTGCCATTTTGATAAAGGGCAGGGGGGAAGATTTCGTTGAATCCGGAGTTACGTGCCCCGTCAATACCCCGTCTCGATCGATTGGAGCTAATCGCTGTCGTTGGGGTATTGCTTTTTAGGGGGGAGGCAGACTGTCTGCGATAAGCAGGCTTAACTTTGACGAGTAGGCCCGCAAAATGGATGTTCCATCCAAGGGCCAACGGGTGAAAGGAGAGGATCCGCGAGGGGCGAGGCCCGGGATTAGGGTCAGCGAGGAGCGGCCACGGGCCACGGATCGCTCAGCCAAACGGGAGGTTGTTGGTAAGGAGCACCTAGCTACGCGTGCGGAGTATCTATCCCGCGTAAAGGCGCTGCTAAGCAATATGACAGCCAGGAAACTCCGCCGAGAAGCATGCGCTCTCTCGCGAGAGGCGTTGGCCTCCTATATGGTTGACAATGAGATGAATTATCGCGATCCTAAAGGGTAGATAAGGGAGGATCTGTCGCCCTTGCATATTTCCTGGTACTCGGGATACGAAAACGAGCCCGGCACGGATTCCCACAGCGTGCCGCTTTTATGCGAGGAATTCAGGGATAAACACTGAAAAATCTAACGACCTGGCACAGGAGAGAGCCTGGATGAAATCTCTTTGACCACTGAAGTGGACGCTTCTCTTTATGAGGGCAGATACTCGGTTGAGCCTGTCTAGATACTGTCACCACAGCAGATAGCATGGCTCCAGGTGTCCACTGCGATATGGCTCAGCATGAACGTCGTCGGCACTCGTAGGACAAGTGTGTTGAAAGTGAGCGGCTCGCGGGTTACAAGCTACGAGGGACATCTCCCCACCTCGTCCACGTGACTTCGGCCGCGGGGAGCGCTGCGCGACTAGGGCCCAGTCCAAGGACATACTAAAATCATACTCACTTTGCTCTCACTTTTTTGGTAGATGAGAAGGACGACGCCGAGGCCTTTTTAACAGGTGATTATACAGAATAGTGCTTTCTTTCCACACTGTTTTCCGTGCTTCTCAAAGGAGCCCGAAAATGGTATGGGCACCTAGAAAAGAAGTTCATAAATTGAGCAACCTACGTACGCCACAGTCCGAGTGGGAAGAGTGCGTGTCGCCATTCGGCCAGGGGATCACATCCAGCCGGGCTCGTGTTTCTTCCGGAGGCACTCGCGGGATGAAGGGACCCAATCGCGACGCTCATCCCGGGTGGAGAGAGCCGACCATCGGACATGCTCGCCCCGACACAGGGAGGCCGCCAGGGTCCGGTCGTAACCGCCGGGGGTAGTCATGACCCCAGGGGTAGGGCACTCCTCATTGACAAGTTCTGTACGTGCCAGGGGTTTGGACACAGTAGACCCGCAAGGGGCTATTGTCGATGCAATCCCTCGGCTATGATCGGCCCGGTATGACGTTGACGATGTGCCTTAATTGCACCCAGGTAAGGCAGTGCCTAAAAACTCCAACGCAGGGCGGTAGAGTCGCTCCCTATTCCCAGCGCATCAAAACCGGGAGCGAAAATCGATGGATCAGGGAAGACGAAGGCCACTTCTTCGAGCCCAAAGCTAAGAGGAAGGCCTGTGCTCAGTTGGTCCTCGACAATTGAGTCCGATCTTCGAGCGGCCCCGAGAAGGGGCGGGGTAACAGAGAAAGACCTAGGAAAGAGGCTCACAAGCGGACCCGGATATACTGCTACACCTTCCAGGGCGAACTAGAAACCGTATCTCATATGATACATGAAAGGCCGGGGTGCGGTTCAATGGAGGGAGACCCGGTCTCTCACAAAGGCCCCACGCATTAGGGAATTGCCGGTGTTTTTTCAGTCAATCGGTGATTTTTCGCGGTCCGACTGGGAGGGCAAGACCAATAGGCGTTGTTCGACTCCGAAACCCAGGTCCCATTGATGCGGCTGATCCCTTTAGAGACTGCTGACTACCCGAACAATTCACCATGAGAGGTATCTCCGGTACCATTCAGCAGACGCTGGGCGTACTTCGGGTGATCTTCTCTGTTGAGGATAGGCAAGGAATGATAGAGTTGAGGGTCGTACAAGAAATGGATTACATAATGATTTTCGACATCGATTTCTTCCCGTGATGGGAATTCGAGGTGCAGCCGAGAGGTGTGTCTCGGGCGGAGAGTGGCAGGGTTTTGTTGAAAAGGACCTGTTATCATAGACGAATGTACCGGCATAGTCGAAATCCTCGATGAACAGCGCGAGCTATTTATACATAAGTGCATAATACGATAATGTGTGCTAGGCACTGCTAGGCACAAAGTCATGCTGGGGCAGTTGACACACCCGATTTATTTTTAGGAGACCTAATCTAATTTTACTAGATGCGATCCTGTCATGTTGATAAAAACAGAGGCTTATTTTAGTACCGTTGCAGGCTGCAGCTATATATATTGGTCCTAATGTTGCTAAAGCCATCTTAACCTATATTTTTAGGAATTTATGCAATAATATTTTGTACAACTTTTTGGCCATGATTTTATTCAATTAAATGTACACTTTGAGAATGCAATTTACCTACTATTTAGATATTTTATGTTTCCAAAAAAACACAAAACTTTATTAAACAATTAAAATTTTCTTGTATTCTTAATTTTCTCAAAAATTCTAATTTACTTTTTTAAACTGTACTACAGTATTATATAGCTGCATAGCTATGCAATTGTATTTTCTTAGCCTTACATGTATTTATTTGTAACAAAAGTATGTAGTAAATTCATTACATTATTTTTACAAATATTTAAAGTGGAAGTATGTAATACTTACATTTATTATACCAAAATTAATTATTTTTATTAAAATCCATAACTGTACATTTGTAAAACAATATAAAAAATTGAAAAACTATTAAAAAGAATTTAAAACAAAATATAGATTATCCATAAGACAGGTTGAATAAATTTGAGATATATAATTAAGACATGTATTTTAAAATGAATTTATTTTCAAGGCTGATATTATTATTTAAAAACAATATATCACTAAAATTATAAAATTTGTACTGTGAGTATTTCATAAATCATTTTGTTTCTAAAATAAGGCATATCCTCTTGACTAAAATTAAAATTTTTATTAGCACAAATATATTCTGCAAACATACAAGAAAATACACCACAGTCACTACTATTCATTTGCTGAGGAATATCTTTCATGCATTCAAAATTCCAGTCAAGAAAATCTATAGATTTATTTTTTTTGTCAATGCTTTCATCATATAAATACTGCTTTAATAAATGTAAACATTTATAATTTGATGAACCCATACTATCATAATAATTTATAGATTTATTTCTAAAATCTATTACCGATAAACACCAATGAATTCCTAGATGAATTGGAACCACTATTAAATCTTTTGTAAATAAATCTATTTTTCTAGTCCATCTCTTTAAAGAAGCATGTCCTCCTGAAACAAGCTTTGGATAAAAAAACGTATTCATGGCATAAACAGTTGGATAATTTTCACTATTACTGCGGGTAATTAAAAGATTCATATAAAAGTTAATTATTTCATCATTTAACCAATTTAAGCCTGACAATGTTTGAATATCTTTTCTTGTAATATTGAGTCCAAATTCTTGCACTAAAGTTTCATCTGCATATCCTGATGATAAAGCACACATAATTTTTTTCATCATGTCTTGTGTAATGTCAGGTAGCTTTGGTTGTTGCACTATTAGACTTTCATCAAGAACAACTTCAGACAACCGCATTGATCGATTCAAATGGCTTTCAAGAGCTGATTCTCTTATTGACTGATTATGCTTTGCCAATATATATGTCATTTTTTTTAAATCTTCAGCTTCTTTACAACGTTGTTCCATGCGTTGATTATACCTTCTTGTAACTTGATAAACAAAGTCTTCTTTCATAACTTCTTTATTAGAAAATTTTTCTCTTAAAGTATTTGTTTTAATTATTTCTATCGGAATACTTCGGGAAATCAATTGTTTCTCAGCTTTTTTATCTTTTAGATCTATTTTTGAATCAATTACTGATATCAAAGATTCAGCTTTGAATAAAGGCCTTTTACTTGAAAAGATGCTAGATTTGTCACATGAATTTTTTAATATCTCTGAATTATTGTACCAAACACAATCGAACGAAGGATTTTTATGATCATTTAAATTTATAATTTCTATATCATTACTTTCCACTTCCTTATTAAATTTTTGTTTTTCTGGTGGAATAAAATTTAATAACATCTCACTGTATTGTTTTCTCTCAGTTAATCTGTGTGTTTCATATAACATTGACTGAGTTAATGATTCATATTTTTCCTTAGATAAATAACGATGACTTGAAATAACTGCTGTCCCATTTGAAGAAACAGATCCTTGTGAAAAATGTTTTGAAGAATCCAACATTTTTAGTGGCTTAGAATAAGTGGAAGTCTTTTTACATTGTTTCAAATTTAAAGATAATTGTGGTTGATCATTTGAATTCTCTTGAATCAATATTTCCTTGGAATCCTTTTTTATTTCATTCATAATTTTTACACAATCGTGAGATTTTATACCATGACAATGTTTTTTTAAATTTAATTCATGATCTTCAGTATTAAATACAGAAGTGCTAGTTTTTCTTTTTCTACTACCTTCATCAGCTTTCCAAAATAATCTTTTAAGAAATTCGAAAATCATTTTTAAATAATAATTTGAACATCAAACTTAAATAAATCTTAGTTAATGATAATATTTGAGGTGGAATATGGCATTTAATAGCAAAATAACATTATAATGAGAGATTATTCTCACTTAACCTTATAACCACTTATAACTTCTTATTGTTTTTATAACGTTGATAAGGGGGAGGGGGATTAACTCAGGCTAGTACGATACGAGTGGCCAGAGTCCAAAACTGCGCTTCCGAAGTGTAGGTGGCGCCATGTTTGGCTTTATAATATATATTGATACACACTTATTTATTATACCAGAGATGAATTGAGAGATAGCCGATGCTATACGCCCAAGCCGCGCCAAATTCGATGCGCCATAGCAATACGCACTTGAGGGGAAATGATGGGAAATAAGGGAGAGGGAAGAAGTAAGCACGAGCCACGAGTCGTGTCCATATGACCGGCCGCAGGTATGTGTTGGTGCGCCCGATTGCGGCCGAAGCTGGCTCGGCTCTAATCGGCGAGGGAAGGAGCGCGAATGACGAGCCACGTCTGTGTGCCCGGCACTCTTTATATGTGCGACTGTGCCTGAATGGATCGTTAGCATGTGTCCATGACTCGCGGCCGCATCGGAGGAGCCAGCGCGAGCAACGAGTCAAGTCAAGCCCAGTCGGTCCCACGTGGCCAGCACTGTTTCTGTGTGCGTATGTTCATGATTCGGTAGCTAGCTTGTGTCAGTTCATCAGATTTTCGGCAGGTCTGCTTGCGGCTGCTTTTCTGTTGTTCGGCCTCACCTCGGACCCGAGGCCCGAGCTCGGACCTCAAGCGTGAAAATGATAGCAAACGTTTTGCAGTGCACGCAAGATTTATGCCTCGATTTATGCACATTTTCAAATAAAAGTAAAGATAATTTAAAATCGATAATATTAATATAATTTTGACGATTACGTACAATAAATCAACTTTATTTTCATAAAAGTTACAAATCATATATATGCACACGAAAGAGCATAATGTAGTAGCTTGTGTATATAATTTAATTAATAATTTTTTAGCGTATTTTTTTAAAAACCATGTTATATATAATTGTCCCTAAAACGGGATACGATTATGAACTTTTGTGTAAAAGACTTCTTCATTCGACAAATAACAAATTACTCGATAGTCGTTTAGAATTTTTACGACTTTATCTGATTAATTGCAAAAACAATTAAAACAGAATCGAAGCTATGTACTTTCGTGATGTTAACTGTATGCATCAATGTCAATTGAGTAGACCCGAGAATCAAGACTTGTATATCAATATTCTACACCAATTGATATTTGATTTTAAAACGCACAAATATTAATTTTCTTTTATTATAAAAAATTCTTTTGATTTAAAAAATATTGTTCTTTCATGATACAATATATTTTTCGCAACTAGAATAAATTATTTCAATATACAAGATTATAAATACAGTGTACGATGTAAATCATGTAAAAAATTATTTAATATAAATTAATTTATTTTGGTGCAAATAATATCATATTAATATACTGTGACGAAATTAATTCCTACTCAATATAATCTTTGTATACATAGCACAATTAGTATACAACATTAGATTTCAAGATAACCAATCATTGAATGAAATGCATTGATTAATAGCATTTTAATCAAGGAGCGTTCATTTTTTATTATTAATATAATTTAAATTTTTATTATTATATAAAATGCTCTTCATAATATTTTTATACTAAAATTACATTATGTGCAGTACATTACATTACGTGCGTATCCAATAGTAATAAAATATTGAATGAAAAAATCATAATACAATTTACAGTATAAATCTGTGTATTCGGTATTATACTACTTCTTATTAATTTTGTATAATGAATACGTTCGGCTAAACAACCAATATAATAATAATTATTATTTATAATTTTTCAATTTTTATTATTTAGTGATTCAAAATAAAAATAAATAATACTAATAAACATAGCAATAACAACTAATATTAATAAAAAGCTAAAATATTATTTTACTATATTTAAAATTATCTAATGTGTTTTTCAGTTTTTAGAAGATATTTTATGTTCTGAAGATTGGTACATTATCACCAGTTAGTATCACAACTAATTAATAAAATTATTTGATTTAACGGATTGGGCGTTGACCTTTGTAGAATATGATTCTAAGCCCTCGGAAGCTCTGATTGCGTAAAAATGGCGGGAGGGATTCATCAGGTACTCTCGACCTTTCGCAAGCACGACATCACGATCGCTTGCAGTTTGGTGCAGACCTTAGAGCGACCACGCATAATTAATGGTTGGTAGAAAATCTGACTATTTTTTGTAGACGCGAATGTATAGTTTATAAATATAAATAATCGACAAAATATACTGTATAAAAAATAGCTTACGAGGTGTGTTCAAAAAGTAATGAGAATTTTTAAATTTCGCGGGTTTGGAGAGTCCGCCTGTATAAAAATTATTTTTATTATATTGGTACTCATGCCCCTGAAGCACGATAAAATTTTCAGCAATATTCATTGCTTACTTTTTAAGTGGCAGCCGCTAACGTAGACGTATTTTTTGGAGCTCGGTGATTTTCGTTTGTGAAAAAAATGGATCAAAGAATATGTATTCAATTTTGCGTAAAAAATGAAATAAAGTGTAGTGAAGTTTGTAAAATGTTAACAAAGGAATATGGTGAGTGTGCTATGAGTAAAGCAAGGATTTACGATTGGTTTAAGCGTTTCCAAGATAGCCGCGAAAATGTTGAAGATGATGAACGACCCGGACGCCCAAGCACATCAACAACCGATGAAAACGTGATAATTTAATGGCATAGTGCATCATGAATTCTTGCTACAAGGTCAAACAATCAATAAGGAGTACTACCTACAAGTTCAACGCTGTTTGCGTAAAGCAATCCGAAAAAAACGCCCGGATTTGTAGCAAAACAATTCATGGCTTTTGCATCACGATAATACACCTGCTCACACTTCATTCCTTGTTCGTGAATTTTTGGTCAAAAACAAAGCTGTAACGATGCCTCAGCCTCCATATTCGCCAGATATGGCTCCATGTGACTTTTTTCTATTTCCAAAAATAAAGAGAACATTAAAAGGCCGTCGTTTTGCAAGCATAGATGACATTAAAAGCGAATCGCTAAAAGAGCTAAAAGCTATTAGAAAGATCGAGTTTCAAAAGTGTTTCGAGGATTGGAAAAAGCGTTGGTAGAAGTGTATTATATCGGAGGGGGATTACTTTGAAGGGGACAAAATTTATATTCATGAATAAATAAATATTTTTTTCATAAAACAAAAATTCTCGTTATTTTTTTAACACACCTCGTATATGAATAACAAATGCTATACTTATAATCAAATAATATTATATATATACTTATAAAATTCTTATTTAATTAAACAGCTATACTGCACAAAATGTAATTTTAGTATAAAAATATTATGAAGAGCATTTTATATAATAATAAAAATTTAAATTATATTAATTATAAAAAATGAACGCTCCTTGATTAAAATGCTATTAATCAATGCATTTCATTCAATGATTGGTTATCTTGAAATCTAATGTTGTATACAAATTGTGCTATGTATACAAAGATTATAGTGAGTAGGAATTAATTTCGTCACAGTATATTAATATGATATTATTTGCACCAAAATAAATTAATTTATATTAAATAATTTTTTACATGATTTATATCGTACACTGTATTTATAATCTTGTATATTGAAATAATTTATTCTAGTTGCGAAAAATATATTGTATCATGAAAGAACAATATTTTTTAAATCATATGACGAGTGGTCGTCCTCCTGGGACAAATAAAATAATTCGTTAATAGATTTCATTAATACATACTTGAAATCGGGTGACGAGCAAGATAGGAAATTGCATCGCTGCAGGTTGAAAACAATTAACTTTAATCACCAGTTAATAACAAAATTTATTTGATTTGTTGAGGAAAACGATTGGAGAGAATCAGCTGGTGACATTAAACAGAGATAGCTGTAAGTAAGGTGCGAGTATATGGAGGCGACTATAGGAAAAATATGTCGAGGACCAATCAAGTAGTCTCTTTTTGCTCACCAGGAGGCGAATAGTAATCCTCCCCAGGGATTAGAATTAATAGAAATATCGAGATGTTCCGTCTTTGTCTTCCTTTATCGTGAATCTAAATATAGTTCGAGTATATATATACAGTGCGTACTTAAAGCGGGACACACACTCACTCGTCGCCCGATCTCGAAAAGGAAAGGAGCCATACCGAAAAGTCGAGGCTGAGACCATTTATTATTATTTTCGGAGATTAGTATTATACTCCAAAATAAATTAAAGAAGGTGCGTGGGCCGGGACCTTGGATTTTGTTTTATTGTTTAAATTATTATTATTTGTTTCATTTGGCATTGCTGGTGAGTTCTTTAGTTATTTTTGTATTGTCCTCTCTCTCTTCTCTAATAGCCGGTGGACCAGAATCAATGATATTCTCGAGATTCGTATATTTTCTTTCAGCTCGAAATTTTCCTTTTTAGGTTGGTGCAGCTAAATCGAGATGTTATACAAATTGTTTATTTTTTTTTCGAGATGTTCGTGATTTCCCGGGTTATATATAATTTAGTCGAGTCGAGTTAAATTGTTAAATTTTGATATCTCCGTAGATATCGGCTAAACGTCTTTTGTTAAACATTTGTATTGGAGAATTTGTAGAATCCCTATGTTATTTAATAAATGTTGTTATAGTTTAAATTTAATTAGCGATGTTAAGTTATTTCAACTGAACCCCCCTCCGATTGGTGAAGTCACAATTTGCACGCGACGCGCCTAGGGTAGAGGTGATCGGGAAAATAAAATTTTAAAATTTGTATAACTTAAAATTTCAGATTATTAAAATTTTGTGATTCCACGTCACAAATGGCATCCCTTGTGGGGAATTAACTGTTTTTTTGTAGGTCGAGATAAATTTTTCTTGCAGGAGCAGCAGTTCCAGGAATTTTGGCAGAGAGAAAGAGAAAGAATTTTAAATTTGTATTTGTTTTAATATTCAAATTTTTAAACTTTTTGTGATCCCACGTCACAATCAAAAGAATTTTTTATAATAAAAGAAAATTAATATTTGTGCGTTTTAAAATCAAATATCAATTGGTGTAGAATATTGATATACAAGTCTTGATTCTCGGGTCTACTCAATTGACATTGATGCATACAGTTAACATCACGAAAGTACATAGCTTCGATTCTGTTTTAATTGTTTTTGCAATTAATCAGATAAAGTCGTAAAAGTTCTAAACGACTATCGAGTAATTTGTTATTTGTCGAATGAAGAAGTCTTTTACACAAAAGTTCATAATCGTATCCCGTTTTAGGGACAATTATATATAACATGGTTTTTAAAAAAATACGCTAAAAAATTATTAATTAAATTATATACACAAGCTACTACATTATGCTCTTTCGTGTGCATATATATGATTTGTAACTTTTATGAAAATAAAGTTGATTTATTGTACGTAATCGTCAAAATTATATTAATATTATCGATTTTAAATTATCTTTACTTTTATTTGAAAATGTGCATAAATCGAGGCATAAATCTTGCGTGCACTGCAAAACGTTTGCTATCATTTTCACGCTTGAGGTCCGAGCTCGGGCCTCGGGTCCGAGGTGAGGCCGAACAACAGAAAAGCAGCCGCAAGCAGATCTGCCGAAAATCCGACGAACTGACACAAGCTAACTACCGAATCATGAACATACGCACACAGAAACAGTGCTGGCCACGTGGGACCGACTGGGCTTGACTTGACTCGTTGATCGCGCTGGCTCCTCCGATGCGGCCGCGAGTCATGGACACATGCTAACGATCCATTCATGCACAGTCGCACACATAAAGAGTGCCGGGCACATAGACGTGGCTCGTCATTCGCGCTCCTTCCCTCGCCGATTAGAGCCGAGCCAGCTTCGGCCGCAATCGGGCGCACCAACACATACCTGCTGCCGGTCACCTGGACACGACTCGTGGCTCGCGCTTACTTCTTCCCTCTCCCTTATTTCCCCTCATTTCCCCTCAAGTGCGTATTGCTATGGCGCATCAAATTTGGCGCGGCTTGGGCGTATAGCATCGGCTATCTTTCTATTCATCTCTGATTATACGTCGTTATATATAAATATATTACAAATATTTACAATGCTTTGTAGTTTAGCTTTCTTCGTGGAAACTATACTATCAGTGTGCGAAAGTGTGCTAATTATGAATGTTCAATACTAAAATATATTTCAATTAACATTATTGAAGTAACTTATGTAAATACTGTATTTGGCTAAAAATTAAAGATTAATTTTTTTTGCTGCATATATTTTATACAAACATTTACATTAAGAAAATAAATTATTAGCTTTTAATTTATTGGTTTGGTTAAAGTTAAGGTATATAGAACATACCGAATATTCAATGTGGCAACGCGTCAAGCGGAAAATCCCCGAAGTCATCGAACACCATATAAAGTAATATAATCCTAATATTCGTTGACAGATATTCTTCGCAGGCATACTTTCGAGCTCTGATCACTGGGCTCAGGAGGCTGACACTCCATGTCCTTTGATGGAAACGTTTCGGAGTAGTTATGACTAACTTTGCCAGTGTGTGCTACTCTCGACTTCTGATGCAATACATACACTTGCAATCGTTCATGTTCGTACCAAATCGGCTATCTTCAGTTTTCAGAATAGCCATTATAATATTGTGGAGTAACCATGACTGTCCACATGCTCCACCCGCGCAGTACGCGTAAGGTCAGTGGGATGTCTATATTTTTATTTAAAAATAACAAAAAGATTATAGTTATTATTATTGTTATAATTTATTGGAGTTGGGGCTTAAGCAAGCCTTTAGACGCATGGGTAATCCCTCGGCGCTCCTCGTGTGCATTTATCAACCCTGGTGAATCAGCCCGGTTGCCTCCCAAAAGAACAGCATGTTGGGGGCGTGCCTTGCGCCTATCTCTTCAGCCTCAGGAAGGATACACCAAAGGATAGTTACCTCTTCCCAGATAAGGCGGATCAGCTACAAAGTATATGCCCAACAGTTTCAATTTCTTCGTAGTATAACCTACAGAAAGGGTCTGCTGCTAAACCCATTCTGCACTTGTGTGCTTTTAGGCTGCCGTGTCCTGTCACTATTTTCACCATTAGCCTAGCCTTGGTTTTGTTTAGTCGAACTATACGTTCAGATCAATCTTTAGCATTAGTTGCCGTAACGAAGGTCTTTGTTTGACCACACTTGGCGACTTTGTTCCATGAACCGTATGTCATCTCTTCTGACCATCACCTAATCGCTTCGTTTTACCTGTGGCTCCCATTTTGCAAGGTCATCCGCTATCATGTTTCTTTTCATACCACAGTGTCCAGGAATTGAAAATAGGGTGACCTTACTTATTTTAGCTTTTACTTAAGAGATCGCTCTATGTAGTGCGGTCTCCGTAGATCTCCCCGCTCTGTAAGCATGTTACTCGCTATGAAGTCCCTTCTCATTTGAAATGAGCTCTCTTATGTACCTGTTAATCATTCTCTCCACTGTTTTAAGGACAAAAGAGGTTAGGTTCATTGGTCTAAAATCTTTGGATGATGTGTATCTCTATCTACCCGGTTTTGGTAAAAAAAGGACGCCCGACGCAGCGGGCAACGCGCAGCAATGCGAGTGTTCGTCGTCAGCGGGCACCCGGCCCTCCCGAGCACTGATACCAGACAACCAAGACTTTTCGCGCCTCTGCGCTGATAGGCGGAGAGCTTGCGCAAAGTTTGAAACAGGAGGCGCTGGAGGGTATGAAGAAGGAATACGCGCCTGTAAGGAGCGCTATACATTGTGTCACATTAATATTATTAAATGTTAATAAATTAATACTACCTAATAATAAATTTTGTTACAAAATAAACTAATATTTGTAAAAAATATGTATGTAAGTCATATGCTTGCGTAAGTCCCAACATGCAACCTAGGCATAGGTTGCGAAGGGATTACTGCCTCCACCATGGTTTTAGGCTTCAACGGGGAAAGCGAATCGGATGAATCCGACTTAGTTTCCTCCCCGGAGCGTTTCGATGGGGAGCTCTCAGCTTCTCGATGTGCGGAGGTGGGGGTAGAAGCAGCAGTCCCTAGCCAATCCAGAGGTCACCATAAGGAGGCCTCACGGTGCTCCCTCCAAAAATCCCTCTGTGGAAGTTCATACCGAGCCATATTGCAGCAGAAACCTGGAGCCACGCTATCTATTGCAGGGACAGTTCTTGGCCTAGCAGGAACGAGGGAATTGCGGGCACTCTTGTAGGTGCCCCTGACTCCACCAAACCTCCGCCCTTAGGCCTAGGAGCGTCCCCCTCTGTAGTTGAAAAGCCTTCCCCCAGGCTCTCCTCTTGAGCAGGTCCCCTAGAGGGGTCCTCTCTCAGCTCGAGTCTCTTGGACCATTCGAGGCGGTTACCCCACAGGTCATCGCACACATTGTGGGGATCCGGGTTCGTCAACGTACCCGGGGTACCACGAGACGTTCAGTTGAGGCTGGCCGAGTGAAGCTCCACCTGCCATCAACGTTCCAGTAGCTCCCCCTCGGGACCTCGGATGCTGAATTTATCATATAAGTCAAATCTTCGTACGAGAAAGCTATTGCTTCTTGACGAAGCTTCCTGGCTGTCCTATTGTCCAGGAGCGCCTTTATGCGGGAGTGATACTCGCACCTCGCCAATACCCTCTCCCGTAATTGTGTGACCCGCCGTCCTTGGCCGCTCCTCGCCTAAATACCATTTGGCGACATTAACCAATACGCGAACCTAACAAATTTTAACGGGAAACACACGCAGTCGCTCGACCTCTTCCTCCTCACCGGTATTCCGGGGCGGCCGACATGACTTACCTATCCTACTCTTACTTCGGGCCCATTCCCTCAACATAAATCTCTTGAAACTTTCTGTTTCAAATAGCATCCAGATTCACTCACTTATTTCTTAAATGCTTCCTTGAATGGGTATTGCTTTCTTGAACCTCAATAACATCAATATACCGATATACCTTTTGGTGTTTTTGGAAGTAAAATAATAATATATTCTCTCTTTTATAGTACCTTTATACCGTTCAACGATTGCTGCCTTGACATTCGAGTTACTAACTGTGTGAAATTGTATAATTAAATTAAAAAAAAATATGATAAAATAAAAAATAAAATTGTATTGTATAATTATTTAATTGTATTATTATTGTAATTGAATCTTGAGAATTTTTTGTAGTTTATTCCCTACAGAATTTTTATTAAGTAAGATTTATTTCAATTCGTGATCGAATCGTGAGACATTATCACCAATTGTCTGAAAAGACTCCAAAATTTCCTTTTCAGTTTCTGTTTCTTGATGCATTTTATCCAATTAGTCTTTCGATATCTAAACTAATTTTTTAGTTCGTTCCATGCGACCGAAAAGTACGGTCTCTCTCACCACAGCGCAGCAAATAAGAGTATAGGAGACAGTCAATGAGAGAAATTAAAACGAGGTGGTCCATTTGGCGACTGTCAAAATTGTGATGTGGTGCTTCTACCTCGAGGCCGACGATCCTCAGAGGGGCCCGGAGCACCAGCCACTCTCCGGTCGCGCCCGCCTGCTTCTCGCGCAGGCTCGTGGTCGTTCCGGAGGGGACCCGGCTGGAACCCGGCCGGGCTAGCCCCGGGCGGCTAGCTTCGCAGTGGTCGACGCGGTGGAGATCGCGGAGGGAGGAAAAACGCAAATAATAACAATTGGGGCTAGGGGAAAATAATGTTTATTCGCACCCGGGCGGACAATTCCTGCCCGGACGCTAACTCCCTACAGACGCGCAGCGCCTACAACAAACTGGCCCGCGAGGCGTAGCCGGGCCGCACTAGGGGCCCTCCGCCTCGCCGCTCGCACGATGACGGCACCCGGGGAGGTTGTACCGGGCCACACTGGGGCTCTACGGAACCGTGACTCCGGGAAACGCGGCGGATCCAAAGCACTCGGGATCGCGCGGGAAATCGAACTGAATTGTCAATCACCCGGCGATCGGCGCTAATCCTTAGCGCCAAAACGGCCGGGTGATTAGCGCACGCGCCGCGCTGATGGAGCTTTGAGCACCTGTTTAACAATACGCCGCCGTGTTACACGTGACTCGATGCCTCCGTCACAAAATTGTCAACAACAAGTAAACAAAAAGGTAGAGTGACTGCGAGGCAGGTATGGGGAGTTGGAGGTCGCCGGAGTCAGACCGCAGGCCGGTCGCCGCTCCCCTGTTCCGATACTACGGCCCGATACAATAATGCTCGAGCGAAGCAAAAATTGCGATGGTGGCCGCAGATAAAACTGGATTAGCCATCCTTGTTTTAATTGATGGTATCTCTAATCTATTAACAGCAACATTTAGCTGAATGATGCATTCGAAAGCTGATACAATGGCGTTTCCGAAACATTGCAAGCCGAGTTGCTAGGTATTTATTTCGCTTCGTACCTCTTGCGTATTCTGGGTGCTACTCAGTTTTTCACTATCATACCCTCAGTCGAATAGGTCAAGGCTCTTTCGTTTGCATTTTCTGAGTTCTTTTATTTCTCTTCATCTGTATAATCTAAGCGAGAGGGAGAGACCTCTACTCTTTACTGCTGATATTCATTGGAAACTGTCAATGAATATTTAAATTTTATTCGTTTATATCCAATTCATAGAAATACAGCAGCTTTGTTTCTTAAGGGGAATAAATTTAATGCACCAAAACATTTTTATAAGTTGAACATTTCGCAGAAAACACATGGCCTTGTAACTTCCATTGTGATGTGGATAAATTATCAACAAGCTTGAATTTTTTTGAACCAGTGGTTTTCTGCCGTATACCGGTCGTTAACCCTGTTACTGTTTCCCTTACTAGAGCCTTGCGAACGGGCGTCGAAAACAGCGAGGGCCTTTTTCGACGTCCGCGTCGACCATCTTCGAAGTCTGCACTTCCGACATGTTTTACAATGGACCGAAGTGCCGACCCAGGCGGAGTTTCCCCCACCACCACACCGCATCACCGAAAAAATCGGCGCATTCTCCAAACTCGAGACACATACTCTCGTCTCAACCTTCGTATCGAATTGTCGTTCCTCCAATTTTACAAAAACTTTGATCTGCCCTTTCCATCTCAGGGTACCCACCATGAACTCGCCGCTAATCAAAGTAAGTGACCACCTGCACTCCAACGCTATGCCGGGTTACCTACTCTCAAGCTGCTTGAAATTATTACGGAGCAGAGCGCTCGAATTGACGCGTTAACCCAGCGTTCAGAACGGTTAATCGGACTCGACCGTCCCGCGTCTGCGCCCCCAGCACAACCTGCATACAAGCCCCCACTACGGGCCCCAAGCCCGATTCCCCTCTCTCTCACCTACAGGTAAGCGATAAGCAGTCGGAGAACTTCGACATCACTCGCGTTACCTACAAACGCAAAAAGCGCGTGCGCGTTTTAAAGAAGCCCCCTCCGCCTCCTCACTTTAACAATGAATCGTGCTCATCTTCAAGCTTTTCCTCCGAAGATGACGACTCCACCTCCACATCTAAAAAATGCACCGCCTCTCGAACCTTAATACGTATTAAAGGCGCGCAGTTACATTTCGAAAGGTGTTAAAATCTGTCCTGCTTCCGCGGAATAACAGGAATGCTATAAAAACGAGTATTCTGGTAATCGGCCGGTGGAATGCCTTCCAAATACTTCCGGTAATGCCTGGGGTGTGGAGATCGGGATTACCGCTGCGGGTGCTGCTGCTGCTGCGGACAACGTCGGTGGCTTGTATAATTTTCTTTTAATAATTTATTTATTTTTATTTTATGATTCGAATTTAAGTAGTCATAAGGTCATTCATAGGGAAAGCTCGGAACTTACGCGTGCCTGAATAAACTGGATCGTTTCGGTCAAGGGTAGGCACGTGTGCGTCCAAGGGAAATTTAAAATAGATTTCTCTATTCCCTCCCCTAAGAACAATTTTCCGAGTTTTGTAATTAAATTGTAAATTTTATTATTTTTCCAGGGCGGATACGTACAGTGTGCTGCTTGTATTCGCGGAGCTTTAAGCAAACGCCCTAAAAAGTTATAAGGGACCCGAAGTAATAGAGGCCCCTGAAAGGGGAGCCTGCAGAGAAGAGAGCCTAGTTGAAGGCTCTTTTACCACCGCAGGGGACGCTCCTCGGTATGAAAGAGAGTACATAGTTGAGTCATGAGCATCCGCAGATATACCCGTACTCCCCTCCTTCCAGCCTAGCTAGGTCCTGTCCCCACAGGAGAAAACAGTGCGGCTGCAGATGTCCGCTTCACTATGTAACGTGGTGCTTTTGCACCCGGAGTCCCACGCCAGTATTCCTCCGGTCGCGCCTCCTGCCCTGATGCAGGTCCTCGCGGTCGCCTCGGCCGAACCCTCGCCGGGCCGCACACTGGATCGTGCTATTGGGGGGGAGGGGGCGCGTCCGCGCCTCTCTCTCTCACGCGCAAAGCATAATAATAGATGGCCCTACCTGGCCGTCGCCTCCTTGCCGATAGTCCCGGCCACAATCCGGCCGGGAAGTCGCCGCGGCTTTCTCCCGCGTCCCCAGGTGGTGTCGGGGCCACGCGTCAGCTGAGCGCCTTTCTCTCTCTCACGCTCCTTCACTCTCTTTCTCTCTATTTATCTCGCGCGTCACTTTTATCGATCGGCGATCGGGGCCGATGGCTCGGTGTCCGGCGCGAAACTAGGCGGCGCGGCGTGGTTGCGCATTTCCCAAATCCCGCGCGCCCTTCCCGCCCCGCGGCCGTGGTGCCCAACTGATTTCTCGCTTGCTTGCGCGCGCAAATCCGCCCGTCACAGTCCTTAAATATGGTCAACTGGAAGCTTCTTAGGTTTTTCTTGACTAATAAAATCTTGAGATTTCTCAAGATAATATTAATGATATTAGTACTAGTAATATTGTAGTGCTGTTCCTTAGTAATTAATGAAAAAATATTCTGAGATTTGTATGGGGTCACTACGATCTGTCCCCCTTACGGAGATTCGTACTTCAAATTCGTTAGGTTCATGGTACGAATGTCATTTAGAAGTTATGAGTTCGCAATTAGCTACTGGAATTTGTACTTGGCTATCTTTCTGATAAGTTGTGCTAGAGCCTTTCCACGGCATTGCGCGCGGCCGGGCCGGGTTTGCAAACAAAGACCCGAGACTCCGTAGAGTACGGGCTGGCGGTCAGCGGGCTATCAGCGCTAAAATGAGGTGCCGATCGCTTGATGAAGGCTATTCAATAAACGGATAAATTAATTAATTATGTGAAAAAGCAAAAAAAGTAATAGTAGAAAAATTAGTGTAAGAAAATGGAGCATTTGAAATTGGTAAGAGAATTTATGTTAACGAGTGAAGGCGGGAGAGAATTCCATAAATATGCTGTGAAGACATGAAAAGAGCGACGTAGGGCCTCAGTTTTGAACTTGGGAATAGTAATAGGAGTCATATCACCCCTCATCAGCCTCTGGACCACATGTTCCGAAAATAATAACGCAAGATAACGAGGACGTTTATACTTTAGTATTCTGGACAGTAAACACAAACAAAGTAGTGCCTACAAGGCTCAGCCTTTAGCCAGCCCAACTTGAGATGGTAAGAGGTTATATGGGCGTCCCGTCTTAAACTATAGATGCATCCAATATCTGTGTCGAGTACTCAATCTAGCTTAGTATTAAGCTCACCGGATATTTCCGTGAGAACCGTAGAACAGTAATCTGAAAGCGGAAAAAGTAGCATTTTTACCAGATGTTTGCGAAGTTGTAATGATGTACGTCTGAAAAAGTTTAGTCGATACATCAGACTGTTTGCTCTGCTAACTATATACTGAATTTGTTCTTTCCAAGACAACTTGGAATTTACAATAATACCAAGGCTTTCTACTGACGACTGCCATGGAAAAGGAGTACCCTTAATTTTGAGATCGGCTTGAGGCATATTAAAAAGTTTGTTAATGAAAAAAGACGAGCCAAGTACAATAATAAAAATAGCCTTAGTTTTAGAAAATGTCGATGCCCAATGAAATACACTTTCCGCTTGCGTTTCAACAAGAGAGCAGGTACGTTGGAAATCTTTCAAATGGCATTGAGTGTACAGTTGAAGGTCGTCTGCATAAAAAATAAATAAAAAAGGCCTGCCGATGGATTGAGACAGATGTTTATGTATACAGAGAAGATTAATGGACCAAGAACAGAGCCATGTGGTACACCTTGATTTGCAAATAAAAGGTTAAATAGAACCATTTTGAGAGTGCGTGCGCAACGGTGGACAAATGACGCGAGAGCAGGCGACTCTCCCACGCGAGGCGGCCTGGGACCCTCGCGGCCCTACGAGTCCCAACTGGCCGAGCGTGACTAGGCGACGATTGCTCGAGGGTGGTTCACCGCTGAACGACCCTAGCGAATCTGCTTCCCTCGGCGGCCTCAATGCCGTTTGCAAAAGGGGCGCTGCCGCCCGTCGGGAGAATGCGTTCGGGCGAGGATTGTCCATTCGGACGCGAATAAACGAGATTTAGCCCAAAGCTCTTCTCCGAGTGTTTTTATTGAGTGATCAGCCTTCCTCCGCGATCACTTCCAGCGTCAACCGCTCAGCGTCAACAATTCGATTGCACTGCAAAACGGCTGCCTAACAATTGCATTTATGGACAATAATCAATAGTACAATATTTTCCTTTTCCCTTCGGATAAATTTTAATACTTTCCTTGATTCATCCGATAAGTGACAAAACTTTGTTTTTGCTAAAATTCATTACATATAGAGTAGCCGACATTGTACGATGAGTTATCATAAATTGTATTCTTAGAAAATTATTTTTGACAAAAGCAAAGTTTTGCCACAAGTAGGCATGCAATATTTAAGTTTTAAAAGCGTTTTTGTAATAAAAAAAGGTATATACAGAAAGTATTTTGTATTCCCAATTTTTTTTCGATTCAGAGCTTCCAAATCTGCCGAAGAGGGCGTTACAAAAGCCGCACGAAGCATCCTTATCACGGACTCGGTTCATCTAGTTATGTCATTCTGTTTGATTTGACTTATGCACACCGTTTTAAAAATCTGAGTTTCTTTGTCGCCTGTTTTTCTCCCTAGAAAAAAATAAAAGAAAAATAATGTTACGCAAAAAATATGCACATGTGCTACTTTTAATAGATAAGTATCTATGTTAAAGACAATATGTTAAGCCGAAGTAATTTTCGAAAAGATTCAATATGTCAATCCCAAAATAGGCTTAAGAAAAATAATGCTATTAAGTTTGAACAAGCAAAAAAAAAATTTAAAAATGAATCGAGTTCAGAAGTTTCAATACTAACTAATTCTGAGTCAGAATCAGATTCAATTGAAATTAATAATGAATTGAAAACGCCAGACTATACTAGTTATGACGATGAAAGTTTACATTCTGATGATGACCTTATAATTTCAAAATTAATAATACCACCATCAAAATCAAAAAAATACGTGACTCGGAATGCATCTATGGAAAGTAAAATAAGTGATAATATGCAGGTATTTGTATAAAATAATATAAATTGACATTTATAATATATCTTTTTATTTTAATTATACCTGTATTTAATATTTTTTTTTATTTATAGAATTTTGATTTTACCGGATATAAACTTTGGGCAAGCCAAATGAAAAAAGAAATACTTAGAAAATATCCTAGTATAGGTAATTATTATAATAACTTTATTATAATACATGGAATTGTTAGCAAAATTTGTAAAATAAAAAATTTATAAACAAAAAATATTACATTTATTACAGATATCACAATTATGACAATTCGTTTAGGTGAAATGTGGACAAAACTGTCTGTAAGTGATAGAAACAACTGGCAGTTCAAAGCTCAGCTACTTACAGAAAAGTCTGAGTTCTTTTGTAAGATATTAATTAATAACAGTATTTTTTGTATAAAACAAATTCATTAATTAGATTTTAAAAGTATAAGTAAAAATTTGTAGATTGTGAAAAACAAGAATGGTTTATATCTTCTATTAATCAAGTAGAAGAGTGGCAGTTAAAGCAGTCATACAATGAATTAAAGGCTCAAAATATTCAACTACAACCTATTAATGTTGCAGCACATCTTAAATTACTTGGAGAAAGCCTTGTATTTATTGGTGCAAGGGTAAAACTGATTAATAAACCTGTTATAGAATCAGATTGTATAACTGTATTATTAGACTCCTTATTATGCGCTATAGGAAGTTTAATATGTTTAGCCCAAAAATTATGGATTTTTACAACTGATGACTCAGTTGCACTTTTAAAAACAATAGGAAATATTGCTTATATCATTCCTGGTTTATAATAAAATATTGTTGTTCATTACAAAGTTTAAAATTATTTGATCACATTATCATTTACTGAATATAAATTATAACTTGGGCTATAAAAACTTATTCTGTGTTATGACTTGTTTTTTCTATAAATAAATATATAATTTTCATGAAAATGTATATTAATTTTGCAAATTAATATATTTTTAAGTAAAATTCTACAATGCAAACAAACTGCATAATTTCTCTGTATAAACTTTAGAAATTTTATTTATTGCTTTACAAAACACAATTAAAAAATTATTTGCTTTAATATTTAATATAATCAATGAAAAAATTAGACGAATGCTTTTTTAAGTAGTATTAAATATCTCAAATATTTTGATAATCATTACACTAACTTAAAAATAATTTTATACTGATCAATTATTTATAAAAGGAAAAACTTGGATAGTGCTTTGACCAGAGAAAACAGTATATCCCAGCGGGGTCAACTGGAAGGGTTAGAACAGGTGAGAATGTGACGAACATGAAAAAGTACCGAATGCGCAGAAGCGATGACACTGTACACAGGCGAACGCGGCCAAGTTAAAAATAACTACATTGACGGTATGAACCACATGTATAGTTGCAGTAATGCAGGAATCGTATGAAGCGTTATCCCAGGAGTATTAGCATAATGATTTATGTTGAGTAGGTAAGTACGCCGCACAGATCATGCGTCCCGTACTCTGTAGAAATCGAAAATAGCATTCGGCTTATACATTTGCACGAGAATTTTGTGAAAATAATAAAATCACTTTCTCCGTTCATATAAGAATAAAACATTTAATAAAATATACATAAGTTAAATTTTTGCGTTTTATAAAAAATTACTATATACTCTGTTCGATTTATTTTTATTATTTTTATATCAATGTTTTTGAATAAAATGTTTGATTCCTCAAATACTGCAACTATACGGGTAGTTCACAACGTCAATGTAGTTATCTTCAATTTGGTCGCACTCGGCCGTGTTTGACTGTCATAGCTTCTGCGCAATCGGTACTTTTGCATCTCGGGACTTTCATGTTCGTACATACTCACCTTTCCGTTCAATTAGGTTAATATGAGTGGTCAGAGGCCAATGGTACTCTTGTCAAGTACAGATGGCGCTGACTATGAAAGATTATTATGATTATATTACCTTGTACATGCTGTTCGATAACTTCGGAGATCTACGGCTTGACGCGTTGCTATATTGAATATTCTCTATTTTCTGTGTGCCTTAACCTAAACCAAGCTAATAAATTAAAAGGTAACAATTTATTTTCTTCAATGTTTGCATAAAATGTATGCAGCGAAAAAAATCAATCTTTAATTTTTAGCCAAACATAGTTCCTACATAAGTTAATTCGAAAATATTAATTAAAATATATTTCGGTGTAGAAGATTCATAATTAGCACACTTTCATGCGCTGATAGTATAATTTTCAATACAACCGATCCGCGCCAGTTTCAATGCACCGTAGTAATCCGCACTCTCGCGGATAAAATCATAAAGCCATTCTGTTTGAGGGAGCGAGCTACTGCCTATGTTACTCGAGTGAATAAAATCTGTAAATAAAATATGTCTAAAGAATAAGCGGTACATGCAGCAAGTAGGATTCGAATTGAACCCTACTTGGCAGTGGGGAAGGCCGAATCTCTAATACCGACCCCGAGGACCTGCGGAGCAGTCTCCGTCGGCAACCGTGCGAAGGTCCCGCAGCCGGTTCGCAGGGGGACCTATCTGCGCCACAATCCTGAGTGGGAAGAGCCCGCGTTGCCAATCGGCCGGGGGATCACACCCGGCCGGGCCCGAGTTTCTTGTTGCACAGGTTAAACACCGCAGTCCACTGTAGCACTAAGTTCTCACCAACTGTCCTGAATTTTGTGAGGATTCCTCGACTCAGCAGGAGCCTCAGGAGGCAGGTAGAGACAAAGGGCCCAGTTATCTCCATTGACCCCGAGCTCTGGAATCGCATGGAACGGCTAACCTCGAACAGGGACTCGCGACGGGGTTTGGAGTGGGAAAAGGGTCAGCCTGGATGGGGCCCTGGGTTTAGCGGGTGTTTTGACGCGTACCCCACTACTCCTTTTCTCTTTTCCCATGTGATGGACGATGCAACGTCCAGGGGCCAGCAGCAGCCATTGACGTCAGAGGATAAAGACCGGCTACTGAGGGAGGAGGACGACTTCATGGACGTTAGCAGTGCGGTCCCACTAATAGCGCAGATGCCATGCCTGCATCCAAGTGGCTCTATTGAGGCCCGGTTGGTCGAGGGATCTACCCTCCCGTCTTCACTTCCGGAGCCGATACCGGCCCCCCTCTCCGAGTAGTACGTAAGTAAGAGTTGCACGTAATGCTTATAATAATAAAAAGGTAGTATTTGTATCTTATAAGCTTATGAGCGCTTCAGCTTTCTGTTATTAGGTGTGCAACTTTGCTCCCGCCGTTTTACGATAGTTGGCTGCTGCGGTAACTGTCGGTTGAAAATGGCAGCTCAAAAATTTTATACAGATAGGTTGGATATCTGTCAACATAATGACAGCACTATATTAATGAATTTATGTTTGCATCAAAAATGTATTCTCCATCGAAGATGTTAGATTTCGACTCAAATTCTTGTATTCGATCCAAATTTGCGGGAAGTGTTATTTTCTGCTTTCATTTGAATAAAAACTGCAACAGAGGCTTATCGGGTGCTTTCAAGTGCTTACGGTGAGGCTACTCTTAGTAAAAGTACCTGTCGTAAGTGGTTTCAATGCTTTAAGAGCAGTAATTCTAATTTCGAAGACCGACATGACAACAGAAGAGAAAAATTTTCCAAGATTCCGAGCTAAAAGCATTACCTACAGTAGGTATAACAGTATCATTGAGAGTTACTCAACAAGCGATATAATGAAATGCCTCACAGCCATCGGAATGATACAGCAGCAAGGAAAGCGGATTCTGTACAAATTGTCGAAAGACATTGAACGGTTTTTTTGTCGTGAACAGCTGCTTTAACAGAATCCGAATGGCTTTTATATCGCATTATAATCGGTAACGAAAAATGGCTCCACTATGATAATCCCAAGTAACGTCGTTGAAAACTTTCCCGCTCCCGCAAAATTAGTTATAATAAGAAAGCATGCGCGAGAACGAAGCCAAGAAATTGAACCTATTAGATTTTATCTCTGGCCCGGTCCGCGTAGCAAGTTCGAGGGGGGCAACTCTGACCGCTGACCCTTAACTAACAGTACTTTTTTTGCTATCCTCGCTTTCGCTCAATCTTCTGCACTTCTAAAATGTTCTAGAACATTTCCCAAACGTGGAATTATTTTTATATTCAAATCAAGAAACAAATCAATTATACTCAACACATAATTTAGCCGCTCGACATTCAAAGAGATAACAACCACCCCTAATCGATAAAAATAATATTTCCAACGGGTATCCCGTCATGATCGCGTGGAAAGTATCATCTCTCCGATTCAGCTTTGACTGAGGAGGGAGCGTGTATACAACAGGTGACGCGCTCTGTTATAATTTATTTTATACTAAAATCAGATCTCCTATATTTGCCGAAATTACAGAGAGGTCAGTGTGTCTCCTACGAACCTCGAGTGCGAAGCCTGTGTCGCGTTCATTGATTAATTGCTCTAGGATTCGAGTAGACTTATCTTGGAGTTGACTATTGTTTCGACCATCCGGTCGAGCACAGCGCCCAAGTTTTCAGCAGCACGATCCAGTTAAGTAGACGGTCTCCTTTGGTGCGAGGACTAGAGCGACCGCCACGACGAGTAAGTCAATTTTATGTAATTCGCGGGTGCACGCGCTAAGTTTCGACGAGAGTGCTGTGTGAGTAAGAGATGGAGAATATCTAGAGTAGGCGCGATCGTGTACTTACTATGCGGGTAAATTGTGTTATAATTATTATTGTTATTAAACATTTTCTTTACACAACATTGGTGCGAGTATTCTTTTGTGCTACCTTCTCAGCGAAAGCATATTTTCGCGCCTATCGTGATTTAGCTACGAGCACCCAGGCTCGCCATCGCTGCGTTTGTTTTCTTTCAATTGCGACGAAATCGAATCTCGAAAATAATCGTGCGACGCTGGGAATTAGGGCGGGACTAGCCACCTGGAGATAGCATCGTATGATAGATTCTACCCCGATGCTTCACCTCACCTGTATATTTATATACATATATATATATGTATTCTGAATAATTAACGTAATTACAGTAAATAATTAAACATTTTAATTAATTAATTTAAATAAATATTAAACTTAACAAATACACATGTACATATATTATAAAAATATAAAAAAATACATTTTTAATAACATAATAAATAATTAATGAATAGACAGCATTGAAATGGGGCCAAAATAGGGCGGCTGCAGTGGCTTCATGTTTCGTTCCTGGAGTTGCTTTATGTCAGTTCATGAGCTGGCACACGTTGGTAATGAGCGTTCGAGGGTCGGCGCTGGGTGCGACGTGATAATAAAATCTCTTGTCGAATCTTCAGAGTGGTGTCGAACAACATCTGAGCTGGAGAGGCCTTGAGGTCCTCCTTGATGCATGCCAAAGGTGGATTTTGCTTGCGCGAACCAGAGGTGAGGGTTGAAAGTTCAATACGAGGGCAATTTGCAACGGGTAGCTAGCTCAACGGGGAGCGGTTTGCATGTATTTTGGCTATACGGGGAGTATTAGTGGACTGAAAGAAAGCCTCTATAATATTCAGGATATGCGGAGGTGCAGAAAAAGTTAATGTCATATTAAGCTTCGAGAAGACAAGAAGTTTTAGGAGAAAATTCGGATGGATTTCTATAGTTGAGGTTAAGAGTGACCGCTTTCCAGTAGGCTATGCAAGCTTGCCAATATTCAAGCTTAAGGGTGTAATTAATTTGGTTAATTAGGTATTTAAGTTAATCAGCTGTAAGGTATGGGTTATCGAAAAATGTCCGATTTTTGCAGGACGTTAGGAACGACTTATATTGGTAAAGCTTTTTGATTTTAGAGGTGATGAAGTTGAGGATTATTAATGTATACAGGATGGTTTGGAATGTTTGTGTTGGAGGGGTTACGATCGGCATGGATCCGGTTTATGTAGTTGTTATTGAGATGTGTGGTAAATTTATCCCATTTAGTGTTCTTGAAAACGAATCTGCCTGCAAAGGCCGGGGAGAATGAAATGTGTCACTATTGGTCGGTGATAAGAAGCCAGTGGTCGACGATGCAGAGGTCTAGATAAGAGTAGGAGCTGAAAAAGGAGGGAATAATACACGAGCTAACTTTGATACGCATGTTAATTCCATCAGTTTCGACCCATCTTTTGAGTAACGAATCTTTTAATTTGGAGATCGAGTCTCCTCAGGACTTATCACATGCGTTGAGATCGCTTGCAATAACCTATAAATTATTGAGGGACAAAGGTTAAAAGCAGTGAAGATCTTATGAAATTCTTCTATGAAAGAATTATTGTAAGTTTTATTAGCGTACATGGCTACGAGGAAAATATTGTTCTGAGAGGAAAATCTGCGATTAATAATGGCATATTCAACGATTTGATTTGGGGCGGAGGATCACGAATATATAATGTTATACGGAATAGAATTTTTGAGTAAGATAACGGCGTCACCACCTTTAAGAGAATTGAGACTATCTGATCTAATTAGATTATGAAATTAAAGTAGTATTTTAACATCAAAATCTTTGGTGGAAATAAGGTTGTAAAGATAATAACGTTTGGAAAAAGAGATTAAAGAGCTAGTGTTAAGTTCAACAATATTGAAATTATTAATAGGAGAACAATTATGCATGCTAGCTCTAAAAGTGTACCACTCGGTATGACTATGTATTACTCAATAGTTAATGATTTTAGTTTACACTCTTCCTATCTCTGAGCTTCGTTGATAGCAGAACTAAGCAGAAAAACATTAAGCCACAGAATGAATATTATAGTTTATTTCTTTAAACCATTTATTTAAATTATGTATTTGACTAATAAGTAATAATTTATTTTCACTATCTCTAAAAATGAAATCACCTTTTTTATTTAAAATTGCTTTACTGATTAATATAATTTCCATCAAGAGCAAAACAATAATTCCACCTCCGCTGTAACATTTTAATATCATTTTGTAGAATGATTTATCTTTTGCCTCAAAATAATTTCAGCGATAATGGAATTCTCTGAATTAGCAGTGGCTAAGAGACAAATCTAAAGTAACCCCGGTAATCCTAAATCCCGGTACCCAGTTTGAACAGAGCTTTCTCACGAATAAATGTTCATGAAATATAAACCCAATATGTTCTTTTGATATCTTTATAATTTTAACTAACTCACGGAACTTATACACGGAGTCCTTATAAGACTATTCAAGCCATTGTTTCGCTTGAACAGTATTTTTCTCATCCAAAAGCATTGTAAAATTAAAACATTGAATTGTGTTCAATCGATTGGTTTGAATCTAACAAAAGTAGTAGTTATTATAATAAGTTATTTTTTATAACAAACAAATCTTAAATATATTTGTTAATAGTTTATTTTGTTGAAAGTATTTAACTGGTTACATTTACTTACATAAATATAGTAAAAATTACGTTAATTAATATGTTATGTAGAATAAATCAAGTATGAGAACATACTTTCCTGTTTGAATTGTATATCATATGGATTTTCTTATTATAAGCATGTATACAATTTAAATAATTACAATATTGCAATCTGTAGTAACAAACTTCTATAACTTATTATTAAGAAAGCACAAGAAGAAGTTATCCATTTTGAATAAATAGATTCGTAACACGTTTTCTCAGCACTTGAACTTCCAATCACTGAAAATATATTTCTATTAATAAATCATTGAAAAGCTTTTTGGTTTACATATTAAACATAAGTTTGTATTGAAGCGTATGCAAACAGGCACGCACAGATATCTATGATTAGTAAAATTAATAAATAATAATAATTATGTAATAATTCCTTATTGTTGCTAAAAGCATACTGATGAATAGAGAAGGGGACTTATTGCCAGATACCCGATAACATGAATAAGGATTTATTTTTCATCACAATTAATCTTTTTTATTCTTGATTAACAAATCTTGTTAATAAAGTAACAAGCGTGCTCTCTATTTAATTTTTGGATTAATTGCGACAATTAACTCCGGATTATAGTAACAAAATAATTTTTTGTGATCTGAATGCTGATCTCTGCACTGTCAATGATGATGCTGCGTTTTTTCGCAGACTCGTAGCTGAGCTGTTTTTGATTATCCAACACGGTTTTACGAATATAGCACCTACATTCCGTACCTAGATGTGTGTCGATAGTGCGGGGCTTCAAGTCAGCAGTCGCGAGGCTTAAGTATAATTTAATGCGACAATAGATTAAATTAAATAAAAATCGTTATCCTTGGATTGAACTTGCGCTTCGTGACTGCAGCGTAAGAGTGGGGCACTACCTATGGACGAACGGGACGAAGGCAATTCCTCGAGGACTTCCTCGATCTCCGCAATCTGGCGTGAATTGTGGAACCTAGCGTTGCTATAACGAGCAAGTGGATTTTGCATGGGCTCATGCCGGATGAATTTATCTGTTTATCTGTATCAAATACTATCGACAATCTGATTGTTGCCGTGCTCAGCTCTGCCGCTATAGATAACAGACAGGTGACACCACTGTTACTGTTTGACTTTAGGAAGACGTTCGATACTATCTGCCCCTATCGATTATTAAGCTGCATGAAGCGTATGGGCTTTCCCGCGTGGGGTGCTGATATGGATGGGTATACCTGTCAGGGAGAGAGCAACTTCTCATCTCGGATAGAACAATAAAATCTTCTTGACTCTCCAACACGCTTGGTGTTCCTCAGGGTTCTGTCTTAGAATCATTGCTGTTTTGTCTTTACATTAATAACCTTGGTTTTACCCTGGACTCCATGAGTGTAAGTCATATTTTATATGCCCATGACCTCCGGGTTTATCATAGTTTTTCTAGGGATAACCTTGAGGCAGAAGCCAGACACGTAACAGCCGCAGTGCGAGCAGTCTCGGACTGGGCCTCGTGTACATCCTTACAACTCAATATTGGAAAGACGTCTATGATTCTTTTTGAAACTTTAAGATTTCTTTCCAATATTGAGTCGGCGGGGTTCACTTGTATTAAATTCTGGGAGGGGTCAGTCGTGTCTTTGTGTGAGACTGTAAAAAGCCTTGATGTTGTGTTAGACGCAGGTCTTACCTGGAGACCATATATTGAATTGATCTGAAAAAAAATTAACCAGGCTTTGTATAGTTTATGTTTTTTCTGTCAGTACACCACGGAGGCTCTTCATGCCGAACTGGTGCGTTCACTGGTCTTTCGGCATTTTAACTATTTGTTCTACTGTTAACTTATATGCGTCCCTGGTGTTAAGGACAAGGCTACAAGGTTCATAGAATCCTTGTGTGCGTGATAGTGTTCTGTATGGCTGGGATCGCAGCGGATCTACGGGCCATTTATGAAATTTTTTGCTGCTATAACGGGCGCCAGGTGCTGGGCCAACGCGGGCCAACGCGGGTCTATCTAAGTTTACCTGTAAAGGTAAACAAAGAAAAAGCGAGGAGTTCGCGAATCTTTCGGGCACGAATTAATCAAAAGTTTAGTGTCCTCTCGGCGCCCGAGAGAAGCGAACACCGCGAAGCCGGCACACGCATGACGTTTTCATGTAAATCTCCCGCATATCATTGCAAGAATACGCGGAAATTGCAGTGTTGGTCAGGAATTGCAGCACAGGAATTGTGCTACACCTCCTAGAGCAACGGCTGGTCCCTTGGAAGAACGATCCGGAGAGGTACCCCCATGGGCAGATTTAGCTCCTTGCCGCACCGCCTGACAGCGAGTCTAGATAGGGCATGCGATTATAATATTTTATAGGCAGTGCACGGGAAACGCAAGTTTTAGGCGCGGCTGAGAGATAGAGAGAGAACTTCTCTCTCTCACTCGCACTTGTATAGGGATAAGGCGCGCTAGTGTAGAAGCACGGCCCTTCGGTGCAATTAGACCCCTTTACCAGCGGTAAGTGAGCGACGCTGTCTGTGTCGCTCATATTGTACACGGCTGAGTCGGAGATATTCTCCACGAATCTCCCCGTTACACTGCATGCAAATTTCTGTTTTTGGAATTCTTTTTGAAACAAATTTAATTAAAAGAATTACATTATTTTTTAACACATTAAATGGCGTTAGGCCGCCTGTAGGACCCAGCAAGCCAGAATGGCAATATGGCCAAATTTGGGGAGGGACCTTTTCTCTCCCTATACTCAATTGGAGCAGAGTTGTTGTTTTTTTTGTTAGTTATATTGATTTATAATATTGATTCATATTTTATAATATTAATTAATATTATATATTTAAATATTAATGAATTATTTTTGTTTTATAAACTCCAAGTTGGAGAGGGGGGATATGCTGAAGGTCCAGCATACCGCGCCTTTCCCAGGCCTACTAGTGTTGCACAACACTGAGAAAACTGACATGCCTGATCCGCGATTTTTCGACCGCGTTAAGAGGCAGACACAGTCACAGGACCTACGATTTTTTGTTTTTATTTCCTCGCTTCCTTTGCGTGCGTACCTGGTAAAGACGGCCTTCGGGGCGTATGAATGATCGCACGCGCTCCTAGTTTAGTTTGGGTGCAACCAACCCATGCTGTTAGGGCGAAAGTTAGGGTGATGGCGTCAATAGGCTAATGGTATGAGTGAGTGTCTAACAGCGCGTCATGGTTACACACAAAGGCACTTCCACGCTAATGAAGTTAGCCTGGTTTTTGCTTAGTGTTTTTAAATGCATAAAGGCAAGGCCCGGAATTAGTATAGAAACTACGTAAGAATGGTTGCGGGGAATAGAGTCGTGTCTGCCGCCCTGGAATGCCGGTGAGGGTGAAGAGGCCGAGCGACTACGTGTGCCCGCCGTGAAATAGTGTTTCATCTGCGTAATAGTCAATGTCACCAAATGCGTTTTCAGACCATTTGGTTAGTGATTCGTGCCGTTAATAAAAATTATTCATCTTAGAGCAGACTACCAGTCTCTCCGAAGACAGGGATCTTCCGAGGGACAGAGGCTGGTTAGTACGAGAGAAAAAAGGGCAATAGGGTAGATCAGGAAAGAATCGCCCACAGACGTGAATTCGGGACTTTTGGCCAAAGCCACCAACGTTCAAAAGGCCTTAGGAAGAGGGCGGAATGTGGAGTCAGGGGTGGACCCCGATGGAGATTTCACCTTTCCCCGGGAATCATCCTTGCGTATCGCAATTATAGGGCTGTGCCCGACTACCCTCTTTTTCTCTCCGCACCACAACCCAGCGAGCGATCGGACATAAGCTTATCCAGGGGGGTGGCGATGGGGCTCGCCTCTCTTTCTCTCTCTCTCTCTCTCTCTCTCTCCATGGTGGAAATATTTGATGATTTATATGTTTATATTAAATTTGTTATTTATAGCTATCGGGTTTTATTGGACATGTAGGGAGAGATACTTGCCCAGTCAATACCCTGTCTCGATCACCGGAGCTGATTGTAGTCATTGCAGTATTGTTGTTTAGAGGGGGAGGAGGCAAACTCTGTCTGCAAAGAGGAGGCTCGACTTTGACGAGCAGGCCCGGAAAATGGACGTCCGGTCCAAGGACCAGCAAGTGAAAGGAGAGGAACCTCAAGGGGCGAGGCCTGCAAGTAGGATAAGCGAGGAGCGGCCACGGGCCACGGATTGCTCTGCCAAATAGGAGGTCGTTGGCAAGCAGCGCTTGGCTACGCGTGCTGAGTGTCACTCCCGTGTAAAGGCGCTCCTGGACAATAGGACAGCCAGGAGGCTCCGTCGAGAAGCACACGCTCTCTCACACACAGATTTTGCCAGCTATATGGTAGTCAATGACTACAATTATCTGTAAGATAAATGATTCTAAAAATCTAAGGGACCCAAGACGATAGAGGACCTCGCAAGTGGATCTGGTATAGAGAGCCTGAATGAAGGCTCTTTCGATCACAGAGGGGGACGCTCCTCGGCCTATAGGCTATGATGATCCTCGTTAGTTATAAAAATTACAACGATACGTGATGACGATCGAATAAATGCACAGCACTGAACTGGTTTTGAATTAGTAGATCCTTTACGACACGAAGTCGATTTAAGGAATGTGCAAACTGGTAGATTCAGTGGCAACATGGTGACTGATTATGCATAGCCCGGACTTTTCTTTTATATGGTAAGCGCTCCGCGAAAACTGTAAGTGGGAGTAAGATGCTCCTCTGGGCCTCTGTCATTCCCACGTGTCTGGAGAGTGTTTGCAAATTTGTAAGATTTTTCTCTTCTTGTTGTATTTATTTAGGCAATTAGAATTAATTATGTAAATTGTTCTCAATTTAATTATTTTACCGTTTTCTACATTTTTATAAAAAAAGATAATCTTACTTTTGGTCCAAAAAATTTGTGTACACCTAGGTTATTTTTATCTTTATATATATGCGACTAATGTGATTAAAGCACAAATATTAATATTTATACAGCAAGATATACAGTACATATTGTACTTTGTATAAATTTGTTTAGTTCCCTTTTCTAATTATTGCATCATTATCAAATACGTTTAGTTTGAGTTTTTCTTTTGGTTGAGTGGGTATGGTATTGATTTTTGGATTTATTATTTATTTCAAATAATAATTTGGAAATTGGTTTTGGCTGGGGCGGTACGGTTCTTAGAAGAGCTTGCGTTTATGTTGCTATTTTTCGGCTGCCGGTGTGCCGGGCGGCGTCGGGTAGCCGTCGGAGCGCCTGCTAGGGGTGCAGTTTTTCGGTTGTAGGTGCAGGTGAGTGAAGCTGAGGGAAGGGTAAGCAATGCGTTTTGTACCTGTGGATTTCTTATGTGGTAAAGAAAGTAGCGAGTCTGCTAGCCGTTTCCTTTCTTACTAATAGATGTTTTATCGGTTACCAACTGATAGTGGGATGTCAGACATTAAAACCAGAAAAAGTAAACAAATCAATAATAATAATCAACACAACGGAAAACATAATAATAACTATAAAAACAACAATAGAAATAACAGTATTTATTTCAATGAATCGGCTCTCGAGATTCCCGGATATACTTCGAGCAATGATTAGGATGATGTGGGGGAGGTCATGGTAGTTGGTGGTGAGTTTAAGCTCGTCATCGCGGGGGTGTTCAACTGTGCTAGCATGGGAGTCTAACCCTCTGATGTTGCGCTAGATGTCATCACTTTTGTGCTCCCCTCCTTCGTACCTGATGACCTGGTCTCCGGGATACAACTAGGGCGTGACTGGCGAGTTCACATGGAGGGGTGGATGAAAAACTTTAGCCGATAATCCCATCAATTAGAGTGCAGTTTAGAACAATTAAAGCTGCTAATCTTGTCTTAGAGGTAAGGCAGTCGCTTACAGCCTATTACACTCGAAATGTTTTATTTTCCTGTGCACATGCGGCGACTTCTGATGTCGTGCAATGTACTATTTTTATAAATATTTTGTTAAGCCAAGGTCAATATGGCACGTTTAAGCAGTACAAAGATCTTACGCGCGATCTCGATTTTAAATACATTTGACATCAACACGGTAATTTTTAATTAGATGGAAAGAGGGTACTAGGGCTCACGTTGTAGCCTGTGAGAAGGAGATTATTAATTTATTCATGAGCATGTACTCATTGGGAGCTTCACATGGAGTTCTGTGGCCAGTGTTTGTTTAAGTCGTATCTATTTTATTTTGTCTGAGTTACCAGCAGAATAATCTCGAGGTTGGGAGGATGTACGTTCTATTTGTGGGATACGGGCAGATCATATTTGACTGGATCAAGCAAATCCTTCGTTGCTGGTCACCGGGCGTGGGATAAATAATAAAGATAAGGCTGCGGGATACAGAAAGGTTGGTAGATTAGTTAAGGCGTGGTTTGAATGTGAACTCTCTTAGAGAGACTAGGGAAGCTCATGTTTAGGGACTTCGTCTTCATTCGAGCAGAAACTGTTTGTAGCAGAAACCTGGTTGAGTTGTAGCATCATGGATAGGGTCAGCGAAATTGATGGATTTTCTGTGATTTGGGTAGAGTCGTGTTTTATGTCGACAAGCAATTCCGGCTAAATGTACTCTCTACCTAAAATACTGAGGGACCTGGAAGGCCATAGGTGCTGGAGTACTTAATCTGCTCTGTGCAGCATCGCGCCTTTGAGCCTTATGACGAGTGGTCGTCCTCCTGGGACAAATAAAATAATTTGTTAATAGATTTCATTAATACATACTTGAAATCGGGTGACGAGCAAGATAGGAAATTGCATCGCTGCAGGTTAAAAACAATTAGCTTTAATCCCCAGCTAATAACAAAATTTATTTGATTTGTTGAGGAAAACAATTGGGGAGAATCAGCTGGTGACAGTAAACAGAGATAGCTGCAAGTAAGGTGCGAGTACATGGATGCGACTATAGGAAAATATGTCGAGGACCAATCAAGTAGTCTCTTTTTGCTCACCAGGAGGCGAATAGTAATCCTCCCCAGGGATTAGAATTAATAGAAATATCGAGATGTTCCGTCTTTGTCTTCCTTTATCGTGAATCTAAATATAGTTCGAGTATATATATACCGTGCGTACTTGTTATTTTCCTTACCCGAATTTTTGGTATAGTCAAGTGTTAGCTATTGAATAGAGAGAGAGAGAGAATAAAAGACGATTTTTGAAGGATAGTTTATTGATAACTATTGATTGATTTATTACGATAATTGATAAATTTTTATTCAATTATTTGGGATTTTTTTTTATATTTTTTGAGAATTTTGGTGGTGTTTTCTTTGTTTTTATGATATAAAAAGTAATAAGCCTTTAAATAGTCGCGCGGCCGGATAATTGATGGTAACGCCCTCTTTTCTTAAATTGGCGGGAACAATAGTGTATTCTTGCTAAATGTACGAGACAAGGATAATACTATTGCTTAAAATGCATAACAAGGATGCTAGATGGATTTTAGAGGGAAAATCGAGTTTCCGAGCCGATGAAAAGCGGGACACACACTCACTCGTCGCTCGATCTCGAAAAGAAAAGGAACCATACCAAAAGTCGAGGCTCAGCCATTTATTATTATCGGAGATTAGGATTATACTCCAAAATAAATTAAAGAAGGTGCGTGGGCCGGAAACTTGGATTTTGTTTTATTGTCTGAATTATTATTATTTTCTATTTGGCATTGCTGGTGAGTTCTTTAGTTATTTTTTTTTGTTTTGTCCTCTCTCTCTTCTCTAATAGCCGGTGGACCTGAATCAGTGATACTCTCGAGATTCGTATATTTTCTTTCAGCTCGGAATTTTCCTTTTCAGGTTGATGCAGTTTTTTTCGAGATGTTATATAAATTGTTTATTCTTTTCGAGATGTTCGTGATTTCTCGGGTATAACAATTTAGTCGAGTCGAGTTAAATTGTTAAATTTTGATATCTCCGTAGATATCGGCTAAACGTCTTTTGTTAAACATTTGTATTGGAAATTTTGTAGAATCTCTATATTATTTAATAAATGTTGTTATCATTTAAATTTAATTAGCAATGTTAAGTTATTTGAAATGAACCCCCCTCCGATTGGTGAATTCGCAATTTGCACGCGACGCGCCTAGGGTAGAGGTGATCGGGAAAATAAAATTTTAAAATTTGTATAACTTAAAATTTCAGATTATTAAAATTTTGTGATTCCACGTCACAGCCTACATTAGTTTGTGTCGTATATAAGCCCTCTCATGTTTCATTTACGAGGAACTCATTCTCGGAGATCTGAATGCTGATCTCTGCACTGCCAATGATGATGCTGAGCTCATGGTTGAGCTGTCTTTATCCAGACAGCTATTTGTTAGATTATCCAACACTGTCCTTTGCATATAGCCCTACATTTCGTACCTGGATTGATGTAATTCTTCTAAAGGATAATGGTACGGTTATTTACGGTTATTCCCAATATACCTGCTCCTTTTCATAGTAAGTAAAACATAATTAATGTTACAGTAGAAGTACGTGAACCTATCTGTTGCTCCTTTTGATATAGGGATTATAATAACATTGATGATGAAGGGCTTGTACAGTTTTTGGCGAGCTGTGATTGAGAGCCGTTATTGGCGGAGGATTTAAACGTTGAGTCCGCAGTTACGAGGCTCAACTACAATTCAATAACGGCAATAGATAAATAGGCCCCCGATGGTAACTTGCGTCGGAGCTCCAGATCACTCTCCTGGAACGTAGCATGACGTCGGTTTCGGTTATAGAGCTTCTTCCAGAGTTCGGGAAAAATGACCAAGCTAAAAGTACCAAGTAAATATTTCCATTAATATGATACCCAGAAAGCTATTTCCAGGGAAGCAAACTGGGACATAAGAATTTCGCTTAGGCGCGCACGTACCTGAACCCGTGATCGAAACTGTCAGGTGTAAGCAGGCTCCTTCCAAATTTACGAATTTATAATTTGAATATTTTTAAGATAAAATAATTCAAAATCAAAATTTTTATTGTGGCTTCCAGGGTCACGTAGGCCCTATATATATAAGGAGCAAGAGGGAGAGAATGGAAGTTATCCGCATTATCCGCAGAGGAGGCTTTCCCTCCGTGGTGCACCATGTACTGGCACTTTCCTCGAGAAAAGTTCGGCATTCGCCGCTACTGAGCCAGGCTGACCACGGGTCAGGCGGCCTATACAGCTGTGACTGAGCAGACCTAGCACAATATCGGACGCTCCGCTGGTGCCTGAGGACTACTCAGCTGCCCACCTAGTATCTGGTGCACTGTAACCCACGTGTACGCGCATGCATGCTTCTCTATCGGCCCACGGTCACAGAGCCAGCACGCGGCGCACCGTCAGCTCAACGGCATAACAAAAGGGGTTTTTAGGCCTTCACGAGGATGCTACTAAAATTCGCCGAGATGACCGGATGTGTCACCTCCACCACTCTCTACTCCCCCTAATTAAACACCCGTGTAAACATCTCGCATGCCGGCGTTCTGCCACGGTCGCTTCCTTAGACAAATGCCGTTTCGTAGTGTCCTCACTGAAATACCTGAAACACCTGACCAAAGTGGAGAGTAATCAGCTCCTAATGTCAGGGCCCCCGAACATATAGCAACTTCATTCGTTTTTGGATACCTGCGACTAACTCGAATAATAATAAATGAGGCGAAAAGGAGCCGGTTGCTACTCGTGAACTGTGCAAATTGTGGGACTACTATTAATTGAGAAAAATGAGATGCTATATAAATGCAGTCGAGTTATACTTGCTAAAATTCACAAAGGATTTTTGTGTTCCCTAGCCATTATACTCAGAAAAGTTACAGAAAGTTATTGACTCCATTTTAACAAAGTATTTTGTTCAATGGTTACCTACAAGGTATTTAACCTTCAGAGGACCGTCATTTGATAGTTATGATTTCTCTAAGAAAATGAATAAAAATGATATTTTATATATTGGGTTTAATATATTGGTTTTCCGGCTCCAGAGCCGGAAAGCTCTATCCTTATTTAGGTTAAAATAGAAAAAATTATTTTTGAGCCAATATATTGGCTAATCGGCCTTTTAAAGGTTAAAGGAGTTATTGTTCCATATACAACATTTTCAGAATATAGAATACATATAAGACAATTTAAAGATTTTGATCATATGGACAATTACAAGATTGCTAATTTACGAAGGTACAAAATAAATCTATTAAGGAAATTCTGAAATTACGAAAAATTATCGATACATATGCAGTACTGAGAGTTTGGTTTATACAGGACATTTTGAGTATTTTATAATACAAAAGAATTATAAGATATTCATTATATTTGTGGCAGTTTAAAGACATTGAGGACGTTCCTTAACCTCAAAAATGTTTGCACTGTAAAATTAAATTAACTACATTCCAGTAACAGCTTACTGAAAGTAACACCCCAATAAGATTTGTGAGGGCAGGTACGATCCAAAATCTTAGGTCATTCGAAAAACAGAATAGCGTATTTAGCATGTGCATGAATTGGCAATACGGCTATAGTGCCATAAGAGAAATCGAATCATATACGCCATTATACGAACAAAAAAGAACTAAATCAGATAGATAAATTATAGGTACTTTCTTTGAAATTTCATTTTTCACTTTAATGCTCAATACAATTTGAATATAATTAACAGAGCAAACTCTTACGAGTTCAACAAACGATAGGGATGGGTGAGTGATGGGTTTCTTGAAATCAAAACAACACTCTTTCGCGTGGCACACTCACTTGTTTCGGCATAAAAAAGCCTCACATTACAGATGGAAAAGCCGAAGCAAGTGTATCTTTATTAAAGGGACACTTAAACGATATAAAAATACCGTGAAAACCTGAGCACACTTTCACATGCTCACACACACCGAGAGGCCTCTCTTAACTGACCACTCTAAATTTACCTCCGCGCAATGGGTCACGTAAGCCCCGACGCACGCTGCTCGATCGCCGAGCCGACACCTCACCGCGGCGCCGCACCACCTCCTCGTAGCCGAGCCGGGTACGGCGAGCCAGAAGGTCATCCTTGATCGTGCAGAGTGCGCGCCGCGACGTCTCGAAGGAACCGTCACACTCGCCCGGGCAGGTGTTGCCGCACGCTGGCTCGCCTGGGACGATGCACGGCGATATCACGTCGTGGCTTCGTCTCCAACAATGTCCTGATACGCCTCGAGGCACGCATGCACCAGCGATTTATCCGACCGAACCGAACCTGATTCGGGCACGCGACCGAAACTACGAATTACTACGAAATTCGAATCGGCGCGCTAATCACGAATGGGCGGCAACACCGGTACGCACGCCGGCAAGCGCGGACCCCCGGGCGGCGCGATAGGGCTAGATGTGCGCGCCCTTTCCGATTACGTTGCAGACGCGAGCGTCGCATGTCACCGCGATGACAAGTCGGTGCCGTTCCTCGAAGGCCGCACTGCCTCAAATACAATTACACTTTTAGGATAAGAAATACCTCAATTGGATCAACACAAAGTTAAAAGGTACAATTACGAGGTACGAGGTAGGAATACAACGTTATCGTCTGCTAACCCTATAGAAACTGTATTTTGAAACCCTATCCTTCGATAGATTTATACTCTAAGCTTAAATAAACCTTGAGCTATGTGAATATTTGAATAGAATTCTGCTAAGAATCTCTGTATGTAAAATTTCGCATTTAATCATCCATTAATTTATATTTTGACGAGAAGAATGACTTCAAACACCAGATGGGTCACATCGTGAATTTCGCAGACTTAGAGTTCATTGAGAAGAATCGGTAGAATTAAGATGTAGCTAGTTGACTTTTTGTTAAATATAATAATATATTTGAATAGACTATCTTCTTTTAAGATTTTCTAAAGTCGGTTTTCGTATATAATATCATCATTGAGTCGTTTTTCATTAACCCTTTAACTTGAGTATCGATAGATTTTGTGACGGAGGCCTTGGGTCACCTGTAGCACGGCGGCATGTTATTAAACAGGTGCTCGAGGCTCCGTCAGCGCGGTGCGTGCGCTAATCACCCGGCTGTTTGGCTCGAAGGATTAACGCCGATCGCCGGGTGATTGACAGGTGATCTCACAGTACGGTTTCCCGCGCGGACCCGATAGTTTCGAGCCGCCGCGTTATCTTGACCGACGACCGGTCCGAGAAGAGCCCGTATCTCTCCTCACGCTGTAGTGCGGTGCTCCTGGCTGCACTAGAGCCAGAGTTTAGGCCTGCAGTGAGCTTTTCGCCTGCCACCACCCAGGAACACTCAGGCCCGCCCTCATACTATCAAGGGCAGTCGGCCAAAAGCGAGGGCGCAAAAGGTAATCCGACTAGGCGGCGCCCCATACCATCCCGGATCCGCCACCAGCAGCGTAGCCTTCCGGATAGAGTGGGCGAGTCCCCAACACCACCAGGGGACCGAGTCCAGGCGCCACGAGCGGCGAGGCGGAAGGCACCTAGGACGGCCCGGCTACGCCTCACGGGCGATGACAACAGCCGAGTGCAGTAGGCGCTGCGCGCCTGTTTGTGAGTTAGCGTCCGGGCGGAAATTGTCCACCCGGCCGCAAATAAATGTTATTTTTCCCCGAGCCCCTGTATTATTTATTATTGCGCATTCCCTCGCTTGGCGATCTCCACCGTGTCGACTGCCGCGAGGTTAACCACCCGGGGCTAGCCCGGCCGGGTCCCCTCCGGGGCGACCTCGAGCCTATGCGATGGGCAGACAGGCGTGACCGGAGAGTGGCTGGTGCTGCGGGCCCCTCCTAGGCTTGTCGGCCTCGAGGTGGAAGCACCACGTCACAATTTACTTAGAAAACTAGTTTCCATAATAAAAGTTTTTGCATCAAACAGCTACAAATTACTAGACTTTACATAACACGTTATTATTATTTTTAGAAACTATATTAGTTGCAAATATCTTTAAAATTATTCTAGTACGTATTAATCACATCTTATCTAAAAATTTTGAAATTTAAAGGAATCGAACATGTAGAATCAACTTTTGTCTGGATTATGCTCAATACGTTTTTAAAGGCATGCCATATTAGTACTATATATAGTTATTTGCATATGATTAATTTCCTTTTTTTAATCATTTTTAAACGATTTCAAATTTCATTTTGATATGAATTACTGAATATTATATACTGTAATGAAAAAGCTGAGGATCAGGTAGGTATCCTCGTTTCTATACTAAACTTTTGGACAGTTCGGCTGTTTTTGACTCTCAGTTTCTACCAAATAATTCAGGAAAAGCGTGACCGGGCCCATCTCCAAAAGGAGAAACTCAGCTGCCCTTTTTTTGGATATTAGGGTAATTTTAGTTTTATTGCAGGTGGAAAAAAATTTATTGAGGCCTAAAATTTTTCAGGTTAATGGAGCGAAATCTAGGCTACCGGGGCATCGACGCTCCTGCTGTCAAGAACATCGTTGAAGTCAACGCCCAATGCAAACCAGGATCAATTTCAATGCTTTTTAGGAGAGTAGCGAAATCAACTCCCGATGCAAAGGCGAAATTGTTTCACGATCCTCAGAAGAGGAGTGGAGACCTAAATCAATGCCCTTACTAAAGAACGGATTGATAGAGGAGAAATCGAGAGATCTTCAGTCTCTTTTCAAAATAAAACTTTATGTTTTTACGTATTTGGACGATCTAATAGTAGTTACGCAAATGTTCGAAGACCTGAAATGGTTGGAGTTTATGGTGCGTACGATAGTGGAAGCCGGACTTAAAGTGAATCGTGACAAGTGTGAGTTTTGTTGTTTGAGTGTGCGTTTTCTAGGTTACCTGATGTATGCTGATGGGTTAAGGCCTGATCCTGAAACGATTGAGCCAGTCCTGAATTATCCGGCCCCCAAGAACGTTAAGGAGCTACGCATGTTTTTGGGTATGGTAGGCTGGTACGCACGTTTTATTCAGAGAGAGCTTAAAGTGCCATTCACGAAATTGTTGAAGTGAGGTCAAACATGGCAGTGGTTTGAAGAACAACAAGTTGCATTTAGTGCTTTGAAGGACGCGCTTAAAAAGGCCCCTGTGCTTGCCCGACCGAATTTTTTACCGAGTCATTTACTGTCCAAAGCGATGCTAGTGATTACGCTACTGAAGCTGTTTAGACGCAGACGGATAATTATGGGTTTGAGCATCCGATCGTGTATATCAGTCGTGTTCTTAATCCGGCCGAAAGAAATTATACTACGTCGGAAAAGGTGTGACTTGCTTTATTATGGGCGATCAAGAAACTGAGACGATACTTGGGAGCATATGAGTTCGTTGCGAAAACCCACCATAGTGCTCTAACATGGCTTAAGATTCTGAAAGACCCTACAGGGAGGCTAGCGCGTTGGGTCCTCAAGATGCAGCAGTGCGATTTTGAGATCGTGCATAGAAAAAGCGCGCTCAATAAGGTTCCTAATGCTCTCTCTAGAGGGATTGATCGAGAGATAGCGGTTGTAGCGAATTTTGAGACGATCTCGGATCCTTGGTATCTTGGGAGAATAAACTATGTGCAGCATTACTCTCGAAATTTTCCAAGATAGAAAGTGTTATTCTTCTGATGAGATCTTGGATCCGATCTCTTTTCAGGGGAAGGGGAAGAGATTTCTCGTTCCAGACAAGAAGACCTATGACAGAATTAAGAGAGAATATTACTGGCCTGGTTTTAATTATCAAGTACGTACGTACGTACAGCATTGTAGCGAATGCCAGCTCTATAAAGTCTCTCAGGCGGATTCTCAAGGTTTGATGGGTAAAGGTATTGTTGAGAGGCCATGGACAGTAGTGGCTGCAGACGTAATGGAGCTTTCTCGTTGTAAGAGCCAGTATAAATATATTTTAGTATTTCAGGATCTTTTTACGAGGTGGATTGAGTTGAAATTTTTGCCTGCGGCTAAGGTGGTGTCAAAAGCTTTTGAAGAACTTGTGATGTTTCGGTGGAAGATTCACGAGCTCTTGTTGACTGATAACGGCACCGAGTTCTTTAATAAATATCTCATGGAGATGTTAGAAGAATACGATGCAAAGCATGTAATCACGGCTCCCTACCATTCCCAAGTCAATCCAGTTGAGTGTACGAATAGGACGTTGAAAACGACGATTGCCACGTTCATTGTGGCTGGTCATCATCAGTGGGACGAGCACTTGCATGAGTTTCGATACACCATTAATACGGGAGTGCAAGCTAGCACAAAAATCTCGCCAGCGTTCTTGTACTATGATCGACATTCGCAGCCTATCAAGAGTTTGCATCGTGATGTGGAGGATGAGAAGTTGGTTGTTCGTGCTGATTGTGAGCATTGGCTTAACCGTCTGAAACAATTGGACGTGCTTTGGGATTTCGTGAGGAAACATAATGATGAAGCTCGGGAAAGTAACGCCCAAGTCTATAATTGCAATAAAAGAGGAGGGTCGTTTCAGGTGGGCGACCTCGTATGGAGGCGCGAGTGTACGCTCTCGGATGCTACGTAGGGAGTCTCCAGGAAGTTGGCACCAAAGTACTTTGGTCCCTTCGAGATAAAGGAAGTATTGAGTGATACAGTCTTCCTTCCCGATGATTCCGGCCGGAAGACCTCTAAGGTACATACCTTCGAGGCTAGTTAACGCGTCGACCTACGAAGTGTCGGAAGCTAACGTCTGCTCGGTGTTGTGTTTGAGTTCGAAGGAAGTCCAAGGAATTATTTATTGTGCAGGTGGCGGACTGCGAAGAAGAACGAGTCGATCCCGCCAAGCCAGCTCCGGGGATGCTACTCAAGAGAGACGAAAAGTGTCTTGAGCGGTCGGGCCGGCTCGAGCTGAGAGTTCGCCAAAAAGCGTCCCAACAGATGAGGAGGCGTTGCTCCTCGATGCCTCCGACGAGGAGATACCGGAGGAGGTGTTGATGACGTCGGACGATGCGGCGTCTAAGGTTGCGTCGCCTTCTGTAGACCAGAACTTGCAGCCGTTGTTGACGGTAGATGAAAACGAGGTGAGTCTGCCGTTTTTGGAGCAGGCAACCGTCGTGGACCCGTGTATCGGGTGCAAAGGGTGTTTAGGTGAGCTGCGGCGCTGCCGAATTTTCCCCGGGAAGTTGGACGTACCCATCAATACGGCGTCTAATCAAGGAGGGAGGGTGCGATCGGCCCTCGATCCTTGCTTGATCGCACAAATTCATCAGTATCTCTCGGGACGCGGAAGGGCCCGAGTATAGTTAATGAGGGCGCCTCGCGCTTTATTGAAGTTTTTTGTAGTAAGAGAGGGTATAAGGTTTTTATCATTTTGGAAATCGTGTGTTCTTTAGTAATTTTTCATAAGGAGCCCAATGGTGATCTTGACATTATCCTTAAGAATTCTTTTGCTTTTAGTTTTACCAAAGAAAATGGGCATAATTAAATCTCTTCTCTTTGACATGTTTCATTAACGTTAGTTGTCTAGTTCCTAAATTTTTAATCCAAATCGACAAACCCACATACTTCAAATCTACAAAAGAAAAAACCCAATATTGGTATGATAACTGATACTCAAATGAGTATGAATCCTAAATGTTTTTCTATTCAAAAATCTCTATCAGATAGTAATGAGTAGTTTACTCCTCAAATTATTTAATTTTTTTCTCTTCTGAACCTTTTTCTCAGCTGTAATTTTTTTTATTTTTATGTAACGCTTATTAATATATATATATATATATATATATGATAATGAATGAATAATGAATGATAATAATGAATATAATAATGACGAATGAATGAATATATTTAACATGTACAGTTCCACTAAGACGACCTGATTACCGATACCATCCATCGTTTTCGCACCAGTCCTGTGTACATGCATAGCCAAGCCTTTCATTGTATCTATCAAATGGAATCTTCTCAAAATTTTTAAAATTAATGTTACGATACAAAAGAAAATTATCCGTAAATGTATAAAAATATGTAATAGCGAGCGAGAATTATTTTGTTGTAAACCAGCGCTAATATTATTTATCTGAAAATTATTCATTGTTGTAATAAAAATTACATGGAAGTTGCGGGCGATGCTGCTTACACGCGAGACGCGTCTAATGATTTATTGTTTAATATTTATTTGATTTGCTGGATTTTGTAAGCCCGATTCGTGCTCGCAGTGGTTCGTTGAGGCCGAGGGCCGCAACGAGATCATACAAGACTCCAGCAGGGCCAGGAAAGGATCGCCCGAGTCAGTGGTGTGGAGTTCCCACGATCATAGGCGAGTGACAATGACGGCTTTGAATCCCCGGCCCTTTTATTTACATTCGGGAAAGCGTACCGTGGGCGGGGGAAAAGCGTGGCTAGCTTTGTCCGTTGGCGTGATCGCGCGACATTTGTTTTTATATTCATTCGATAATTTACCTTCAATGTAGTAGCATCGTTTAAACAGCTCACATTGAAATGAAATAAAGCATTTTTTTTTTGGCTCCTAATCACCATCCTTCATCTTCCTCCGAGGTGTTCAAGAATTTATTATTTGGCAATTTACAATTAAGATATATTTAAGTATATTACTTTTAAAAATGAAGAATATTCTTCACATCTTATTACTCATTAAAACAAATTATACTGTGCTACGTCATACAGTGGTCCCGTTTGGGAGTAAAAGCATAAAAAGTACGGCATTTCTCGAATTTTGGATTGCTTTGAAAAATTCACAAACCAAAATGTTCTTCTCGGACTAAGTTATTAGGATCCGTTTCCTCTGCAGTAACCCCTATTCATTTAATTAGGTCTAAAATTCGTGGAGGTTGATCTGTGCAGGTAAATAAAACCAAGATTCGATTGTAGTTTTTGATACAAGTAATAAGTTTCGGAGCTTTTAGGTATTTCTTATATATTCTTGCATACTGAAACCAAGTATACCCGTCACTTTTACAAAAAGTGATTACTTATTTAGTTAATTAATTAGCATTTTTCGTGGTGAAAATAAAAAATATTTTTTTCTATTTGAAAAATTTTTGTCTTGTTTGCATAATTATGAACAAAATATAGTATCCTATGTCTATAGAAAAACCAACAGTTTCGAAGTTCAAAAAACCTTCAAAGTTGGACAATTTGAAATTTTCGCTATTTTTAATAAACGAGTAAAATAAATGTGTATAATTGACCTCTAATCTTGGGGATCTGGGGGTCAATATCGAAATTGTATTGTGATGTGTTAATCGATATAACTTGAGAATGTGGGAGGAAATCGTGATCCTTTCGCCGACACGGCTCAATAGAATCTGCGTCTCATTTTCACTTTTCGTGTTCCCCATACCATTGTATGTAGACCTTGGTAGCGCGACCAGCAGAGGTACCCCCGAGGTTTCGTTGCAGACCAAAACGCCCACACCAGAGCCCAGGTAGGGCAACTTACTGTTATAATTTTGTAAATATTAACAGCGTTTGCACACTTTCTGATGTAGCGCGGGTGAGTGACAGAGAGAGAGAGAGAAATCACCTCTCTCTCTGTCACTGTAGTATATACCAGCGGCAACGTGCGTACGAGTGAGAGAGTGAGAGAGAGAAAATACCTCTCTCTCACTAAGGACAGTCGCGGGTTTTCACCGTGCGATACCGCGAGAAGCACGGACCTCTCTTCCGTTTAGGAAGTGTGACGAGCGGTTGCGCGGCGCACAATTTCAAAAGATGCGCGCGCGCATGCGCGATTTCGAAATTCGAATAGAATCTTTTGTAATCACATTCGAAGTGAAGTTAGTGAACATGCGTGCAACGTCGAATTATGAGAATGCGAATTTCGCACATTGACGCATGCGCAGAACGTTTAGCAGAATAATCTTATGTACATACAATTTAAAAGTACATCTAATTATCAATTCGATTTCATTCTTATTTAGAATGATGAAAGAATAATAGTGTAATGACTACTAAGGGTAAGGAATATAAAGTAGACTTTAGATTAGTTTTTCTCTAAAATTTTAAATGTAAAATTTTAATTTTAAAATCAAAATTCTAAATTACTGAGATCTAAGAATAAATTCGAAATAATACAATATAAATCAATAAATGTATAAACTTTGTAAAGTTATTCTTATACCTGAAGACAAGCCCTTGTTTTACCTCGGAGATAATGCCTGAAAGATATATCATAAAAAACGATTGTCCTTCTTTTGCTACACTGAACGTAGCTATTAGGCGCGAACATAGGCTTAATAGTCGGAAAATCACTCAGTCTTCTACTACAGTGGAACGTATAGATGTCATATACCAAATTTCGGATCGAGTTAAAATAAAATAAATTCTATTTTACAATTAAATTTATCGTGGATGTGACACTTTATTCATTTTTTATAATAATGGTAGTTATTTCCATTGATATCTTTAATTGAAAATCGCTCTTATCGGTCTAATAGAAACAAAGTTAACTACATTATTTTCAAATGCCATTAAAACTATTTAAACTATTATTAACAGAAAGGAAAGAAATGGTGAACAATGAGAAAGAGAAAGGTAGTAAAGAGAAGAAAGTAAAAAGTTACCTTCTTCTCATTTTTTCCGTTTTTTTCGCTGCGTATTTGCGGCCATGGATTTTTGTGGCAGAGAGGTGCAGTCGACTTAAAATTGGAGTATCTGCTTCAAATATACAGACCAAAGACATTAGAAAAACTGTCATAAAATTGGAAATCTCCCAGCGATATGAAATTTACAAATGTTAATATAAAAATCCTTGTGAACCTTTGAACTTCAATAACTTTATGAGTAAATCTATCTCATTGTCTAAATAATTTTGCCTTAATAATAAAAAACAAATGTTGACATTTAAGACCTGAACCCAGGATAGATAGGTATGTGTTATACCTAGGAGTAAAAACCGGAGCCAGCATTCAATCGCAGATCAATTCGCTCTTCTACCGAAAACATATTTATCGCGGCCACTCAAGATTTCTAGGTGCGAGCACCTAGTCTCGCCAATGCTGCGTCCGTTTTTTTTACGACGAAATCAAATCCTTTTAAATAATTGTGCGACGTTTGGGACTCCAGGGCTGGATTAGCCACCTGGGAAGGCGTCGTGTGACAGGTTATATGCAGACCAAGACAAACCAAGCCTATGATTCTGTTGCACGATGCGCAACTATATACAAATATTATGTATACGTGTTTGGATTCGTTTAAATAGTAAATGTTTACAGTAAATTGTTAAATAAATAATCACTTTATACGTGATAAACGTATTCGAATATGATGAAAAAGCAAATACAACAGCATAATTTTCACCATGGCAGCATTTTATTCAAAGCTGCATGTGTTCTGGTGTGAATTATAACTCAGGTGGTAGATATACTTTCCATACATCATTTGAGGAACGTTACCGCGCAATTCATATTATTTTTATTGCTATTTTTGTTGGATTTGGGGCATAAGCAGGCCTCCAGACGCATGGATAATCCCTTGGCGTCTCTCGGGTGCGTTTAACAACCCTGATAAATCAGCCCGGTTGCCTTCCAAAAGGATAGTATGTTGGATGACTGCTTTGCGACTATGGTCTTTGTTGGTCCACACGTGTCGAATTTCTTCCATTTACCGTATGTCATCTCCTCTGACCATCGCCTAATCTCTTCTTTGATTAGAATCTAGTCGAAGCCGACGACCGATCTATATAGTGCGGTCTCCGTAGATCTCACCGCTCAGTAAACATGTTGCTCGCTATGAAGTCCCATCTCATTTGAGATGAGCTCTTGTATGTACCTATCAACCATTCTCTTCATTGTTTTAAGGACAAAGGAGGTCAGGCTGATTGGTCTAAAATCTGTAGGTGATGTGTATCCGCATCTACCCGGTTTTAGTATAAAGACTACCCTAGTTCCTATCCAACTCTTCGGAATGTGGCCAAGTGCGATACTGGTTCTCGCCAATCTCATCAAAGGGCCACTGATTACATCCTTCGCTTTGTTGTAGCAGGGCCGGGAAGATACCATCGGGTCCCGGTTACTTAAAGGGATCAAACGACCTTATCGTCCACCTGACTCTTTCTTGAGTGACAATTTTATTTGCTAGCCTACGGTGATCTTCTAGGAGCCCATAGTTCTGTCTATTTCATTTAGCCACCTTGCCGTTTCCCATATGATTAATAGTGTCCTTTGTGTAACTGGAAAAGTATATTTGGACGAGAAAATCTAACATGTCCTCATCCGATATAGCATATCTGCCATCCGGTAATTTTAACATTCCAAGGAGGGCCTCCAGATTCGTAGAAAGAATCTTGTTCATCCTAGCTGCTTCCCAGCCCTTTAGGGTACCCTCACAGAAGCTTCTCCAGCTATTCTGTTTAGAATTCCTTCCATTCTCTCTGTACTTGTCCCTTAGTTCCCAATGTTGGGTCCATATGGTCTCTGTACCTTGTTTCCTGGCCCTTTTGAGGGAGTGTTGAACCTCCTCTCTCAGACGTCTCAGTTTTTCATTCCACCAACAGACCTCGTCCTTATGCCTGACTGCCTAATTTTGTAGTTGCGTTCATAAGCTTGTAGGATCCCCTCATTGAAGGTTTGTGCTGCCTCCCGGACAGAACCACTGTCACTAATTTTAAGTGAAAAGGAGCGTTGTGCTTCTTCCACCTCCTGTGTATACTTGCACCAGTCGGTACGCTTGGGATTCCTTACCCATTTAGATTGGACTTCACTTCTTGATTAGGTGTGTAGTACTTGATGATGCTAACGTCAGGTCTATTACCTCCATTCTTGACACAGTTCTGAACGTAGGTGTATTGCCGACGTTAATTATCTCTAAATCTGTGCTTGTGAGGAATTCTAAAATTTTAGCTCCTCTCGCATTCGTATTGGTACTGCCCCACACTCGATAGAAGGAGTTTGCATCACATCCGAGAATCAGAGGCAGTTTTTTACATATACAGTACTCGACTAGCCTTTTCACTTCTTTTGTGGGGTTGTCTTTGTCGTCATAGGGTAGATAGGCTCAGGCCATTACTAAACGCCTTATGCCGTCTAGGTTCATTTTAACTGCCGCGAGATCTCTTTTGCAGAGATCAAGCAGTGCAACGCATTGACTTTTTCAAATTACTATGCAGACTCTTGATCTCCATTCCTTGGTATCCCTAAAACAGACCAAACCTCCTAGCCCCCTAATGGCATCTTTAACCATACAAGGTTCTTGAATTAGTGCTTTGCCTGTGTGCACCGCAGCCAAACTTCTCTGCATAATATCAAAGACGTCTTTGCTGTGATGCAAGTTAATTTGCAAAACAGAGAGCTTTGATAGAGCCATTATTTCTCCATCTGGTCGCTCCCTACCTTTTTTTGCCCGGCGTACGATTCCGGGATGGTTAGATGACCCTCTACGTCTTTGTGTTGCAAGCACTTGCCCCTCGGCCGAGCACTCCGCGGAGCGCATCAGCTGGCTAGTCGTTCAACTAATGAGTTGTCGATGACAACTCCCGCGTAGGCGGCGTGGGCCTTGGAACCGTTTGCATTGACTCCAATTCCTCTTACGGGAAGGGACTAGAGTTTTATTAGTCGCTCTCGACGCCGCCGCGGTACATAAATAAAATATTACACGAAATTAGTTTAAAATTACATGAAACTTCTTTATTATATAATTACACTAGTTGTCGACCCGCCCGTATACAATTTGAGTCGATGATCTCAAATATTTAATTACCACTCAGTTTGCGCATGCGTCGCAACGCAATATTCCGAATTCCGTTAAGATTATATTGTTCCACTTTGCGCAATCATGCACTCGCACAATTACCGTTTGGATTACATGACAATCGTATCACGTTCCTCGCGTAGATTCGATTTACAATCTGCGCATGCGCACGCTTCTATGTGAATCTCGCGCCGCACAATCGCACTTTACGGGTCGACTCTGCACCGAGTCTCGCACCCATTCTCACGTCGACCGAAACAACTCAGTGGGGCCGATTGTCGCGACCCACCCTAAGGGTTCCAATCGGGAGGGAGATTCGCAAGTCTCTCGACGTCGCACAGTTCGTGCTCGTGATTGACTATAATGAGAGAGAGGTGTTTTCTCTCAATCACTCGCCCGCGCTCCGCAAATCAGTGTACAACCGGCTCCGCTGCACCCGGTTATAGTTTTATTTTTCGCAAAGATAAATTACTGTATTGCCCTACCTTGGCTCTGATGCGGGCGTGGCGGACTCCTAAAGATCCGCGGGGGTACCTGATCTGGTCTAGCTCTCAAGGACTAGGGATAGACCGACTCCTGGAGATCTTCTACAGGTCAGCGCTGTCTCTTATACCTCCTGGAGACATGGCGGGAAAAACTATCCGGGGCGCGTCAACGCGTGCTCTCGGTGTCGCTTGCGCGGGTGCCGAAAGCATACTGCCCTCTCACGCAAAAATTTCCTACCTACCCTCGCCCCATTTCCCGCGGTTTCCCCTTAGCCTTACGGCACGTTGGCCTTGACGGGTCCATCTCCTGGCGCCCGTTACAACATTCTACCAACATCGCGTCCCTATTGATGTCTTAAAGTAAAGAAAAATCAATATCAAGAATAAATTTATTTATTAACAAAGAATATAAAAATAGATCACCTTTTATATCAATTTGACCATTAAGTTTTTTCTGTCCAAGTTGAAAATTAGGTGGTGGTTGGTGGTAGTTTATACCTATTACATTGTTCAAAGATCCCACGTATGCAATTTTATGTTTGTCTTCTTCAGCACTTACTTCTGTACTTTGCCAATAGATATCATATATCGATGCACTGCATCGAATTTTTAATTTATCGTGATAAAAGGATTCGCTGGATAACGGAAAAATCAAAAGACTTGAAGAAACATTGCCTTCAGTCTTATAAAATGAATAAATTTTTACGTATAACTTATTAACCTAAAAAACATTAATATCACATTATTTTTATTTTTCTGAATAGCGTATTTAGTACATGTTTAGATTGTGTAGATAAGGAACGGAAGGAGGTTACTTGCTCATGTATAATGTATATTCGTAATATATATATTTACTAATTATATTTGTAGATCTTACTATATAGATGAATAGTAGATATAAAGTATTAGAAATTAGCTCTGCTCGGATGAGCGTACAAAGATCGAATACCGAGCACTTGTCGTCGAATGCGACTGCCGTGGCCTACCATTATCGCGGGCCTCAGTCTTATCGCTATAGGCGAGCACTCGGCGATTCGGCGGGAACGACAGAAAAATACCCGGTAGTGCCGGAAAAATATACTGGCCCGCGTACCCTAACTCGCGCCCTTCGCATGTCAGCAGGCCTACCTCCTTCCTGCGGGGTTTACTTAAGCTAAGAGTTTGCCTTCCGTGTAAAGCCAAAGTCCCTACTCACCGGTAACTGCCAGGCTAAGGTTGACGCGAGCATCGGTTCCCGTGGGGTAGTGGGCAGTCTTGGCCTCCAGTTGTGGAGGTGCGGCCGCTCGGCTAGGTGGCAAGCCCCCTGGCTTGGGGGGACAGATGGCGGTGCTCAGCTAGGGCAGCACCGTGAGCTCCCTCTGTCAAGACCTGGCCTGGCCATTGCGGCACGGCGAGAGGGGGGCGGCTCGATGTTACTCGAGAGAGACGGGCCTTTCATCCGGCTCCCGAGTGTGGATAATCAATGGGTTGTCCTCGGCCTGGGCCGCGGCCGGCGATGCGACACGATGAGGACCCGGGGCTGGGAGAGGGCTCTCCCCGTCACCGGGTTGCGGCGATGCTGGAGGGCGATCCGTGGGGAGGGGGCAGCCGCTGCGGGGCTGCCTGTGAGTATGCGGGGCCGAGCAAAGGTCCGCCGTGGAGGCTGCCGTAGGGTTGGTGGCTACGGAAGGTGGTGTCACCGTCGGGGATGCTCCGGTTGCCCTAGGACGGGCGGCGAGCTCTCGGTGGGATCCCCGGACAATTAACTCCGTGACGGTACCCCGACTCTGGACCGGGGTAGGGGCCGTCTCTTCGGTCTGCGTGGCAACGTCTCGTTGCGGGGTCCTCGAGCTGTCGGGCGATATCTTCTCGGCCAAGGCGTTGAGTGCGGCGGCGATGGCGGTGTTCTACATACAGAGTGTAGGGGGGAGGGGGGGGGGAGATGCTGATCGATGCGCGGCGGGGATTCCCCTACTCGGGAGGGCCGGGCGTCTGGTGGGGGCGAGCGCTCGCGTAGCTGCGCATGGCCTGCTGCGGCAGGCGTCAAGGTGCACAGTCTCCCCGCCCTGAAAGTCCCCTGTCAAAAAAGGCGAGCTCTCGTTCATCCATTTTTCCAGATAAGCCGACATCCGCGTACATATGCGCGTATCACACGCGTCGCCGCCGCAGCACTCCGTCTGCGATATACTTTGATCGTCTACACATTAGTTAAGCATATTAAGCAATTTTTTCTAAATATTTATGCTCTTTACAGTCTATAAACGAGTTTCTATAACGTCGCTTTTCACTTGTAAAGGGTCCCCCACTCGTCTCTGTTTACGGATTCGGTGTCCGCAAGACGGGTAGGGTGATCGATCTCCTCTACCTCGGGCCACGCATTCTCATTTTCGACGACCGCATCTGCATTTACCATTTTATTATTTTATTTATTTTATTTATTAGTATATTAGTCATTCCGCTCTTGTATACAATAATTTTATAAATAACATACTCCATCGTCTAAATAGATAAACTTTTCTTTATTCTATACCGTGTATCTAAAGATATCGTCAACCATTCGCTGTAAAGTTACTGGGCTATTATGCTATATATACTGGCAAATATCTACGGGTAATCATTTAAATTAATAAAGTCCGAAGATAGATAAGAATCCAGTCTTATATCTATCAGTTTGATGCTCGGAAATCTGAAAGGCTCCTTATGCTGAAACAAATACTATAAAAGTATATAATCGATAAAATCGGAGGTATAGAATATATGCAAGATATTAGGTAGTAGGCATGTATTTCGAAGCGTGCGTCTATTCAGTTGATGAAGTCAATCACCAACTGACATCTTTTATTTCCAGCGCTATCCGACGTGTTCGAAAAGAGAAAGACCGATCACGTCAAATTTGAATAATAGAAGGATGGATTATATTATTTTCTAATATCTTCACAATTTGCCTATACAATTCCTGCTGTAAAGCATGTAGTATGCGATAATCTTTAATGATTACAAGTAAATAATTGTAGTGGAATATAATGCACTATTCTATTGGTAGTCACGAATGTTTCGCCCTCGTTGATCTTTATTTAAGTATTTATACCTCAATACTGCCTTTAATCTGTCCATTCTTGAAGATGTTTTCTCACTTGCTTCGGTGCGCTATTATGAAATTTTCGAAACTCTGAATATCCTGTTTGTTCTCATTTTTATCTGTATTCCTCATTTTTATATTGCGATTCTAGCTCTGAACAAATCCACAAATTTTCCTCCATTATCATTCCTGTTCGATCACTGCTGTATTAATTGGCGAGCTAGTGTTTTAACACCATTGTTTACAATTAAGTTCGATTCGTTCGATTTTTATATGATTCTAGCTAAATTTCTACTCCTTTCATAATATATATTAGCCGTTTCAACGCTTCTTTTGCTAGAATTCATTGATCTGTAGGATTGACCTTTCATGCTATTTAATGCTACTTCGAATAGGCGAATTTTTATTAGTCGTGAAAATTCGTTCTCCATTTACGCGACGGTCACGCTTTGTGCTTGATTTCATCCATCGATGAATTGATTAACTGGAATGTTTTATCTGTTACATCTGGGAATGAGGTCGAGTGCATCTTTCATAGATAATCGTCGCGTTTACATGCCGCGGCTAATGGATACTGCTTTTATACTGAGAAACTTAATAAAATTGTGTTCAATGTCACCGGTAGTTAAATGCTAAATTAATACTCGACCTACGTTTGACAATTCTTCCTTTTGTAAGCTGTCTGGATGCCCCAAAAATTGTTTATTTTTCTTCGAAAAATATTAAAAAGTTTAAAAAATCTAACCTTCTTTAACTGATTCATTAAACTCTTGTAAATTTTCTTCTTGGTTAAAAAATGCTTCTATTGATCTTGTTTTATTTCTTCCCCTAATTCTATCCTATTTCTATAAATTACTACATTTTTTCCCTATGAGTACTATGCACTGTGCAGAAAAAATCCTCGGTTATATTGTCTTTTGCTTTAAGTATTGGGTTGAATTGAACTGTACGTTTCTCAAATCTAAGTCATCATGGTTTAAGCGATTCTGTTGGAGCAATCATCTCCAACTTTTTTTCTCATTGAATTACTAGTATAGACTAGAATTACATGTATTCAATTCATCGTTCCTTTAACCAGTGTTTTAAGTTTTTTTTTAAAGTATCATGGATCCCTCAATATTCAACCTTATACAGTTTTTTCTTTTTTAGATTTATTTTAATTATCTGAAAGATCCAAATTAAACCTTTTCATTTCATCTTATCAAATTTTTAGCAGTTTATCTGATACGTCTTGTTTGGTAATAACGGAAAGGTAAAGCAAGAACCAAGTGATACAGAAGTAATTGAATTAATTGTTGTCACTCATTAGGACCTTATATATAGGAGTGACGTGCACACAAATAATAAAATGTAGAATCAACTTTTGATGTTAATATGCACTTCACGTTTATTAATTAAAATAATTTTATGACAAAATATACACGAATAATAATTACTTTATAGCATTATATATAGTATCGTTTGCTCAATTTGGATGGCTCCCGATGTTCTACATGTAGAGTATTGTAGAATATAACATTAATGCATATTAGTTTGTACCTTGCAATTAGATATTCAGTGGCGGATGGTCTCAATTGTAAGAGAGACAGAGAGAGAGAGAGAGAGAGAGAGAGAGAGAGAGAGAGACTTGGGAAGCTGTGGTCGGTGCAACAGCGCTTTCCCCGGAAGTCGAACTGCTAACTCTGAGCGATATTTCTGTATGAGGAGTTCGGGCGTAGTATTAGTTGACGATTCGGGATCCGCTACGCTTTGCATATTCATCGTTGCCTTGGTTTTTAGAAGTAGCATCGGGATCCATCTTCCCTTCACCTGTCTGTCGCGCAGGTTCATCGACGCCCCAGGTGGCTAGCCTCGCGGCGGTCGACGCGGTGGAGATCACGGATGGGGGAAGAATACAATGAATATAATTACTCAGGGCTATGGAAAAAATACTGTTTATTTGCGCCCGAACGCTAACTCCTGTCAGGCACGCAGCGCCTACTGCAATCTGGCGGTTGACACCGCCCGCGAGGCGTAGCCGGGCTGCATTAGGGGCCCTCCACCTCTCCGCTCGCACGATGACGGCACCCGGGGAGGTCGTACCGGGTCACACAAGTGACCCTTGCTTCAACCCGGGCGGGCCACCGGAGTTCGCCGGTTGGCAGGGCTCCATACCAGTCGGCTTCGCGCGAGGAAACCGTCCTATCCGTCCGTGATATTGGGCTATCATCGTTTTCAAAGTCCTATTAACCCTTTCCACCGGGTTGCCTTGGGGGCTGTATGGGGGCGTGGTGATATGCTCAATTCCGTATTCCTTCAGCACCCCATCCAGGTGCTGGTTAATAAAATGCTTGGCATTATCTGTTAACACGAAATTTGGGGTTTTCCACCGGAGCAGAACTAAGTCCTCCAGAGCCATCGCCACCGCCCTCCCTGTAGCCGCTCGCATTGGTTTGAGCTCTACCCACCGTGTAAACAGGTCTACAAATACTATTACGTACTTGTTTAAATGTTTACTGCGGGGCAGCTCTATAATGTCCGCAGCTACCACTATCCAGGGTCGCTCGACCACCCGATGACCCATCAATCCTACAGGGCCTTATTGAGACACCCTATACTTTTGGCACTCCGGACAGGCTCGCACAAAGTCCCTCACCTCCTGATAGTAACCTGGCCAATAATACTCCTGCGCAATCCGATCGTATGTCTTCTCGATGCCGAGATGACCGGACGATGGATGTCGATGCACATCCACCATGACCCTTTCGCGCTGCTCGGCAGGCACGACGGGCCTCCACCCCTCCTCTCGAGACGATATCGGATCCAGAAGCTCTGGGCACGAATATTTGTACAGCATACCGTCTTCTTCTTTCCACTCCGGAAATCTTTGCGGTTTTTGCTGTACTGCTTGTAACCGTGCCAGATACCAAGGATCCGATATCGACCCGAAAGCAGTGACCTCTGGCTCCGTCGCTATGCCCCTCGACAGCGTTTCGTTCGTGCGACGAACTCACAGGCTTCTAGATACGGCCGTGGTTTCCTAATCGCCCACAGAAGCGCAAGACACTCCTTTTCCGTTGTGGTGTAATTTTTTTCCGCGGCGCTAAGCACGCGGCTTACGTACACGATGGGATGCTCGTACCCCTCCTCATCCTCCTGGATCAGCACGGCGCCAATAGCGTAATTACTGGCGTCACTCTGAACCGTAAAGGGTTTGGAGAAATCGGGCCGTGCCAGCACCGAAGCTTTGACTAATGCCGCCTTCAAGGTTCTAAATGCATAGTCCTGGGCCTCCTCCCAACACCACTCTTAGCCCTTCCTTAAGAGCTTAACCAGTGGTACTTTGACCTCCGACTCCATGGGCATGAACCGCGAGTACCATCCTACCATACCCAGGAACGTCCTAAGTTCCTTTACGTTTCTTGGAACGGGATCTCGGCGTCTGTCGGAGTCTTGCACGCGTCTGCAGAATCTGGATTGAAAGGCCCTTTCGAAGGCCGCCCAGTCTACAAACGTTGGTTCCAGACTCTCGTACCAGTCGCGGGCATCATTCCGCAGTACCGAGTGAACGGCCCCGATCAGACCATTGTCCGTAAACCAGCGACGTTTCCGGAAGACTTCCAGCCCTCTTAAAAAGTGGATTGCATCCTCCTGTTCGCCATTTGAGAAAGAGAGAGCTGCTTCACGCAGCGACCGGGCACAATGCATATCCTCTTTAGCCCCGCTGCTTGGAACGGTCCAAGGCGTCGTACCGGTCTGCGGGTATGTCCACGGTGCCGGCCAGCTCGTCGGCCCATATGCCCCCGGGACTACTCCACTAGCCTGTCCCCTCTCTCCCTCTGCTGGGTAATTCTCCTGCCCTTCATATTCGGGTGTCCTCCTCACCGGCCCATGGCTACGTGCTGGGGCCACGAGGACTCCCTGTCTCTTCGTCACCTTCTTTTGGGGTTTGGGTAACCGAACTGGCCGAAACACACTATCTTTCGACAGCGCTGAGCTCACGGACCCGTCGGAGTCACCCGAACTCCCCCTTCCTTCCCCTATCTCTTCTAAATGTCTCGGAGTTGAAACAGCCACCGGGGGAGGAATCCCCGGGACGTGCGGTACTGGCCCCTGCGGGGGTTTGTACCCAGACGCCCCTTCGACCGGACCCTTCACCGGCCCAGTAAGGGTCTGTTGAGACCGAGCCGCTAACTGAATTCCGTTAACGGCTTTGCTCAAGGCCGAGATAACCGGAGCCAAATCCGCAAGCACTCTTCGGTGCTCGTCCAGGATGGTCCTCGATTGCAAGGCCTCCACCCCCGATAGTTGGAAGATCGGGGCCCTCCGTTCGATTGCCGGGAGGCCTCCTGCAGAAGGCCCGGGTTCCTTCCGGTCCCTCTTTTCCCTGCACGGGCTTCCCAATCAGAGGTACAGGTCTCTCTCTCGAGCCCCGCACTTCTTCCATTTCGTCATGGATGCTGCTGTATCCGGGCGATGAATCGGGGTTACCCCTCTCTGTTTGGAGAGCAGGAGCTTTACCGGACCGGCCTGCCCTTTGGCGGACGGTCCACAGCTCCTCACAACAGGCTCCGACCAAGGATCCGCACGCGGATCAGGATAGGGACCTAAGGCCTTTAGTGACCCCCTCACGGTTAGGGATAAGGTGAGCCTTGGCCCGACTCGGTCACCACTGTCGCCCCTCACCTGTGTTCTCGCTTCTCAACCAGCGTTGGGATCATAGCCCCCCACCCGAGAAGGGCCGAAAACCACAGGTGGAACACGCCTTTTGACAGACACAGTCTGCCCTGGGTGCGGGAAGCGCGACTCCGGAATCGCATCCCCCCACCTCCAAGACAGCCCGACAGAGGGAGGAGGGAGTCGTCCGTCCGTCAATCCCCATAAAGAAAAAAGAAAATCCCCCCCAAAATATTTATTATTAAAAATAAAAAAAAAAAAAAAAAAATTACAGGACCGCGACCACTCCGTCTCCCCTTACCGGTAAACAATCAAACGATACAAACACCCGCGAAACTCCCTTAGCCTGCTGCAGCCGGGTGCCCGAGCCTTATTATCGGCCCACCGCCGCCCTCTGGGAATTTCGGACGGGAATAAATCTGCCTAAAATCACTAAATCGCGTTTCATAGGGCGCGCGAACCATTAACCAGGCTCGTTTGCCCCCCCGCGATTCCTCCCCCCCCTCTCCTTCTACCGACCCCCGGTTGGGTCAGCCCTTCACCGGGCTAGCCCCCTCCCCCCCCCCCGTGCTTGGTCGCGTTAACCGGGCGCGAGAACCGTGGACATAGTCCCTGCGCACCCTCGCGACTTTATGCCGGTTTAAATTAAAATTTTAATATTAAAAACAAATATATTAAAATATTAAAAATAAAAAGTAATCGATGTAAAATCGGAATTTAAATTGAATTGAATTCAAATTAAAAATAATTCAAAATTTAAAATTACAATTTAAAAAAAAAAAAAATTCTTTGGCGCTTTTCCGTGTGCCGCCCCCCCCCTTTTTTTTTTTTAAGTGAGCACGCCAGGCCGGCTTGCGCCTCTCCCATAGCCCGGTTGCGTTATACGGGCGTGCGATCCAGACCCCCAATGGGGCCCGGCACGCCTTTGTCACTGTTGGGAATTTGAATTTCCCGCCGCGGCGGGAACCGCATACGGCCCTGGCCTCGCGCCGCGCGCTCTCTTGCCGCGCTGGCTGTAGGCGCGCGGGAGCTCTTACCGAGTCGACTGTGGCTGCGCGCACCAACTCCCGCCGCGGCAGCCGTCGTTGCGCGCGCGCCGCCGCTCTCCCTCACCGCGCGGGCTCTCCCCCCTCGCCCATCACTCCCGCCGCCACTGCGGCCCGCGGAGCCCGCGCGCTGGTCCGGTGCGGTCTTGCAGCCGCACCCCAGGTCCACGCGTCTCCTCTATCTCTTGCACGCCGATCCCGCACGGGTCGCCGCACGTAGCCGCGCACTTACGCGGGAAGGGGAAAAGGGAGAAATCTCTGTGCGCGGGCCTGTACGTCCAAGAGGTCGTGCCCCAGGTTCGCGCACGCCTACTTTCCCGCCGGACGGCTGCTCTTCCCGCGCACAAACCACAACGGCGCTGCTGCCGCTCCGCAGCCTTTCGCGCGAAAAATCCCTTTTGCCGCCTCTGAAAACGCTGGCGAGCCCGCGCACCCGATCGGGCGCGTCTACGGGCGGCCGATTCACCTCTCCGCACGCGTGCCGTCACGCCGATCGGACGAGTTTCGGGCCCGCGCGCACACTCTCCCGGCGCGACTCTTGGTCGCCCTCCCCGCACTCCTCCGCCGAAACCCATCGTCGCCGGCGTCCTGTCACGGTCGCCATTTGTGACGGGGCGCCTCCTCCTCGGAAACCGATTTGTTCCCAAGAGGTCCCGGAGCGCCGCGCCATCCCAAGCACGCCTCCTGCTCCTCGCAGGCTCACGGTCGCCTTGGAGGGACCCGGCCGGGCCGACCCGGGCGGTCGACCCACGACGGTCGCAACGTTATCGGGATTGGGAAGAGGGACGGCCAGGAGACAATCAAATTTGCGCTCTTGATTTTTCTTTCAATTATTTATTCGCGGGCGGCGGGACAGGCCCCGCCGCCGCACAACTTCTCAACTCCGGGCGCGCAGCACCCGCTGTCCGCAAGTGGGGTCGACGTGGACCGTCCCTCTCCGTTAAAGAGGTAATCAGAGGCCTACCTGGGCCATCCTCGGCGGAGTCCTCGCGGGCCGGCTCTCCCGTTCCCTGGCTCGTCAACGACGGGACTCGGTGGTCTCCCCAAGCCCTCGTCCTGTGCACGGCTCGGGTCGGGATGGCTGTGTCGAAAAACTCTCGCGAAATCGCGGGCGCAGGAATCGACCTCGGGACAGACTCGAGGCCAAAACCAAAACTGACGGTTTTTCTTCCGAAATCCCAGCTCTAGCCCGCCCGATTTTCACGGCCCGCGCGCCTCCCCCCCCCCCTCGCGCGCGTTCCTCACCGCGCCCGCCGATGTCAACATTGCTCGGGTCCTTACGCACGACTGAGCCCCGCGTCGCTCACCCGTGGCCCGAAGGCACCACGTTACACACTAAGCTGCTCATCGCGTGAAATTGGCTGAAGAGGCCGATAGATATTCAGAAGAGAGAGAGAATAGAGAATAGAAATCATGTTTTTAAAAGAGTTTGGTGAAGCCGGTAAAATTTGGTTTAAGATGCTAGAATAGAAAAATTAATAGAGAGAAGGAAAAAACACTTTTTATTTATAGTATTGCCTATTACTTTATCCCAAGGAATAAATATTATGAATTTCTTCCCTGAATCTTTCTCCCTGACTTTTCGGTGTTCTCGTTATGATGTTCACCCCTCTCTCCCTCTCGATCCTCTTTCGCTATGATCGCCATAAGGTTAGCCGCCCGGGTTATCCCGGTCGAGTCCCCCCGAGGCGACCACGGACCTACGCTCTAGTAGGCATTTGCGACTGGGCAACAGAGATGGGAGTTCTGAATCTCTCCGAGACTAATTGGCCTCGGAGAGGGGGCGCCCGTCACAAGGTAAAAAATAAGTAACACTATTAAATCACTTTTACAATTCTACTAAAATAAATGTGTAGCTTTGTTGCACATATTCATTACAAAGGCGTTGTAACGGGAAGATCCGAGGGAAAATATCTCCGACCCAGCCGTGTACAATGTGAGTGACACGGAAGGTATCACTCACTTCTACGTGCTATGGGGCAGTGTTGCAATCTCTTTCCCGTCGGCCGCGCACCCTACGTAGCGCGTTAGCTGGCTGGCCGCTCAGCTAACTAGTTGCCGATGACAACTATCACGGAGGCGGTGTGGTCCTTGGAACCACTTGTGCCGTCTAAAATCACAAAAAGGGCGATGGAAATCTGGGTTGCCGGTATTCGCCAACGATGGGACAAATAAATAAAAAGTTTATTTATTGGCTTTCTGCCAAAAAGTCAAAATATATTTATTTAAAGTAAACAATTATCGGCGCATCGTGCGCGTATATAAAACGCTTTAATAATTGCGTTGCGCAAACAAAATCGCACTGCGCATGCGCTCTCTCGTACCGGGTCCTAATTCGCGCTGAATTGACCGTATTCACTAAACTGATTAATTGGCACCCGAAAGATTCGCGGACTCCCCGCCTTTTCTTTGTTTACCTTTATAGGTAAACTTAGTTCGGCCCATGTTGGCCTTGACGGGCCCAGCGCCTGGCACACGTTACAGCGTATACACAAATATCGTTACCAGTCTTTTCTTTTAATGTTTAAGAATATTGATATTTATTTAATAACAATAAAAAGGATTAATATTTTTAATTGAAGAAATTATTTTTTTCCCTGCGTTTATTTTTACTTTTCAAAAATTCATATATACTTATATGATTACATTCACTATAATAATTTACAATTTATTTTCTCCCCAGAGACTCAATCTGTTTTTTAAGTGTTTATTTTAGTTTATAATTAACAATTCTTTTTTATTAAACAGTAACATGAAAGTTGGTATTTTTGTATTATGTCAATCATAAGTTGAGTATATCTCTCAAAAATTCTAGATATATGTTTACACTTTGCTGCCATTTGCGTGTTGATTTTACTATTGGGTTGTAATAAATTTTATACCGAAATAAAAATTTCATTTTTAATAATGATCTATATAGTATTAATTATTTAATATAGATTAATTAATTAATCTATACTGTATTAATTAGTGCCATAAATGAGAAAAAATATCATTGACGTCTGAATAATACATCTATAATAAATCATATAGTTACTATTTTTACATTTAACATAATAAATCATAGTCCAATTAGCTAATTAACTAACAAAGAAAGTACACTGATACGCAACAGAAAGTTTTTGACTAAAAAAGAACAGACAGTAGTAATGCAATTTCCAGAGACTGTAAAAATCTGATTCGTCATAAGATTAACATAGCTTTTATGTATGTATATAAATGCTCAAATGATCTATCATATTAAAATGCATAGATTTATTTGTACAGTCGATGATACATCGTTTCTCCTACCTCATTTGTATTTAGGCAGTACAGATTTGTCATAGATAAATTGTTAAGTATCGGTAAATCTAATATACTATGTTTTCGCCCTTAATTTTTTCAATAACAAAATAAAACCGGTCGACATGTGTTACGAACAGAATTTATGTATAATAAAATGATTTTAATTCTATCTGTTTTTCGTAATATATATTGTGTTAAAATGTAAAAAAAGCGGAGCGATACACATTCGGTATTTAAAGGTCTGAGTGCAATATTTTTGTTTTCAATATTGACTGCCTCCATGCTGCGTTGGGCCGATGCGAGGAGCGTCGTTCCAGGAATTTCAGCCGCGACTTCGGACCCTCCGAACGCTCAGGGATCCCGAAGGGGGAATCGCGCTCGATGCATAAAAGGGGGGGGGGAGAGAGCGCAGCTTAGAACTATTTTTTATATGCACGCCGAAGCACTGGTAGACGCTTGCATATATTAAACAAATATTTTATTTAACTCAAATTTCTAAACCTCCTGTCCCGACATCCTCATTATTCTTGGTGTGTGTCCATTACAAGTTTAGATACCGTGACGAGGATAATTGTCCTGGATAAGTGAAGTGAATTTTCGTTTGAGTGAAATTCAAAATAGACGCCAAGAGAAATGCATAGATAAAAAAGGCAACGCTCAAGCTGTCGGACTCGCCTGCTTTGAAGACGGTTCGCGGCGGACGTCAAAAAAGACAAGCATCTTCACCAGCTCTTCACGCTCCAGAACTCGGTTTTGAAAATCAATCGCAACTAACCGAGGAGGTAATCTCTGTGACGTCTCCGCCCGTAATGCGCGGGCGTAGAAGGGTTTCGAACGTTGCAAAGTGGCCATTATCGAAGAAGCAACAGCGAAGCATACCGCCGAAATCGCAAGGCCGTGGACGAGCTTCAACTGCCATGACTGTTAGTTGTATACCAAGATAATGGACTACATGCAACGTTGGCCGAGAAGAGGCTATCGACGAAGAAGCCAACATCCAGTACTGGTCCAGGTCCTCTTCAGTGCTGCCCGCTTCGAGGATGGTCACTTCGGTACTGCTCTTTTCGAGTCGACCCGCGTCAATGCAGCCACCCGAGATGACTTCATCTTCACTCTTTGAGGTCAAATTGCGATATTAGTGCTGCTAATGGTCAAAATTCTCATTTACATGTCAAATTCTGTTGACTTTGCAATGTTTTAGATATTTACATATAGAAATTAAAGTCTGTTAAAAAAATAATCCGTTTTGCTATCGGGTGGAGCGGGGGGTGGGGGATGTCATTTTTAGAAAAATTTCACTGAACCTCTACTAACATAAAAATTAAAAGCGATTGGTCACGGAGAAAACAATAAAAATCAAGGCTCAGAAGGATCTTTTTATTATAAACTACTAAAAGAAGTCAGTAATTTTATTCCAGAGATATCTATTTACGAGACGAATTATAATATAATAAAACAATTTTCGCATAACGTTCAAAAAGCTTTAGTTTCAATTAATTAGTGTAACCTTCACGACGCTCGCATACATGCTCGGCGCAGCGGAGTCCGAAAGGTACTGAATACGACATCTCAAGGACAGCACGAGCCGTTTCAAAATACAGCAAAGGAAGGGTGGAGGAGTCAACCCGGAGAAAACTGTTTTTTTCCTGCTTCGAACCCTTTCTTCCCTCATTATCGGAAAATTAACGCCAATAATATCGAAAACAATTACAAATGTTCATTAGGCAGTGACAATTTCCAGGGCGATGGTGTAGATCTGAATAGAATAAAATATTATACATTATGTGACAACTTTTCCTCGTATTTTACAATTCAAACGCCGGGTCAGAATCAGCGTGCACTGCACTTCAACGGATTTCGAAGCACTCTATCTCTCTCTCTCTCTCTTTATCTCCTGAATATTAAAAAAATAATACCAGGCGAATTAACCTATTATATTTTAACGGGTAACGACAGCTCTCATTTTTTCTTTCCCTGATGGAATACAAGCACGTAAGATCTATGTTTGAGACAGCCGAGGGGCTATTGTATATTTATATACCTATATATATATTGTAGCGATTATTTATATTACGAAGCGATTTATTTATTATATATTTTAATTTATGTTCGAAATTATTATTATTATTTAATTAAACGATTTAAACAATGACGAATGAAAGATGTGTTATGTATTCGAGTCAAGAAGATAATGTAAATAAACACGTGGACACAACTGCGTAGTGCGAGCGCCCGAGAGCACACATCAATGCAAAGGTGCGTTCTCGGAAATTTGTCTGGGAACCGCGAGTGCGCGCGAGAGGTGGACTCGGGGCGTTGACCTCTGGGCGGTTACCCGAATTGCCCGCTCGCGCGGGAAAAATCGACGAGATCGAGAGCCGTCCAGCGTGCCTTCTCCTGCAGGAGGTGCAGCTGTAAAACTACCAGCTCGGGTCATCCTGGATGATCCGAGGCTGTTAGACCTCAAGCGAGTGCGGCTCGAGAGATGAAGGTCCCAGCACAAGGGGACGATGGCGTCACTTGTGGCTGTTAGGTTTCCGGCGGCTCAAGATCGGCGCCGATTTGAACTACAGGTGAGCGCGCAGTGGGGTTCGGGAGCCGTTTGGAGGGGAGGCATACCGAGCGTCTATTTAACGCGCGTCGCGAGGTCGCGCGAGACAGAGAGAATCGAGCAAGCTTTTAAAGCTCATACATCAAGCTACAATAGCCTATATATATATCGTCAATACAAATTGAATAAACAACCATATAACCAGCAACAACAATTAGTTGAGAATTTCCTGCCCTTCACTCCCGAACAATCTATGTTAGGCTCTTTATTTTATTAAATTATTTTTATTAATTATTTTACTACTTATTTTATTAATTAAATTATTTTTAAATTATTAATTAAAATTTTTACTGAAGTAAAAACTTTACTTACCTGTTTGTTATTTATGTACCATGTTAAATTTGCTGCAGGATTACTGTAACTTGAAGTGCAATTAAGTTTCAGGGTATCATTAACACGATATTTGCTTCTTAACCCACTTATTACAGGTCTGTGCAAAGGCAACTCTAAAATAATCAAATACATAATTTTAAAAAATTTAATAACAAAATGAGCTTACGAAAACGTTTTAGGTATAATATAAATATAAAATAAATGTATATATTTCTACCAAAAATATGAATTCATTCTATATTATAATTAATGCACGTGTTTAATGCTTATTGAAGAATTATAAGTTAATATAATTTAATAAAGTTCGCGTTTCTTTTAGATAAATGAATCACATTATTCACATCATTAATACATGAATTACATTAGTCACATCAGTTTCTTCATTTTAGAGCATGCAGTGCGTTGCGTCTCCTTTATGGCTCTAGCTGGGGCAGAGACTCGGGTTGAGTTTTCCTGCCATACCATCCTAGAACCAGGGTTCACAAGGTGCGAATGCGATACTCTCGCGGAAATAGAGATGGGAAGCAGCGAAGCTCAAAAAATGGAAGGGCAAGAAAAAGGTCAAACTAAAAAGGAAAATCTAAGGAAAGGAAAAAAAAAGGAAAAAGGAAGGAGATGGCAAGTGGAGTAGTAATGGAAAATAGTAATGGAAATTGTAAAAAGAAATATCAAGTTAATAGCGAATTAGAAATAGTAAATGTTCCTGTTCCTTCCCTCTCTTCCTCTAGCGTTAACTTCTTCTGTGTTTAAAGTATGCCTAATTCTCTCCAAGGTGAAGTTATCTTTTTGCTTTTCAATAATTTAAAATATCAAAAATTTTATATTCAATCCTAAACAGTGTAAATAATAACACTCTTGATAGCTGATTCGCAATATAGAAGATTGAGAGAGAGAGAGAAATGTATTCGAAGAATATTCGTTAGTTAAAATTTCATTAACACTGCTTATAACTTTCCAATTTACAAATTACAACAAGAATTTATATACATAACACTGTGTGCGGTTTATTCTTAAACAAAAAATAATGTTATTCTAACTAGGTGAGGTTGGTTAAAATATAATTGTTTTGTAGTTTCGTAAAATAATATATATTTAATCAATATAATGTAGTTGAATTAAGAATTATCGAACTAATAAAATACTTGAATTGAACAGTTAAATCAATAACTTAATATAAGATCGTTAACTTAAAATTATTTATGATGAATAAATAGTTCATGTACTTAGAAGTTAAATAAACTATTATAATGCGCAAATAATATAATAATATATGTATTGCGAGATTTGGTTTCTATGATAAATGCGCACTGCGCCGACGCGGAAGCACCCATTGACTGTGGTCCTCATCAGATCCGAGAGAGAGAGAGAGAGTGACATTACGAACGGAGTGAGAGAGCGCACTGCTCTCTCTCTACGCCGCTCCGACAGTAATCTAAGTTAAGTGAGAAGGCCAAGTAAAGTACTTGATACTTCAGGACATTTTTCGTGCAATAATTGCAATGATAAAAAGGAGGTCTCGTCAGTAGATGGTGGTGTTGAGATCGTCATTACGGGGATTGTTGACTGCACTAGTGCTAAAGTTGTATCCTCGGATGTCGCGCTCGACATCATCACTTCGTTGGGTTGTATGGTAGAGGTGGCGAAACACTTCAACCGGCAAAACCTTCTATTAGGATGCAGTTAAGTTCTCCTAAAGCTGCTAGTCTCATATTAGAGACGAGGCAGCCTTTAATGTCTTCTCTATGAAGGATATAGTTTTTACTTGAGTGAGTTCAGTAGCGTTAGACAATGTACTGCATTTATAAATTTGTGGTTAAGCAAGTTCAATTTCGTATATTCAAGCGGTGCAAAGACACTGCTCCAGATTTCGGCTTCAAGTACGTTTGGCATCAGCATGGAAAATATTTTATTAGACGAAAAGAATGAGCTCATACTGTAGCTTCTGAAACTAAGATTATGAATTTGTTTAAGAGCCTGTACTCTCCCAGTATTATGTCTGTTTCGCTGCTGGTAATCATATCTCTCGTAATTCCATCGTTCCGTTGCATAGTCAACCTGATGATGGGGATAATAAAAATAATTTCAGTGGAAGGGTTGATTCAATCTGACTAGATCGAGCGTTGCTCCATCCTTGGTCTCTGGGGATAGGGGTGGATATAGAGAGAATATTTTATGTATTTACAGATCTATAAGATCTTACGGCTGCGTAAGTCGTAGTACCTTACTGATCTTTTTTCTCCCGGCACCCTCAGTTGTCCTGTTAGAGGTGATCCAAAAGAGCCTGTTATTCTACGGATGTGCACTGAGACTCGTATGAAATCATTTTTGGTTCAAGGTGCCAATTAGTGGAACAATCTACCATCTTAAATAAAAAATCTTGCATTCCTTCCCCCTTTCTAGCAGCTGGTAATGGAACACTTGAAGGAACGGGGTCTTTTGATATTAGGCAATAGTAAATGCATTCTAACTTGTCACTGTCAGTTGAAGTACGCGCTATATTCTAGTTTGTATATTTGTCAGAAGTGAATGTTGTATGAATGTAAAACATTTCATATCATTTATCATATGTACATATAACTATACTTGTATTCATTGTGTCAATGCGTGTATATGTGTGACTTAATTGGTAGATAATAAGAAAAATGTAAGCTATGTGTTGTGACGTGGGATCACAAAAAGTTTAAAAAAAATTTGAATATTAAACAAATACAAATTTAAAATTTTATTTTCCCCGATCACCTCTACCCTAGGCGCGTCGCGTGCAAATTGCGAATTCACCAATCGAAGGGGGGTTCAGTTGAAATAACTTACATCGCTAATTAAATTTAAACTATAACAACATTTATTAAATAATATAGGGATTCTACAAATTCTCCAATACAAATGTTTAACAAAAGACGTTTAGCCGATATCTACGGAGATATCAAAATTTAACAAGTTAACTCAACTCGACTAAATTATATATAACCCGGGAAATCACGAACATCTCGAAAAAAAAAAATAAACAATTTATATAACATCTCGATTTAACTGCACCAACCTAAAAAAGAAAATTCCAAGCTGAAAGAAAGTATACGAATCTCGAGAATATCACTGATTCAGGTCCACCGGCTATTAGAGAAGAGAGAGAGGACAATACAAAAATAACTAAAGAACTCACCAGCAATGCCAAATGAAAAATAATAATAATTTAAACAATAAAACAAAATCCAAGTTCCCGGCCCACGCACCTTCTTTAATTTATTTTGGAGTATAATCCTAATCTCCGAAAATAATAATAAATGGTCTGAGCCTCGACTTTTCGGTATGGCTCCTTTCCTTTTCGAGATCGGGCGACGAGTGAGTGTGTGTCCCGCTTTTCATCGGCTCGGAAACTCGATTTTCCCTCTAAAATCCAGCTAGCATTCTTGTTATGCATATTAGGCAATAGTATTATCCTTGTCTCGTACATTTAGCAAGAATACACTATTGTTCCCGCCAATTTAAGAAAAGAGGGCGTTACAATCAATTATCCGGCCGCGCGACTATTTAAAGGCTTATTAATTTTTATATCATAAAAAGAAAGAAAACACCACCAAAATTCTCAAAAAATATAAAAAAAATCCCAAATAATTTAATAAAAATTTATCAATTATTATCATAAATCAATCAATAGTTATCAATAAACTATCCTCCAAAAATCGTCTTTTATGCTCTCTCTCTCTATTCAATAGCCAACACTTGACTATACCAAAAATTCGGGTAAGGAAAATAATAAGTACGCACGGTATATATATACTCGAACTATATTTAGATTATCACGATAAAGGAAGACAAAGACGGAACATCTCGATATTTCTATTAATTCTAATCCCTGGGGAGGATTACTATTCGCCTCCTGGTGAGCAAAAAGAGACTACTTGATTGGTCCTCGACATATTTTTCTATAGTCGCCTCCATATACTCGCACCTTACTTGCAGCTATCTCTGTTTACTGTCACCAGCTGATTCTCCCCAGTGTTTTCCTCAACAAATCAAATAAATTTTGTTATTAGCTGGGAATTAAGTTTAATTGTTTGTTAACCTGCAGCGATGCAATGTCCTATCTTGCTCGTCACCCGATTTCAAGTATGTATTAATGAAATCTATTAACGAATTATTTTATTTGTCCCAGGAGGACGACCACTCTTCATAGTGTATTTATAATTTATGGCAAAACCGTGCTACATATGTGATTTGACTAAAGCTATGATGTATATGATTATATTTATAAGTAGTCGTAAGATATTGCGTTTATTACTGTTAATTTCGTACAATATTTTGTAAAAATATTTATAAATAAATATTTATCTATCTATATTTTTCACACTCTCTGTATCTCTTGCAATTATAAAGCACGCGTAACGTGAAACATGTTATCCGAGCCGTAAAACATACTGAAGGCCGCTTTCGAAATTCGTAAAGAAATAGAAGTTTGCCACGTTTACGTCGTTCATGCTACAGATGTTCTGTAGCTTAATAACCTACCCTAATCGCATTTTCTATAGATCTGAGACGCAACAGAGAGCTCGCACAATAATAAGGTATCCGCGCATTATCTTGCGTTACTCTGACTCGAGGGACTTGTTGGACTGAAGGTCGCATTGAGTGTTCATGAAGCTTTTATATGCTAAGACGAACCTGATCATCTAGCGACCATCTTGCGTGCGGGTCCTTATCTTCTGGTAGAACAGTTCGATTTGAGATGTATTGATCAATTTCAAACATCAGCAAGTTACTGTGTTAAGTTCGTAAGGTGGTAAGTCGCAGTGAAATTCTAATAACAGTCCGGCAATCCACCAATTACAACCCACTCCAACCGCGTCTTCTGTAGATCTAAGTTGCAATTTTCGCAGGAAAGGTCGATCTGACCGACGAAAATTAACGACGCAGTTGCGCCCACGTCAATCAGCATATCAATATTTGGCGGAAGGTGAAACTGAGGATCTGTGAGTTTTAGGTTCGGGGGCATATAAATTCGCTTTCATGGGAACGATTCGCTGGGAACCAAACGTGTGATCTTGAGACTCATAAGAAAAGTAATGGCTTCTCAAATCACTGTGCAATGAATAAATAGTCGCGTCGATTAGTCTACTAGTAGCTGTAATCATTGAATCGATGGCTCACATCAATCATATTATGACGTGAGCAATGGCGCATGTGTTCAATAAGACCCGCATTGTCAAAAATTCATGTGACAGGGATTTTACCTTTACCACTAATTCCATCGTCAGTTCAGAAGGGCGCGAATTTGCGGATAGTGCGAGCTCCAAGCGAGCTAGTTATACTGGCGGAACCTTAGAGTTACAATTACTTTCCAAGAGTTACAATAAAATAACTACTTCCCATCGCTCCTGAACATCCATCGCTCGAAAAGTTTCGCAACGATAAAAGGGATGACCAGATTGTTGGCAGGCGAAGCAAATGCGTGTGGCGGTTGTCGAGGTTACCAAAATGGAAACCTCAACATTTTTTCATGATCTCTCTTCGCATCGGGTTTTTGAATGTCCGCTAACCTTATTGGTGGTCTTTTGCTTGGTGGTTATCATTTCTTCTGTCTTTTTCACACAGCAAACCGACTCCGAGATAAAAGAATAAAACTCTTCCAAGCTCGTTATATACTTAGAACCTGCTTATCCCAGACCTTGCTCAACTTATGGTGAAGCGCTCGCTCTAAAATGCTATTAACTTTATCCTTGCCGAGATGGATATCGAGGAGCTTAAGCATTTCGAGATATTGAACGGTGTCGAAGTTCAGCACTGAAAGCTCCTGCAACTCACGCCCGATTTGTATGCTGAGAACCCAAAGCCGTCGAGATGGTTGACGCTCGCACTTTTTCTAGTAAACTGAGACGTAAATGTCCCATGTTTTTTGGTAGCTCTCGGCCGTGATGCTAAGATTGCCGATGTGTCGGCTAACGTCTTATCTAAAGAGTCCACAAATGCGTGAGCTTGATGCCGATCATGCACACGCAGTGCAACAGCCCTTTGTTTTCTACCCGCTTAGAACCGAACGCAACGGTGTTTGGAGAGTTACTACAATCTTTCTGATCACTGTTTTCTTTGATTATTATTAACTTCGTGACCAGTGAGTTCAATTGTGCATCCTTTTTACTTTTCACTGCGACTTCATTGACACCAGTTTCGAGAATTGCAGGTTTTTTCTGGCGTACAGAATGATTCATGTTTCGGGACCGCGTCTTTCTTGCCTAAACCTTGTGAGTGGTGTGTGAGTGAGTATGTATCTCGAAGCTTATAGGAAGTTTGTTGGGACATGTAATAATCGTGACTGGTCCAGGGCGAGCCAGCGAGCGACAACAGTTGTGTTGCTCGAGGCAAGTGCGTCGGTTTCCCCAAGTCGTCGGGGCGAGCACTCCGTAAGATCGAGGACCATCCTTTGGCTCCCTGTGCCCAGCCTGACCAAGAGGAGGGGCTCTGGTGCAGCAGTTAGCGGTTTTTTTTGTATTTTTTTTCTCTCTAAGAATAAAGATATACTTGCTTCGGTTTTTCTCTCTGATCTGTGAGGGATTTTGTGCTAAAGTAAGTTGTTGCGATTATTTCAGAAACCCTTTACTTACCCATCACTTTCCTCTCACTAAAAAAAAGTTTAATTCATTTAAAAATGTAAGTGAATAAATCGATTTCTATGACACTTTTCTTAATTAATTCGTTAGAAAAATAATAATTAATAATTACATTATTTGTATAGATAATTAATTTTAGGTGTTCAGTTTTTAAAAATTATCAGTACACTGCATAATTTTATTTTTAATAGACTAATGCAAAATTTCTTTAAATGTCTGAGACGAAAGCTTAAACTGTAATATTTCATTATTATTATGGCGATGAATTTTCTTTACTTGACCAGAATAAAAATATTATAATTATTTTGAAAACAATTTGATTTATCAAAAATTTCCCAAACTGGGTTACCTATTCCAAAATAAATACAAATTCTACTTAAAACTTAAATTAAAATACTTAACAGTATTAGTACTCAACTTAATTTTATCACTATTTATGATCTAAAATTATTTTATAAGATAATTCTCAGCATGAATTACTGTCTGCATTTCCAGTAAAATCAATTGATTTTGTAGGTGATAATTTTATGTTTAAATTAATAAATATCTATTAATTATGGTATTTCAAAATTCTACTAGGATGTATTTTATGCAATGTCCACTCCAAGGCTCCATTATCGCCTCCTTGCAAGCATAACAACCTCTTCCCGATACAAAGTTCGCTCCTCTGTGCGCATGCGCGCACGTTCTAACGTTTGGCGCGCCGCGCAAACGTGTTTAACACGCAAGCAAACTTACACTGAGTACGCGCGTACTCCTGCAGACCGCATTTATAGTTTTAGGGCCGGTCGCACGCTATCGCAGTTAAGGGACTAAACCCGCAGAAGGGTCGCGCATCTACGTTGCGCGCGCCTCGTGAATATACAAGTGCGAGTGAGAGAGAGGGTGCTTCCCTCCCTCTCTCTCTCTCTCTCAGCCGCCTAAACACCGCGAGTTTTTCGGCACTGTCGTTATAATTTCGTACAGTAGAATACGTCGTATCTAACTGTAATTAATGGGGGTTGAGCTTCGTGACCTGCAGCGCAAGAGTGAGGCACTATACAGACGGTACAGACGAACAGGACGAAGGCAATTCCTTGAGAAATACCTCGATCTCCACAAACACGTTCAGCAGAAAATCGATCAGGCGAGGACTGAATACATTCATAATCGCCTGTTCGAAGCTCAAAATTCCAGCACAATCTGGCGTGAATTGCGGGACCTAGTTTTGCTACAACGAGTAAGTGGGTCTTTGCATGGGCTCATGCCGGATGAATGTAACACTCACTCACTCACATAGAACAATAAAATCTTCTTGGCTCTCCACCACACTAGGTGTTCCTCAAGGCTCTGTCTTAGGAGCATTGCTGTTTTCCGTTTACATTAATGACCTTGGTCTTACCCTCGACTCTATGAGTGTGATACATATTCTATTGCTAACGACCTCCAGGTTTACCATAGTTTTTCTAGGGATGAACTCAAGGCAGGAGCCAGACACGTAATAGCTTCGGCCCGTGCGGTCTCGGACTGGGTCTCGTCTGCCTCCTTAAAGCTCAATGTTGGAAAGACGTCTGCGATTCTTTTTGGAACTCGCAGGTTCTTTTCTGACATTGAGTCGGCCGGGTTCAACTCTATTGAATTCTAGGAGGGGTCAGTCGTGTCTTTGTCTGAGACTGTAAAAAGCCTTGGTGTCATGTAGACGTAGGTCTTCCCCGAAGACCATACATTGAATTAATCTGCAAAAGAATTAATCAGGTTTTATATAGTTTACGTTTTCTCCGGCAGTACACCATGGCTCTTCGTGCCAAACTAGTGCGTTTACGGGTCTTTCCGCATTTTAATTATTGCTCTACTGTTTACTTAGATGCGTCCCTTAAGTTAAAGACAAGACTACATGCTCACAGAATTCCTGTGTGCGGTATGTATCGAGTGCTATGTGCGATGATCATATCACCCCCTTCAGGATCCGATTAGGCTGGATGGGAGTAGACGGTTGGAGGGAATTTTTTATGTATTTGCAGATCTACAAGATCTTACGGCTGCGTCAGCAGGACTACCTCGTCGATCTGTTCCCTCCTGATGCATCTGATCGGCCGTTCAGTGGTGAACCTAAAGAGATTTCTATTCCTCGGATGCGCACCGAGAATTAAATCTTTCTCTGTTTAAGGCACTCATCTGTGGAACGGACTGCCATCCTGTATTAAAATGAGAAATAAATCTTTTCCTGTTCAAGGCGCTCATTTGTGGAACGAATTGCCATCCTGTATTAGAAATGCTCCCTCTCTTTCTCACTACAGAGGGCTAGTGATGGAGCATTTGAGGGGTCGGTATATCACAATAGATTTTTCTAGTCAGTCGTCCTCTTACTCTTGTATTAATTTGCGCCCTAAATTAGTTATATGTATGTGTAATGAATATGTGTATTTATTTTCTCTCTGACTTGTAATCATTGAGTGAATGTGTGTATGTGTGTGACTCGACTGATTGATAATAAGGAAAACGTAAGCAATATTTATGCCAAAACTGTACTACATCTGTGATATGACTAATGCTGTGATAGTGTATAATTATATTTATAAGTAGACTTAAGACATAGCGTCTATATTGCGTGTTTTGTGGAATATTTTGTAAATTATTTACAAATAAAAATTTATCTATCTATCTATCTCTCCCTTCTATTTATCTATATATCTATCTCTCGGGCGCCCAACCGGTGGCCGCGGGGCACGAACTTGTCCCGGTCTCGTCCGGGCCGGTTTCGGCCACTCTACCGGTCTTTGGTGGAGGTGGGCTCCGGCCCCTGGTACTGGTGGAACGAGATCGAGACATTGATAGGCGGATTCGCGGTGGAAATCGGAGTCACCTCTCCTCGCGCTAGGCTAATATGGAACTGCCGGGCTATTTATTTATTGGTGATCATCAGGCGATCGGCGCCTCATTTCGGCATTGACCGCCTATTGATCAGCCTACGCGGCTACAGAGCCTTGGGTCTTTGTTTGCAAACGAGGCCCAACCGCGAATAAGGTATTATTCAGTACCTATTCGCAATATATGAAACATCGCGCTTTTGACCTATCACGGCTTTTGATTCGTTACCCTCATGAGCTGATGCGCTTATATCGATCTGGTTATTGAAATAATTTTTTTCTATTTATAGATTAGTAAAATAGATTATCTAAAAATAAAGTTATAATAAAAACGTAGAAATATAGTTATCTAGAATAATAAACACTCCTCTATTGTTAAAACGATTTTAAACGAGTATTACGTCAAAAGACTTACCTACTACATTCATAACTCCTGATACGACAGCTGTCTGAAATGAAGGAGCATCTGCTGATACTTCACAACTAAAGGAACCGGCAGCATCTATATCAACGTTAATTAATGATATTTGCGTAGCATTACTTTCTGATTCCTAAAATTTGAAGCACAATACTTGATATGAGATATAATACTATGCAAAAAGTTTTGAAATATAATTAATACATTTTTAGTACATAAGTTGTTACAGATGTCAGTAATAGAATACTTTTCTCAAAAAAGAAGAGAGGTAAAAAAAATTTATTTCCACGAAGATGTTCTATAAGCTACAGATCCAAGTTTCTGAACATTGACGCACTTAGTTTCATAAAGAATCAAGGGCTCTATAAATTTTATTACTGATCTCTTTTTTAATTGATGTATTCTCCGTAGAGAATCGAATAATCTTTTGGCAATAAAAGAGTATTTCTTATTAATTTCAAGTCTATCTGATTCAGCATGAAATAACGAATAATTATTATTTCGTTTGGATTCTAGAAGTTCTCAATTGGTCCATACTGATTTTAAATTAAAATTTATCATTTATACAGGAAATGATCTAAGTGGGGTTTATATGTATATAAATATATGTCATTGTAAAAGTCTTGTCTATTTGTGTTTGCACATTTACAACTCCGCTTATCATGAAGAGCATCAAAGTCGTGCAAAAACACTATGTTTGTATTTCTATGTCTTGCTTAATATAATACAGGCAAGAATGCCTCTGTTTGACATGACATTTTATTGACTCTAAAACTTTATTTTAATATTTTTTAGAAAATAAATGAAACAACTGCTTACTTTCATTTACAAATATAACCTAACTGTTGTAAAATCTAAGTTAATTAAACAATATTTTATATAGTGTTCATAGTGTTCACATAAAGCGTGTTAGTTAGATAGTTTCAAAAGATTTTATTTATTTTTAAATACATACCGAATCAAAACGATTGAATACGCAAGAAAGTAATAATATCTCAATAAATACAGTCAAGTGTTTTTTCAATAGCATTTGTTTATGCTGTGACGTCCACGACGCGATTTGCCCTAGTGGCGTTTGTTGCAGCTTCTCCGCTATGGTGCTTGTCTCCCTTTTCGGCCTACTCGCGAGAGCACTAGCCGGGGTGGAGACTCGGGCCGTAAATAGTCCTTGCCGTTTAATATGCGGGAAACGGTGTCTTATATATATTGGAATAATACGATGTCTGCCCTCTAGTTTGTTGCAGAAACCATGAGATTACTCACGGTTTTTACACAGAGTAGCAGGGAATGGCAAGGAAGTAGTAAAACAACTAGGAATGGAAATAGGCTAGAAATTGACGTCGATCTTTTGTTTATTATAGAAACCATAAGACTTCTCACGGTTTTTTCTAGAGTAGCTGGAAATAGTAGGAAACGGTAAAGGAACTAGGAATGGAGATTGAATGCATATAAGAACTATAATGGGAGACGGTAGCGGCTATTCTTAACGACGCGGGAAATGGCATAAATAATTAGAAAATGTCGCTACTCACTTTTTCTCTTATATAAATGTTTTTATTGGGTCGAGGGTTCTGCCTTCACCTCGGATTGGACCGATTCTACCGCGATTATTTATTTAGACGTGCAAGAAGTTGTCGTTCTGGTTGAAGATTCCTCGAGATGTACGTCGACAAAGGAAGAAACTGAGCGTCGCCGCGGTGGGCCCTTTTATCGCTGGAAATTAGGGCGTGTCCTCGATTTTACAAGGACGAGTATAGTGATGCCGTGAGAGAGGGGGTGAGTTTTTGAACATCGAAAGGAGGATTTTCGATTCTGCCTCTCGAGGTGGGCCACGACAAGTCGTAGGAGGGTCGCCGTATCCCCTCCCTTCGTCTTATCTATAACTACGTTGACACTATACTTGAATATTTTTTCCGAGGTGAAGCTTTCCTTTTTTGTAACTTAAAAATAATACAATTGTAACCGTATGCGGCATTAACAACATTATTGAATTCACAAGGAACATTATAATTTTATTCATACTGCCTACGATTTTACAATGTTGAATGTTATAATTTACGTATATATATTGTGACGGTGAAAACGGGTGAAGTGCCGGTCCAGTCACAACGCGAGCTCAGCTCGCTTATCGAGTGATAGTTGGGGGAAGGCTCGTCTCCTTCCCCTTCTGCTGGTCTAACACAGTTGCACCCGGTCGCGCACACTGGACCACCATATTCGGGATGGTCGCCGCGGAGGCGGCGGTATTCGGCACCGAACAGATGACGTGCGCGGGCCATCTCGACCTAGGTGGAACGACAGAGGTGGGACGCACGGGAGGGTGAGTTGCGTGGCAGGCGCCGGAAGCCGCACGGAAAAAATACAACACGTAATTGTAATGAAATCGTTTATTACAAGGCGCGAACAGGGACGCGATGGAGTCGCCTGACCTCCTTACATTCGGCGATTTGGGGTATGCGGCGGTAACCTTTTGGAGCGTCTCCTCGCTCGTATCTGACAGCGCCATGTGCCGCCGAACGCGCACGCGTGTGCCCCTTCGCACACCGGCGTAAGGCCTCGTCGTATGGATCGTGGTCGCGCGGAACGCCCGTCGGGTCCCGCGGATTGAGCGGCGCAAGCGGTAGTGTAAGCAGGGCTCAGGACGCGGGGAACGGCTTTCGCACGCCGACTCCTAGGCCGCGAATCGCTGTCCGACGCTCACACGCTGGTGCGGCGGCTTACCCTGCAGGCCTCGCGACACAGGCGATAGGCGCGCGGGACTAGCGGCACGGGCGGCAGGCGCGCGGGGCGCGGGGATCAACTCACGCGCACCGGCTATCAGGCCGCGGATCGCCGTCGGATGCATGCACGCGCGAGCCGACTCCCGCACTTCGGCACAACAGGTAGGCACGCGGGGCTAGCGGAGGACGGTGGGCATGCTCTGAGTCCACTGACTCTAGGCGGGGTTCGAGGGAGGTCGCGCGGGGAGAGAGAGCCTCCGTGTAATCGGCGGTCACGGGGCGCGGTGTGTAAACGGAGTGGACTTACACAGGCTGCACTGAGGGCACTTCCGCAGGGGGTACTCTTAGTGAGTCCCGCTCCCTGATCCCTCAGCATTCTGCTCCTGTTGTCCATCAGCGCTTATCCGCCTCAGCGACGGGCGGGGGATGGCGCAGGGCCTCCTCGGCTCCGGCTGGCGAATGCAGCTGAGTTTCCCCGGACGGGACGGAAGAGGCCTCCTCAGCTCTGGCTGCGTGGCGCGGCAGCGTCCCCCGGACAGGTCGGGCGGGAAAAGTACGGAAAAGGCATCTTCGCGGGGAGCTCGCACCATGTTCCGTCGCCTCGGGCCTATCCAGCGGTATTGGCCCGGCCGAGACTTTGTCGAAAAGCCGCGGTCTGCTCGACATCCGAACTGGCTCGCGCTATGTTTACTCCCCGTGCAGTGTAAACATTCTCTACCTTCGCGCTTCTGAATCCTGCGGCGGGCTCTAGACGCTCAGCCCGTCATAATAAATATACAGTAATAACGCTGTTCGTGGTTTCGACACAATGTTATCGTTATTTTGCGTAACGCGCTTAAATCTTGAGAATATCAATGGATTAAGAATAAGTACTTAGAGCCAATGTAAATTGCCGAAACGATAATCAAATGTGTACGCAACTGATACAAAGTATTTGGATTTAACGTATACTTGAACAATACAGAATAGTTGAATCGATATGAATTAGTAATATGGATGACGGTAATTGGATTAATGGTTGAATCTAGACTTAACTAGTCGGAATAATAATTATTAACTTAATAGTTATATGTAGTTTGATTAATACAAATAATCGGGTTAGTAATTGTTAAACTAGCGAGTAAACATAGCTAATATATAAGTGTGTATACTTATTCGGGATTAAGTAATCGGCTTAATAATTATTTATTTGTCGATATAAGATTTGTAACAAAGATTATCAATTGAATACAACGGAATGTGAGACCGTCGAGTTAATAACATAAATAGTTTTAAAGAGATAAAGTTGATTGAGTCAAGTATTTTACAGCCTGATAAATGAATAATTATTATATGGATGATAATATTATTATATTATGTAGTTTTTAAATTGTATATATTATTCGCAATAATATAAGTATATATATATATATATATATATTGTGAGGTAAGATCTCGGTGGCGAGAGAGTCGCCGAGCCTATGCGAAACTGCAGCGCGATCATGTGTGGGAGCGCGGGTCATGAATGAGATACGCGAGCCGCGATCGAGACGAACTTCTCGCGCCGTGTCAAGAGCTCGCCCACCGCCGAACGTCCCGCTAAAGTTTCGGAGGCGTGAAGCCGATTGGGCGGACGTCGAAGCCCGGGTGAGCGCGCCACAGGAACAGTGCCGAGGGTGCCCTGACCCACCTCAAATAGGGCAAGAGCCCCGCGGGTTGAGCTGGCAACCCTGCGCTACCGGCACTAGCGGGCCGCTTCATCTGGGGCTAGAGCATCGCCCTGCGACGGTATGCTGGAGCGTGATGGCGCTTGCGTCGGCAGCTCAGCGAGCCGGCGGCGGGGCGAATCGAACGGCGCGAACACTCTCTCGCTAGACGCCGACAGTAGAACACGGGACCCTCTCTTGAGGAGAAGCAATTCTCGGTACAGCATTATCGCATAGTTCGTGGTACGCTAACTGTATTCGAGGCTATTACCTTAGCCCTTGCTCGCGATACGATTAGGATGTGTGATCCAACTACCTTGGGGGACCTGCAGCGGGGGCCCGGCCAGCGGCGGAGCGGATCAACCGCGACGGTGAAACGACCACGGCGGGACTTCGTGCGGCGTCCCGAGTGCCTCGCGCGCACGCACGTTCCGACGAGTCTACGACCACCGAACGGGGCTACTGAGGCAAGTCAACACAGTCGGGCTATCGCATAAATTGTACAGTCGGCCCATACTTTTTCTACGGCATTTCGATAGTATCCTCGGGACAATATTATATTTCCTATCATCTAATATTATATCATTCTTATATTTTCCATACGCCGTTATATTATTTACTGCGCCCTCCACACCACGTCTCCTAGAAGTTCCTCGTAGTCTTAAGTCACCCACACGCACGCCCCGGTGCGAGCCGATACTCGGCGAACGTCCCCTCGTCTCGGCGCGCATAGCACGCCGCCTCAAGGCTGCGCGGCCGAGTGTTTACTCGCGTCCACGTCCCACTCCGCGATCGCGACTCGAATCCTTTTCTCGGCTCGGTAAGCCGAGGTTTGTACTCGTAGGCAAATCCTACGTTACAATATATATTAATAATATATCAAGAATTCCCTCGATAGTATGGCATACTGATCCAGTAGAGGTTTTGGTTTTTAACTTAGATTAATAATTAAACTACGCATTTCAACGAGGTTGAGTGCGACGGGGAGTGGAAGTTGTTGTCTGACGTTTATGACCCCAGGTGTTCAAGTTTGTCTAAGTGGAGTAGAGAAAATTTTTATGGGAGGCAAAGATGAGCATCAGTCGGAGCCCTATCGATTTATGGCGGGCGTCCCTGTTTATCACTCGGAGTGCCGAGAACTAGGGAGGTACCGCATCATCTGCTCGGGGAGGAAAAGGAACGGAAATTTCCGTCGTTTTGGGCGTGTTTAGGATTAGAAAGTGGGCTGAGGCGTTTACTGATGGAGGGCTCGTAAACCACGACAAACATTGACTGCAAAAAATAAAACGATCGGAGGGTCTGGCAGGACGGACGTCACAATGCATATGTACATAAGAAATTTAGTACAATATCAATGCAAATATGAGAAAGTAGTAAAATCGATAAATATAGTCAAGTACTTTCTTTTATTAATATCAATGTTTTACAATAGTATGAATATAACAATTCGTAGCATTTTCAATATGTCCATTTTCATACATATGTTAGTTTGGAATTATCCTAACTTTTAGCCAATAAATACAAAAAACAATTTTCTTTCGCAGACACAATTTTTAAAGTAAAATTGTAAAATTGTGTCTTAGTATCATATAGTAGATATTCGTGTATCACTTCAACTCATTATAAACAAATAAAAGAAGCTCAACAATGGTAAAATTCACAACGATTAATCTACTCGGCAAGCCCTTGTATCCTTCGTTTTTAGGCTAAAACGCTTACTCTAAAATTACATTTAACTAGTTATTAGGTTCTCAAGAAAATTTTGCAAAACATATGATATAATAGATATCTATAAATATGATATTATAAAACAACACAAGGACACGTAAAATATTTATATTCTGAAATATATATTTTATTAAAGAATATTATGAATAAATATATACAAACATTAAGGTAATAGGCATTATCTTTATATAAAATAATGCAATAACAAATTATCTACTCGATGGTTCTGTGTCACTAAGAAATGATGTCGGGTAAACTAGGGTTTTATTAAAAGTTCTCTAATAATCTCTTTTTTTAATTAATAAATCTTTGAATATACCTTGAGTGAATGAACTATATATCATCCTGGATAAGAGTGTTCATATATGGCAAGTTTTTCGGGTCGCCCCAGAAAACTGCAAAAATCCCAAAAACAAATTGCATGACAGGAAACATCCCGAAATATAGTAATACACTAATTTCTATATATATATATATATGTACTGTATATATATATATATATATATATATATATATATATATATATATATATGTGTGTGTGTGTACTGTATATATATATATATATATATATATATATATATATATATATATATATATATATATATTGTGACGTGGGATCACAAAAAGTTTAAATAATTTGAATATTAAACAGATACAAATTTTAAATTTTATTTTCCCGTTCACCTCTACCCTAGGCGCGTCGCGTGCAAATTGCGAATTCACCAATGTAAGGGGGTTCAATTGAAATAACTTACACCGTTAATTAAATTTAATTTATAACAAATCGTAAAATTATTTATGTTCCTATATTTTATGTCTCCATTGGTTAATCCTTATAATTCTTGAGTCTTGAAAAAAATGGTATCTCGATTTTTTTTTTTTTTTTTTTTTGTAGCAAATCAGAACCTAGAAAATTATAATTATCTCGACACTCGCGAAGAAAAAACAAAAAATTGGTTAATTTGAACGGCAAAATCTCGACACTCGCGTGAATCCTTATTATTCGTAATTTGGTGATACTTATGGTATGATGTTTCTGTAAACCCTAAATATCTCGACACACGCGAATAAAAGAAAATTGGTTAATTTGAACGGCAAAATCTCGACACTCGCGTGAATCCTTATTATTCGTAATTTGGTGATACTTCTGGTATGATGTTTCTGTAAACCCGAAATATCTCGACACACGCGAATAAAAGAAAATTGGTTAATTTGAACGGCAAAATCTCGACACTCGCGTGAATCCTTATTATTCGTAATTTGGTGATACTTCTGGTATGATGTTTCTGTAAACCCGAAATATCTCGACACACGCGAATAAAAGAAAATTGGTTAATTTGAACGGCAAAATCTCGACACTCGCGTGAATCCTTATTATTCGTAATTTGGTGATACTTCTGGTATGATGTTTCTGTAAACCCGAAATATCTCGACACACGCGAATATCTCGATAATGGTAAAATTTCAACACCCGCGAATAAATTTCAAATATCGGATATCTCGAAAGAAGAAAAGAAAAAAAAAAATATTCTTGAAAGTGATGAAAGGAGGATCTTATGGTAGAGCTGAAAACGCGAAATATCTCGACACTCGCGAGCTGAAAAAAAAAACTCGCGAAATATCTCGATAACGCTGCGAATGAATCTTCTTAAAATCTTCAAAATCTTCACACAATAAATCAAGAATAATTTCCTCTTGCAATAACTACGCGCTAAAACTCTAAATCCTATCTAAAATGGCCGACTTTCTACTAAAGGGAGGGAAAAAGGCTCTCCACAGAACAACAAAATGGCGGTTTTGCCGCCAAAACGTGAATTTGTCAAATAAGTTCTAAAACAATAAATTATACACAAATAATTCACAAGTTGTACATACCGCGATAATTATTGAGGAATTACAATAATAACACAAAAAAAAATTATTCTAACTACTCTCTCTCTTTCTCTCTGCCAAAATTCCTGGAACTGCTGCTCCTGCAAGAAAATATATCTCGACCTACAAAAACAGTCAATTCCCCACAAGGGATGCCATTTGTGACGTGGGATCACAAAAAGTTTAAATAATTTGAATATTAAACAGATACAAATTTTAAATTTTATTTTCCCGTTCACCTCTACCCTAGGCGCGTCGCGTGCAAATTGCGAATTCACCAATGTAAGGGGGTTCAATTGAAATAACTTACACCGTTAATTAAATTTAATTTATAACAACATTTATTAAAAAAAAAATATAGTGATTCTACAAATTCTCCAATACGGGTGTGTAACAAAAAGACGTTTAGCCGATATCTACGGAGATATCAAATTTAACAATTTAATTCGACTCGACTAAATTGTATACCCGGGAAATCACGAACATCTCAAAAAAAAATAAACAATCTATACAACATCTCGATTTAACTGCATCAACCTGAAAAAGGAAAATCCCGAGCTAAAAGGAAATTTACGAATCTCGAAAATATCACTAATTCTGGTCCACCGGCTATTAGAGAGAGAGAGAGAGAAGACAGTACAAAAATAACTAAAAAACTCACCAGCAATGCCAAATGAAAATAATAATACTTTAAACAATAAAACAACTCTAAGTTCCCGGCCCACGCACCTTCTTTAATTTATTTTGGAATGTAATCCTAATCTCCGAAAATAAAAAAAATAAAATGGTCTGAGCCTCGACTTTTCAGTATCGTTCCTTCCCTTTTCGAGATCGGGCGACGAGTGACATGTCAGTGTGTGTCCCGCTTTTCATCGGCTCGGAAACTCGATTTTCCCTCAAAAATCCATCTAGCATCTTTGTTATGCATATTAGGCAATAGTATTATCCTTGTCTCGTACATTTAGCAAGAATACACTATTGTTCCCGCCAATTTAAGAAAAGAGGGCGTTACCATCAATTATCCGGCCGCGCGACTATTTAAAGGCTTGTTACTTTTCTATATCATAAGAAGAAAGAAAACACCACCAAAATTCTCAAAAAATATAAAAAAAAAAATCCCAAATAATTTAGTAAAAATTTATCAATTATCGTAATAAATCAATTAATAGTTATCAATAAACTATCCTCCAAAAATCGTCTTTTATTCTCTCTCTCTCTCTATTCAATAGCCAATACTTGACTATACCAAAAATTCGGGTAAGGAAAATAATAACTACGCACGGTATATATATACTCAAACTATATTTAGATTATCACGATAAAGAAGACAAAGACGGAACAATCTCGACATTTCTATTAAATTCTAATCCCTGGGGAGGATTACTATTCGCCTCCTGGTGAGCAAAAAGAGACTACTTGATTGGTCCTCGACATATTTTCCTATAGTCGCATCCATGTACTTGCACCTTACTTGCAGCTATCTCTGTTTACTGTCACCAGCTGATTCTCCCCAGTGTTTTCCTCAACAAATCAAATAAATTTTGTTATTAGCTGGGAATTAAGTTTAATTGTTTGTTAACCTGCAGCGATGCAATGTCCTATCTTGCTCGTCACCCGATTTCAAGTATGTATTAGTGAAATCTATTAACGAATTATTTTATTTATCCCAGGAGGACGACCACTCGTCATACCTCCCCCCTAAACTAATGATACCGCGAAGCGTGGGCATTAGTTTACGAACAACATAGAACCTTGCATTGCTGGTGGTCTGCTACTCTTAATATACTTTAGCCTAATGAATTAAAATTTCCTCAATAATATCAATTAAATAATAATCTTTCAAAAATTACATGAATGTCAACTAAATAACACGGTAGTCTAAGTCATTCTTTATGGTTAACGTAAGTCAAAAATAATACAGACAACAAAAAAAAATTCAGTCATGGGATTCACTTACTGGATATTCATCCTTTTCTCGATCATCACGATATCTCGATCATTTTGCCTTATCCTCTCGTATGCCTATCACCTAATTTAAATATACCCGTCACCGAAAACTAATATTAAGAATAATAACAACAACAAAAAAAACTTAAACAACAACAACAAAAAAAAAAACCCTCTTTCCTCAAGGATGTCTCGCCGGGAGGCCATCTCTCATTAGGGATTCCAGACAAAAAGTCTGGACGGCGATGGGGAGGTGCGAAATAGATCGCATAAATTCAGTTAACTCCCCCATCGACGACCCCACATTAGGAGACACAGTGGTCCTGGGCGTGTCCCAACGAGACCGACGTAATCGCCCCTCGCGGGCATTCCGGCGACCCTCGTTATCACGGGACCTAATCGGTCCAACCGAAAAATTCGTCCGACCGGACGACGGAAGTCTTGACCCGGAAACACCAAGGTCACGCACCCGCAGATAGTGAGCGTGAGGCTCCGCACAACGGGGACAGGAACGGAGATCCACTCCCCGACGACCACAATTAAAATAAAACCGCGTTCGCGGTGCCACGCAGGACATTCGCGTATGCCCTTCCTCCCAACAATTAAAACATCCGAAGATGGGGGGTCCACGGTTGGATCGTCCGGTATCTTTACCAAATTCCCGAAAAGGGCCCCTTGCGTGCGCATACGGGGCGTGCGCATTCCCGATGGCGTAACGGCGGCCCCGTCCCGCGGCCGATCCTCCCCGAATCCATTCCCCGCAGAACCCACCGAAACCAACCCCGACCCGAGAACCCGCGAGGCTGACGAGCACATAACCACGTCCGGGGGGGAATTCTCTGGACAAAGAACCTCTTCCACAGGGCCCCCCATTGACTCGCCACTCCCCACGAATTCCGGCATTTCCGTCCTGCTCTCGGGCACTAGATTCGATGGTCCCGGGTGAGAAGGCGAGAACGGCTCGTTCACGAGACGTGTCGGCTCCACCGACGATTCTAGATCATCCAATGACATTTGGCGGGGCCCTTTAACCCGCCGCCAAACGCCATCTTCCCCTCGCACGTACCTCCGGTCCGGTCTCGCAAACGGAGGCAACCCCGCCGGTGGAGGCATACCACCTCTAGCCCTCCATTCCTCAGCCTCCGTGGACGAGGCGCCTGTGTTCCCTACAGCCGAGCGTCCTGAGGAAAGCTCCAACCCCTTTAAAGTTTCCCCGACCATACTAACGGAGGGTGATTCCACCGTAGCAACTGGGGGAATTCCATCGTTTAACCCGGCTATAACCCCCCGGGTCATACGAGAGGATAAGGCCGTCTCTCGGAGTCTCTGCTCTTCCGCTACTTCATCCACAGAGTTTTCCTCCCTTATTAAGCGCTCCAGCTCTTCAACATAACCCGAAGAGGTGGATAGCGGGGTTATTTGTTCGTTTTCCTCCTCCACCCTTTGAGCAGCCTCAATTTTCAATTTTAAATTGGTACGAGCCATCTAAGAAATTTGTACATTATTTAATGATATAATACTACGATCGGACGTGACAACGCTATAACCACCATCCACCAACATTTACAAATCAACAATCACCTTCGCGGCGGTATAAACCGCTTTAAATCCCCAACATGAATCTTCTCGATACGCCGATCGTTCCCGGTTTCCAACACATATACGGTGGGAGACAACACTTTGGAGACAACAAACGGTCCTTCATACTTCGGGGCCAATTTCGACGAGAATCCCTGTGCCGAATTCGATAGGACCTTCACCTTACGCATAACCTGATCACCGACATTAAACGTGATATGGCGCCTACCTCTATTATACCGCTTAGACTGAATTTGCCTACTTTCATCATTATGTCGCCGTACCAAGTCACGTAACGCATCTAACCTCTTCAACCTATCTAACCAAACCTCAGCATTTAATTCTTTTAGAGGTTCATTGGCTTCTAATTCTCGACGCAAACTCTTCGGTTGTGCTGGATGACGACCGAAATTCAGGAACGCGGGTGAAACCTTAGTGCTAGACTGAATGGCCGTATTAATTGCAAATCTCAATTCGTGCACATGTTTATCCCAATTTCTATGCTCATCCTTAGCAAACATTGAGATCATTGTCTTTAAAGTTCGATTACTTCGTTCCACCGGATTGGCCTGGGGATGATACGGGGGAGTCGTAACATGATTAATTCCATACTCTTTCAACATTTCATTCAAATGCTTATTCATAAATTCTTTACCATTATCAGTTAGGAAATAATCAGGAGTTCCCCATCTAAAAATTACCAGTTCTTCTAGTGCTGCCGCTACGCTCTTTCCATCCGCTGATCTCAAAGGCTTCATTTCTACCCAACGAGAGAATAGATCCTGGAATACAACCATATATTTACATTGTCCCTTGCTCTGTGGAAACTCCATTAAATCCGAAGCCACTACCGTCCAAGGCTGCTCTATTACTCGTTGACCCATCAAACCTTGCGGAGCAAACTGCATTACTTTATATCTCTGACAATCTGGACACGAAGTAACGAACCGGCTAACATCATACCATAGACCAGGCCAGTAATATTCTCGAGCAATCCGGTCATAGGTCTTCTCTATTCCTAAATAACCTTGCGAGATATCCGTATGTGCATCCGTCATAACCCTATCTCTTGCCTCTAGAGGAATAACTAATCTCCATCTCTCTTCTGGAAACAATATAGGATCTAATAACGGATCTGTCCGGTAACAATATAACATGCCATTTTCCACCTTCCAATTCTTAAAAACCTTTGGCGATGACAACACTTGCTCCATCCTATTTAAATACCATTCATCTTGCGACTCTTCCAAAGCGGATATTTCTTCTTCGACCTCGAAACCCCTCGATAACGCGTCCGGTACATGATGCATAGCACCCTTACGGTGGAGTATCACAAAATCCCATTGTTGCATTTCTAATGCCCAACGAGCAAGTCTTCCTGTAGGGTCTCGAAGGTTCTGCAACCACCGAAGAGCACTATGATCCGTGATGACCCGAAAAGAATACCCTTCCAAATAGGGCCGCATTTTCTTAATCGCCCATAATACCGCCAAACATTCCTTTTCAGTGGTAGAGTAATTCCTTTCTGATCTCGTTAAAACCCGGCTTACATACACGATTGGATGTTCTCCGTCTTCGAATTCTTGTGACAAAACGGCTCCTATCGCATAACTACTAGCATCGCATTGGACTGTAAACGTTCTGGAAAAATCTGGCCTAGCTAGAACCGGTGCCTGAGTTAGAGCAATCTTTAACTTTTCAAATGCCTCCTGTTGTTCGGGTTCCCAAATCCATTCTTGTTTATTCTTTAACAGCTTCAATAAAGGCAATTTGATGTCGGAATCCTTGTCTATGAACCTAGCGTACCAACCAACCATTCCAAGAAATCTCCTCAATTGCTTCTTGGTATGGGGCGCCGGATAATCGAGTACTGGCTGTATTCTCTCTGGGTCAGGACGTAACCCTTCACTATCTAATAAATACCCTAAATAACGCACCTGGCTACAGCCAAACTCACACTTCTCTCGATTAACCTGCAACCCTGCCTCACACACTCTTTTCAACACGAACTCAATCCATTTTAAATGATCCTCGAAACTGTCGGTGGCAATAATTATATCATCCAAATATCCAAAGATAAATGGTTGGAATTCCGGCCCAAACAATCCATCTATTAATCGCTGAAAGGTCATTGGCGCATTTGTCAACCCGAATGGCATTCTCATGAATTCAAATAACCCAGATCCTGGCACCGCTAACGCCGTATATTTTCGACTCGAGGGTTCCATAGCCACCTGGAAATACGCTTGCTTCAAATCAATTTTTGAGATGTATCTAGCCTTCCGTAATTTATCTAAAATAGAGTCAATGCTGGGAAGAGGATAAGCATCCCGTTTAGTCCTTTTATTTAGGTCTCGGAAATCAATGCAAAACCGATAGCTTCCATCAGGTTTCTTCACAATTACCGGGGCGCTATTCCAATTACTAACAGACTCAATTATTATTTTATCTCGATACATCCTTTTGACCTCTTCCTGCGTGACCTCCCACATTTTCGGTGACATTCTACGAGGTCTATGTCTAACCGGCTCATTTCCTTCAACCTCGATTCGGTGTTCCACTAATTTAGTCAATCCGAACTCCTTGGGTTGATTCTCCAGTCCCCTTTTAACTACTCTATCCAACGCTGTTTTCTGATCTCCTTCTAACACTGAGATCCCTGCGCATTCAGCTATTCAACACCATATCTTCTTTAGAACTATCATCAATAAACCTATGCCATTCATTATCTCGAACCCTCCACAGATTTTCTACAGCTTTAAACTCGATATACCATTTTAAACAAAAATCCATCCCTAACAACAAATCATGATTTTTGAAATTAACAGCCCGAAACTTCAGTACTTTATTAATCCCATCAACATCTAAATTTACCTTCAAGATACCTATCACTTTAGTGCAGTTCCCGGTGACACCCTTTACCGTCACACATGTTGGTTCTAATCGATCAACAAACCTAGTATAAACCCTCGGACCTACTACAGAGATCATAGACCCAGGGTCAAACAAGGCTTTATATTCAATTCCAGCTAGATTTACTCGCATATACTTCCTATTCTCCATACATATTTCCTCCACACATTCTTCAAAATCTATTTGGCTTACTCCTGGGAGCGGATCTAAGCTATCTACGATAGTTCCACCTCCCCCCAGGTCATTACATGCCACTTTACTGGCCATGTACTGACCAACTAATGAACCCGTATCCTCAACGACACTCAAATCAGAAGAATGAGGTGGGGAATGTACATTTGGCATATGCTTCTTTAAAATCCCTTTTAAATAATGTGTTTGGGTTTCTAAACTACTAGCTGTTTCCAACAGATTTTCACCCGCACTCTGACTCGACAAGATACTTGATTGTACATCTCGACCTAACCCATTATCATTAATTAGACTCGTATCTCGACTTAAAGGTACCCTACCAATTAACCTATTATCAACATCTAAACCTACATTTGACGATAAACGACCACCAGTACCAGTTGTTAATTCCTTCTCAACCGTCTGGTCCTCGTTGTTTTCACGATTTAACCTCTCCTTCACGCTACTCTTTAAATTCATTATTGAATCATTTATTGTATTATTCAATCTGTCCATCCAAGTCGATGCCTGATAAATTGCCCTAGTGGCAGATTCTTCTGCCTGTGCTTTACTCCTTACCTTTCCAACAAAATTCTTCAACCTGGGTAACGCTGTCTTCACCCAAGTATTTATCTCGGGCAGATTGTTACTCCGTATAACCACCCTATTCTGCAAATTTCCCATTGAAGCGCTATCAGCGACCTCCCTACCAGGTCCCGAACTCCCAGCTTCATTCTCTTTACCAGCTTGGTCATTCCGACTACTATGACTGTTTTCCTCGGTTCTGACCGGCTGGCCGCACGGAACAGAGTATTTCCCGGCCGCATCTTCCTTTCTAGCTCGGTAATTTAACTCTATATTTCTATCCATCCCACACGCTAGATCTTTAAATATCCCATTGTTACGCTTCTCTATCCGCATCCCATCCGTTTTCTCCTTATCGGCTTGGGATTCATTGCTATTCACTTCTTCCCTAATTATATGCATCCCGGCCGTCTTCTGCGTATCAGCGCGGGATTTTTCCTTCAACTCATCTAAATCCACTAATTCATCCATCCCGGCCGTTTTCGACGTATCAGCGCGGGATTTTTCCTTCAAAAAACGCGCCCCTATTACTTTGCAGGAGGTTTGGGGCGAGGAATCGCTCCTGCGACATCGTTTCCCAAATTTCTTTCTATAAATTCTCGAACCGCCTTACAATTGCTACAGGTTTTCAATTCCACTCCTAAGGCTCCACAACCCTGGCAGCTTAACTGGCGTTCTCTATTCGGGCAACGGCTAGACATATGGCCAAATGCCCTACACGAAAAACACTGCCTTCTAGGACAGGCAGACACCATATGGCCTTCTTCGCCACAACTGTAGCACGTGCTGGGTTTTCTGTTTGGCAACGGGTTGACCCTAATTCCAGTACTGCCGGTGGTTGTACTTCTATTTCCTCGATAAGGCGGCCACGAGGTATTATTCTCACTGTACTGGTTATTATTATTAGTTCTGAATATTGGCGCTTGAACCGACTCTTGTACATTAGCTATCTCCTGTCTTGCATTTTCATATGATAAGCCGGGTGCAACCGGACTAACTTTCCTTATGCTGGGACCAGGGTTTGAAAAATTTTTATGTCGTGCTTTACGATTATTTGTTCCTGGCGTTTCGCCACTCCTCTCCTCTACGGTGCTTACTCTAACTTTAAAACTCTTATAAGCACCACCCGGAACTAATACCTTATCTTCTGGAGGTGGAGGAGCATAACGACGATCCAGGTCCTTAGCTTTCTCAAACCGCCGGCCCCATAACTCGAAGCTATCTACACTTACCAACGACTTATCTAACATAAAATGCCGATAATCGGGTAACAAATTTCTATAAATTATTTTCATTTGAGTCTTCAACGATGGAGGTTTCCTAAACAATCCTATTAGGTGCCGTATGCTCATCAGGAAATTATTTATAGTCTCCCCCCTAGCCTGCGTCCTCGCTCTCAACTCCGCCAAGAGATCTTCGCTATCCACATCCGGTATATATTGTCTTTTGAACTCTTGTACGAAGTCCTGCCACGAGTAAAAACTAACCCTTTTTGTTCTAAACCACAAATCTGCCCCTTCCGTGAGGACGCAGGGTAATGCCCGCAGCGCCTCATCATCACCAACATCTACACAGTCCCTACAATCATTCAAACGGGCTAGGAAATTTGCTGCATCTTCCTTTGGCCGTCCGGCAAATTTTAACCTCCAGTTTTGTAGCACTTTTATGAAAGCGACGATTGCCCTACTATTTCCCAATTGGGATCCCGTCGAACTTGGATTTCGTGATCCTGACTGCGTTACCATAGTTTCCCCATATTCTTCATCATTATCCCTAAAATCTCGACGCAAATGTGGTCCATGGCTAAAGTCTAAATCTGTTTCGTCGTCATAGATATTTCCATCTCGAAAATCATTTACTAAAGAATTGGGGTTCCTCGACACTCTGGGAGCTACTGACGGTAACGAAATCGCCGGGTCACGCCACTCTGGAGGTACTGGAACTCGATATTGGGGTCTCTCTTCTTCCGTCCCACTGGACTGTCCTACCGGACTAGCAAAAGAAACGGCAGGTCGATTCGAACTGGCGAGATTTGTATTACCTCCAATCGCTGTATACGTAGACGAAATTTGATTGTTCGTGCTTGGCCCGAAACTTGGTACACTCATCAGAATTCTAGGAGGAGGATTCCTATGGCTAGTTTGTAAGGGCATATGCTGACTGGGCAATAACTCTCTATTAGTCCTACTAACGACAGATAAATCCAACGCTTGAGGATTCGGGTCCAATGTTAGTACCGAATCGCCAACGTTTCCTTCAGCAATCGATTGGTCTTCTATATTTCCTGACCAAATCGGCGGAGAATCTACCACTGACGCCTGATCCCCTAAATCATCCACCGAAGGATACCACGGGACATCTTCGTGTAGACCTGCGGCCCTAACATTCGCCCTAAATAGTCGCTCCGCCAAAACTCGATCGGATCCGACCGAACTTAAACCTAACAGGTTCAATTCATCCCGAATTTCCGATGCAGGACGTCTAACAATGTCCCTTAACAATGAACGTAATTCTCTCGAACTATCTAATAATCGGCTCATTAAAACGGCATAATCCTCCATGTTGTATCAGAATAACTAACAACCCAAGTAAAATAACTCGATTCTAATATCCCAAATATCTCGATGCACAATTCGGAAACTAGTAACAGAAAAGAAACCAAGTATTTTAATGTATTTATCTCGACTTTACAGGAAAAAAAAAAACTGTTAAACAACACAAAAAAAAAATTTTGTGCCCAACACTAAAATAAATAAAAAAAAATTTACACCAACTTAAACCAACTTAATATAACTTTTAATATCTCGAATTAGAAATTTAACCACTAACTCTCGAATTGGGAAACTGTCGCAGTCAACAAAGAAAGAAAAAAAAAAAAAAATAAAATTTGTCGATAGTCGTATAGGAAGGACCAAAAAAATTAATTCTGTGGAGGAGTCGGCCTTTTCCCCCTATCCTTTTACACTTTTATTACGCCTAGCCTACCAAATAACTAACCTCAATTCGCTTACTAAGGATTTTACCCACTAAATACAATATATTGCCTAATAAGAAATAAATCCAATGATAAAATCCTTCGTAAAATTATTTATGTTCCTATATTTTATGTCTCCATTGGTTAATCCTTATAATTCTTGAGTCTTGAAAAAAATGGTATCTCGATTTTTTTTTTTTTTTTTTTTTTATAGCAAATCAGAACCTAGAAAATTATAATTATCTCGACACTCGCGAAGAAAAAAAAAAAAAAAAATTGGTTAATTTGAACGGCAAAATCTCGACACTCGCGTGAATCCTTATTATTCGTAATTTGGTGATACTTCTGGTATGATGTTTCTGTAAACCCGAAATATCTCGACACACGCGAATAAAAGAAAATTGGTTAATTTGAACGGCAAAATCTCGACACTCGCGTGAATCCTTATTATTCGTAATTTGGTGATACTTCTGGTATGATGTTTCTGTAAACCCGAAATATCTCGACACACGCGAATATCTCGATAATGGTAAAATTTCAACACCCGCGAATAAATTTCAAATATCGGATATCTCGAAGAAAGAAAAGAAAAAAAAAATATTCTTGAAAGTGATGAAAGGAGGATCTTATGGTAGAGCTGAAAACGCGAAATATCTCGACACTCGCGAGCTGAAAAAAAAACTCGCGAAATATCTCGATAACGCTGCGAATGAATCTTCTTAAAATCTTCAAAATCTTCACACAATAAATCAAGAATAATTTCCTCTTGCAATAACTACGCGCTAAAACTCTAAATCCTATCTAAAATGGCCGACTTTCTACTAAAGGGAGGGAAAAAGGCTCTCCACAGAACAACAAAATGGCGGTTTTGCCGCCAAAACGTGAATTTGTCAAATAAGTTCTAAAACAATAAATTATACACAAATAATTCACAAGTTGTACATACCGCGATAATTATTGAGGAATTACAATAATAACACAAAAAAAAATTATTCTAACTACTCTCTCTCTTTCTCTCTGCCAAAATTCCTGGAACTGCTGCTCCTGCAAGAAAATATATCTCGACCTACAAAAACAGTCAATTCCCCACAAGGGATGCCATTTGTGACGTGGGATCATAAAAAGTTTAAATAATTTGAATATTAAACAGATACAAATTTTAAATTTTATTTTCCCGATCACCTCTACCCTAGGCGCGTCGCGTGCAAATTGCGAATTCACCAATGTAAGGGGGTTCAATTGAAATAACTTACACCGTTAATTAAATTTAATTTATAACAACATTTATTAAAAAAAAAAATATAGTGATTCTACAAATTCTCCAATACGGGTGTGTAACAAAAAGACGTTTAGCCGATATCTACGGAGACATCAAATTTAACAATTTAACTCGACTCGACTAAATTGTATACCCGGGAAATCACGAACATCTCAAAAAAAAAAAATAAACAATCTATACAACATCTCGATTTAACTGCATCAACCTGAAAAATGAAAATCCCGAGCTAAAAGGAAATTTACGAATCTCGAAAATATCACTAATTCTGGTCCACCGGCTATTAGAGAGAGAGAGAGAGAAGACAGTACAAAAATAACTAAAAAAACTCACCAGCAATGCCAAATGAAAATAATAATACTTTAAACAATAAAACAACTCTAAGTTCCCGGCCCACGCACCTTCTTTAATTTATTTTGGAATGTAATCCTAATCTCCGAAAATAAAAAAAATAAAATGGTCTGAGCCTCGACTTTTCAGTATGGTTCCTTCCCTTTTCGAGATCGGGCGACGAGTGACAAGTCAGTGTGTGTCCCGCTTTTCATCGGCTCGGAAACTCGATTTTTCCTCTAAAATCCATCTAGCATCTTTGTTATGCATATTAGGCAATAGTATTATCCTTGTCTCGTACATTTAGCAAGAATACACTATTGTTCCCGCCAATTTAAGAAAAGAGGGCGTTACCATCAATTATCCGGCCGCGCGACTATTTAAAGGCTTGTTACTTTTCTATATCATAAGAAGAAAGAAAACACCACCAAAATTCTCAAAAAATATAAAAAAAAATCCCAAATAACTTAGTAAAAATTTATCAATTATCGTAATAAATCAATCAATAGTTATCAATAAACTATCCTCCAAAAATCGTCTTTTATTCTCTCTCTCTCTCTATTCAATAGCCAATACTTGACTATACCAAAAATTCGGGTAAGGAAAATAATAACTACGCACGGTATATATATACTCGAACTATATTTAGATTATCACGATAAAGAAGACAAAGACGGAACAATCTCGACATTTCTATTAAATTCTAATCCCTGAGGAGGATTACTATTCGCCTCCTGGTGAGCAAAAAGAGACTACTTGATTGGTCCTCGACATATTTTCCTATAGTCGCATCCATGTACTTGCACCTTACTTGCAGCTATCTCTGTTTACTGTCACCAGCTGATTCTCCCCAGTGTTTTCCTCAACAAATCAAATAAATTTTGTTATTAGCTGGGAATTAAGTTTAATTGTTTGTTAACCTGCAGCGATGCAATGTCCTATCTTGCTCGTCACCCGATTTCAAGTATGTATTAGTGAAATCTATTAACGAATTATTTTATTTATCCCAGGAGGACGACCACTCGTCATAATATATATAAATACAACTTACTTTGGCAGCGGCGGCGATCTTTAACTTGGCGGGAAAACGCCCTCCACTTTGTTGTTGGCGCTACCTTCTTGTTTCGCCAATCGTCAGCCACTAGGACGAGATCGAAGCGTCCGAAGGTACGCAAGCTTGATCGGCAGGGGAGTGCACTTGCACTTCGGTGCACCGCTCTCACTCTCTATCTCTCTCTCTCTCTCTCTCTCTCTCTCTCTCTCTCTCTCATTCTCTCACTTCGACGCGTCGCGCGAAAAATGTGGCGCTTCGCCGCTAATCGTCTCGGGAGAAGCCGTCTCCCGAAATACACTGATCTAAATCGTGCGATCGAGCAAGGGTCGAGGGCCGATCGCGCGCCTAATTGCCCTCTCTCCTTAATTAGTCGCCGCGGCCCGCGCGCGCTCCCGCGCGACAATTACCGCGGTGCGCCGAATTTCGCGCAGCTAAGTGCCCCCCACTCAGCGCATGGTCAAGGCTGCGAGCACAAGCTCAGTAGAACGGCGACCACGGCGAGATACTCGTCGTAATATATATAAGAAATTACTGTAAGAACAGCATGTAAAGTATTTGTGCAGTATAGGCACAAATTTTTTTCTATCGGCACAGGTTAGGGGCTCAAACTCCAAAAAGCTTTATGCATATATGAGCCTATACTTAAACCGAAGTTTACCTACGCTGCTTCAATATGGCGCTAGATATTCGAAAATAAATCTTCAATGAGAACCCTGGACCACATGTAGACTGTTACTTTGAGGAGAACTTCCGGATTTAGAAGAAGCACACCAGCTATGGTTAGAATTCTGTTGGGGATACACGGCCTTAATTTCGAAATAATGAGGTCAAATTAGCCTCCGAACTAACACGTAGTAGCAAATGCATAGGAAAAGGTAATGGATATGTTATCATGCAATAAGAAATACTGAAGGGTCAATTGTTTAGTTCCCTCAGGGCCATATAACCAAGCATTTGTGCTCCGAATAACGATATAAAATCAGAGTTTCAAACATAGAAGATTGAACTAATAACCTAAATTGAGGAGGAGAAATACGGACGGATTACTATACATGCAAAATAAAGGGAGACAGTAATCTTTGTAGATGGTGTAATGAAGATAAAGAAGAATCTTGCAGTCATGTTCTCGCCTTAATGGGGTACTGAAAGAGATGGCTGGGAGCTGAAATTCTCGAATCGGAGGATTTTTAAGTAGATACATAACCTACTTTTTGATTGTAAAGGTTCAAGGATTATGGAAGCCTCTGGGGAATAGCTGAGGGATAAGTATAGGATGGTGACAACCAAGTGCCCCTGAGCTTAGTATCCGGACGAATGTTAATAATAATAATAATAATTATAACAAATCATCTCTCAATTTTTGCAGTCTCTTCTGCTTTCTGCTTCTCATTTAAAATCTACATAATTAAGAATTGATGCACGAATTATTTTTTTGCGGGCGTGCTATATCAAAATCACTTTCGAAGTCAAATAATTTGGAAAGTAATGGCATCTTTCATAATTCATATTTTCGTTACCATGTATTTAATGCATGAACTAAAAAAAAGCTCTTTTAATCCAGGTACTTTGGTACTTATGATATTTTTTACCGTGCATATTTTTCTCCAAGAGAGCGGAAGATTTATGTATAGTGAAGAGTAGTCCGTCTCTATTTCTCAAGCATAGGGAAACCAAAATCATTCACACTAATAATTTCTCTAAAAGTAGTACACACACGCAATATTACCCGAATTTTATTGTATATAAAAATATAAACAAACGAGTATTTAACATGGGTGGTGCTCTCCGCTTTACATTCGCAAGAATACGCAGTAGGCATAAAGCATATAAATAAATTGTTTCCGAATATAATCAACATTACAATCCACGATTCAGGGACCGGCGCGAGCGGTCTGAGCTTGGGCAACTCAATTATCGCGGTCCTCGACACGGAAGCCTGCGTAGGCTTAAATTTCCAGCTACTATCTGAGCTACTATCTAATTCGTTCCTCTTCTTTTATACTCTGATTCTTCTCACTTTGCATGGCTGTTTTCGAGGGAACTAATCCATCGGCGTTTTAGTTTTATTGTTAGCTTCGCATATTTCTCGCTGTCTTCCTTTTTAGAATTAGTGTCGGGATTCATCTTCCTTTCACTTTTCTCGAGGCTGTTTACCTACTTTCTCTTAATTTTCGGCCTTCATTCGAGTCGCATTCATATAGGTTAAAATGGTTAAATTTTGTTCATTATACCTCTCCACCTAAAGAAGAACGTACAATTTGACATTCGTCCTGATTCATTTTGTGGTACTCTCGATTATTTCCACTCTTTTCTTATCTTATATTCTTGTTTATAACCGTTTATTACTTATCCGTTTACAAAAGTTTCTTATTTATAGTGTTTTAACTATTGCAATTGGTACGAGTATTTCGTCTCAGGAATGAGCCTCAAGAAGCTAAAATGCTTGGCTATTGCTTATTTCGTATTACAACAACTTGCTGTAAACCTTCGAAGACTGATTTGCTTTAAGTAAATCAAAATACATTGAGATTTTTACAAATAAAACAAATAGTACTAGTATAAAATAAATAGTATAGTACGAAATACTAATAGTACAAAATTTTGAGCTTTTTTAAAATAAGCAAAATAGGGAACTGATAATAATGAAAATCTCGGCTCTCTAATGAAGAAAATGGTTTATGTACTTAACTTATTACATAAAATAAAAAGGGAAATTGTATTATAGGTAAATTTATCAAAAGGAAACGAAAAGTTTTATTAATTTATAAAAAATCAAATAGAAACTGCAAGTTAGGAAAATGACGTCACTTTTACACGTTAGGCAAAATATTAGTTTTTCGGCAAACAATTAAATTATGCAGATCTCCGTAATTAGTCCAGTCCCAGTTTGGATAAAGCTTTATCGGCACTAACTTATTATTAAGATTGCTACTGATAGATAGGTTTTCAGACTATTAAAAACAGAAGAAAAGCTTTGCTAAAATTGCTAAAACCTTAATAAATGCTTTTAAATAATAACATGCGTTCATGTAATCTAAAGAGATGCAAAAAGCATTTGAAAGCCTGGGAAACAAGCTATATGAAGCACCCACACTCATACATCTGAGCTTTGACGAGTTCTTTCATTAAAGGATTGACGCATCGGCTTATACTATCCTATCAGTGGTGTTTTATCGCATGGAAAATCGGTAAAGATGTTTCATAACTTTTATATTCCATAGAATTTTATCCAACCAAATAAATAAAGGCATGTTTTCTAAAGAAGTATTAGCAGTTGTATATTTCTCAGTTTTACCTGTAGCTCTATGGCCGAAATTTTTTTTAACACAAATAGACGGACAAGGACAAGGAGAGGATAATGTATAATAATCACTAAAAAACGATATTTAATTTAAGAATAAACATTTGAATTTATTCGGGACGGTGAGGTTAGATTACAAAATAAAAAAGCGGGTGCCGCAGCTATTACCTATTCGGCTCGATCTCAAAACAATAGTGATGGGCCTGCGGCCCGCGGCGAGTTCGATCGCCGCTAATCATCATCCCCACTCCTCAAGTCACCGCGGCCACGCGAGTCGCGGCGCCGAACAAAGGGCCAGCGCTCTGGAGTTTTCCGAGGCTTCCCGAAAATGCTGCAAGTGTCGCGGGATTACCGAGTGCCTGACGGCCACGGAGAGTAAACTCCCCGTGCACGCGGGGTGACCTTCATCTACTAGGAGCTGAGCTTCGCGAGGCCTATGACGCCTCAGGCAGGCCCATGTGCCTACCTGAGTGGGTGGCTGAAGCCACGAATTCTCTGCGGATTCGCGCGCGGGTAATCACCGCTTCAAAACGCGCCTTTTTCCATTCGGACAAGCCACTCTGGCCCACCTTGCCCCCTCGAGGACCGTGGGTGATGATTAGCGCTATTTATATGTTCGCATTAAATAGTCATTCATATGACAACCAATAATTCTAATATCGCTTACAATAATTCAATTAAACAATCTTAACGCTGTACAAAAACAATTATTAGCCATAACAACCACAACAGAGATTAAAATTAGTCGATTTTAATTTCGATGTTACCTGTAGCATTGGTTAGTTGTCAACACACTGTCACAAAATTCCATAAAATTTATGTCTTTATGCATCTCAGGTCAGAAGCAAGACTCGTTAATCATTTGCATGCAGAATTAGGCATACCTAAAATAAATGTCTCACATAAACTATTTAATTCTAATTGTTTTACGGTGACCGGAAATAATAGAACCATTAAAGAGATCGATCGGAATATCCTTAATTTAAATCATTTAAATGAGATCATGAGATTAGAGAGGACGAAGGCCAAATACACGATATGATAACGTGTCTTAGAGGTGGCCGAGTGCCGAGCAATGCACAGCGATAAGCTATTCAGACGTTTCTCTCTACAAATCATGCAAACAGTGTCCATAACCAGGAAGTCAAACGTACTGGTAGTGGGAAGCTAACATAGGCCGAATCGATGACTGAGAAGCTGTCAAAAAGATTACCGAATGCTACGATACATCATCTAAGGTGAAGAGAAAAGTTTCTATTGCTTCTTTAATACAAAATGAATTTTAATTAAAATATCATTTTCAATTTCACTATCTTGAAATATAAATTTATTCGAACTTATGAGAATATGCGTTTACTCATCAATGGTTTCAAATCTAATGCTGCGCATTCCAGCTACTTCACCGTAAATTTTGGATCTAGTTCGTGATTTTGCCGTACGCTGCAACTTGTCACGGAAGCTCTTTGACAACCGCGCGTCAAGCTTTCTCGCTCAGTAGACTAGAAAGTTCCTCGTCTGATCAGATAAGATTCTCATATACTTAGCCCATAGAAGAGTGGGCGCTCTTATTTAGTTCGGTGTTTTCACGAATGACTCGGCCACGAGGATACAAGTTCGTCCCCAAGTTTCCCACGCTCGATCATATCGTAAAGACCTCTATTATACTAAGCTTTCTGAGGAGCTTTTCTTCCATGGCTCGAAACCTTGGGCATCTACTTACCGGGTCATTCTTCTACGAACTACCAACAGGTCTCCACAACATAGCGGTATTGACAATGTACAGCCTGACAGTCATCAGCGTCCCGAAACGTTCTCCGGTCTCTGGTTCGGGGCCTCTAAAATTGCGGTCGATTCCGCAGCTACAATTGCAAATAGGAGTGCAATCGCTTTTCACTGAAACTTGTTGGCTGTATGGTAACACAGGAAAGTCTTAATCCGAAGCTTATGAGTTCCTATTTTCGAATGCCCATCACCATCTGGATCCTTAGACCTAATGAAAGGGTTGGGTGCCAGGGTTTGCGCGTTCCCCTTTATGACCCTGGATTCCTCATGCTCTCCTTTAACTTATTGCAACTCGTTTTAGTTGCAGAGCGGTGCTCTTTTGTAGGTAGCCTCTTAATTCTGCATCGGTCTCTTGCTCATTTGTCAATCTTTCGTAGTTGATTTCGCGTTTTATGGATTCCATACGTGAGAGTACGTCCGCCACGATATAGCCCTTCCACACTACGTATTTAATGTCTGTCGAAAATTGATCAATGAAATTTAGCTACCAAACTTGTCGTGATGATGCTTTCTCTACTTTTTGTTGAAGGCATATATCAGCGGTTTATGGACGCACACTATTACGAAGTCCCGGACTTTCAGTATGTGTCTGAAATTTTTGACTGCCAGGTAAATGCCCAATAACTCACGATCGAATGCACTCTAATTGGTATGCGCCGGGCTCAGTTTTTTGAAGAAAACTCTTAGGGGCTCTCATGAGCTACCATTTTCTTCTTGTAGCACGGTACGAACAGAGGAGTTTGAGGCAGTGCACACTAGCGATAGGCGGGCTCGCGCACGGGTGTACTAAGAGCGCCGCCCAAGCTAGCTCCTCCTTGATTCGCGGGAACCTCTCTGCTATCCATGGTGTCTTCCCGGTCGGTCATTGAGTGCCGCCTGCGCTTGTGCTATTTTAGGCATGCATATTCTGTAAAAATTTGCCATGCCAAGAAATTGCCGTATTTTTTTTAGGCTTTTTCTTTGCTGTTCTAGGTTGCATGTAGTTGACGTAGGCTGCATTTATCACTATCCCATAGTCCCACAGCCACTCGAATAACGTCTGTAGATATTATTGATGTTGTTATTCACCACTCGAAGCCACCAATATGTCATCGATGTATGCGTAGCAAAACCAAAAGCCCCGGAGCATCTCGTCGATGAATAGCATGAATGTTTACGACACGTTCCGGAGTCCGAAGCTCATATTCGGGAACTCAAACAAGCCGAATGATGTTGTTGTTGTCATTTTCTGCACGTTCTCTACTGCGACCGGTATTTGGATATGCCCGCACTACGTCTATCTTCGAGAAAATGTTCTTCCCTTTCTAATTTCTGCGCAAAATCTTGGACATACCGCACAGGAAGCAGTCCGGGATAGTTCGTGCGTTAAATGCGCGATAATCGTTGCACGGTCTCCACTCACCGGTCGACAAGCGTTGCGCGAAGCCCAGTTGTAACATGGCCTCAAACTGTTTTCGCGCCTTAGCGAGGTGCTCGAGTGCGAATCGACGAAGCTTGTAGGCGGCCGACGGTCCAGGTGCTGTTTCGATATTTTGCTCCATATTGTACCGCATCATCGGGACCCTCCTTTCAGGGCGCGTTATATTAGGATATCTGGTAAGTACCTAGTGATACATAGAATCTCCTGTGATAACTTTCTCTGTGGTTACTCACGAGACTTGTACACGACCGCGTACGCTTAACTTTGTTTTGATATCAATCAACCATCGGCCTCGTAAGTCTAACAGGAGGCTATAATGGGCGATGAAATCCACTTGGCTACGTCGGCCACTACAAATCGCCATGGAAACGGTCGACGCTGTAACGACAATTGTGAGCTCGCATATATTAGAAAGCTCGAGGTGTGAATAAGGCGATTAGGTTTCCCGGAACAAGAGAAGGAGAGGTGGAAATATGATAAGAGCTGACGAAATTGGCGAATTCGTCCTCTCTCGCTTGACGCCCAGCATACGGAGCGGACCTCTCACACAGCCGCCTATCCGAAAGGCAAATGACATTGCTAGAAAGGAGGCCGTCACAACTTCGAGCTCAGCTGTTGACTGCATTGCTGTGGCCCTCATCTTAAAAGACACCTCCTGAACCATCGCCGCAGTGAGCCTGTGCCCTGGAGTCAGACAAACTATGACTGAAGCTTAGAGTAAGCCCATTCTATAAGCCTTAGAGTAAGTACATTCCAGTAGATAATTCCTCGCAGAGCTCGAGAATAATAGAATACGAGTTCGTTCGTATTCGTATAGTTCGCTCGTATAGTTCGTGGGAGACCATTTTGGTTATCTTGAATAGTGAGCATATAGTCAAATCTGAGAGTAAAATGAAAAACTTGTACAGCGACTAAAGTAAGGAATGATTCGCTCCTTTGTCTCTCTATTTTTTCTATTCTTGGATAATGCATGTTGTAATATGTTTAAGATTTAGTACTTGGATGCTCCAAAAAGACGGTCAACACGACTTGTTGGCAGTGAAGGAATGAGAGCCACTGGAGTCCGCATCATCAAAAACATCCACTAGAAAGCGACTCAAACATGCATAACGAGGAAAGGATCCGATTATTTTAAAATCGGATCAAAAAACGAAATCAAAAGTCTGAAGCCATGGACTTTTTATACTTCTGATTTGGGTTCTAATATTATTGTTAAAATACTCAAAACCACTTAAATGATCTTTAAAATACTCTTTCCTATTTTTCACATGACCAAATTAAAGCTATTATAAAAATCTTTCATTGAGAGAAAAGTTCAAGACGCGACAAATACTCAATAAAATATGCATTAGCTTTAAATTTTTCGAGTTCTCAATTTCTTTTTAATTCAGATCAGCGTTAAGATAGCTGCATTGATTTTCTAGGCTTACAAGATATGACCACAGTGCACTAAACTGTATTCAGTTACCTTGAACTTATGCCTCTGTTCACATGCGTCTATTCAGCACAGGCTCTCTTCCAGGTCAAAGTTTCCGACAGTTAAAAAATTCTCTTCTAGCATCCCTCGAAAGAAATTCCTGTCGGATATTTTTTAATACGTTAGCGAAATATTTGTCGTTACCGCAAATATTGTCGGCCTAGTAGATAAGAAAAATTTAAAGTTTACTAAACAAAAAGTAATTCATATACTTTTTCTGCCGTAAAAATAAAAATCATTGAAAAATAAACAAATACATGTACATGTATATACATCATGAAATAAGTATCGCTAGCTGTATATCTCTTCATAATATATCCTCGTTATTATTATTATACATTTTTGCACAAGAATAAATCTTGTGTATAGAAAATAACCGAATCTCTATTGATATACCTACACTCAATGTTCTCGAATGGTAGAACCGTTTTATAATTTGATTATTGTAGACAAGAATATATTAAAATTATTATTATTTTAATATCGTAGATACAAATTATATAAAATTATTTTTTACAATAGTAATAAAATAGTAAGTGTTCAGTTGATTTGCGTAAAAAAAGAATTTATTACATTTGTGAATTTGTCATCAAGGCTATTGAAATTGCTAAGAAAACTCCGTCACGTAGTCAAATGAGGCGAAGAATACAAAACATTTCAAAATAAAGTTGTAATACATATATACTCTTTACTAAAAATTCATATATGTATTGCAATTTTTAATTTTTTATGGTTCCATGTTCATACATACAAATTTTAAGGATAATAATAAATAAGATACATCTCTCTTTATCTTTATTCTCTATTTACATATAATATAAAATATATGCCAATAATGTTCAATTAATATATTTCATTAATATTTAGGTATATCAAATATATGAAAAAAGTTCTTTCAGTATTTAATTAGATGATATGTTATGCAATATGCGTATTGATTTTGCCGCGAGTCAGCGAAGAAACGCAGCATCATCACTGGCAGTGCAGAGATCAGCATTCATATCACCGAGAATGATTTTGTGACTGTAATCCGGCGTTAATCGCCGCAATTCATCCAAAAATTTAGAGCTCCTTGTAAGTGAAACATGAGGGGATCTATACACGACACAAATTAATGTAGGCTCAGAGGTACGATACTGCACAGAGCAGATCAAGTACTCGAGCACCTCTGGCCTTCTAGGCCCCTCAGTGTTTGAGGTACAGAGTACACTTACTCAGAATTGCTTGTCGACATAAAGCGCGACTCTCCCACCATTAATATTGCGATCTTGCCGAACCACAGAAAATCAATCTCAATGACTTCATCGATGATACTAGAACCCAACCAGGTTTCCACTACATCAAACACATGTAGTAGGAAGGATGATCATGTAAATGCTGACGGAGTCCCTCAATGTGAGTACTCCCTTAGTGACTCTAAGAGAGTTCACATTCATGAAGCCCACCCTTAGGAATCTGCCACCCATACTGAAACTCACAGCCTTATCATTATTGTTGTTATTATTATTGTTACCCCTCTCACTCCCTAGGATCATCAACGGAATATTTGTCTAATCTAGTCAAATGTGATCGGCCATTTCCCCACAATTTAATCGTCTGTTGTCACAACCCTGAGTCAACTCCGACGTAGCGAGAGAAACACTGACCTTGGAGCCGCCACGAGAAGCTCCCGACGAGTACATGCTCATAAATAAATTTATAATCTCATTTTCAGAGGCAACAGTATGAACCCTACTGCCCTCTCTTCATCTAATACAGAAATTACCGCGTCGATGCCAAACGTACTTAAAGCCGAGATCGCGCGCAGTATCTTTGCACTGCATGAACGCATCGTATTGACCTCGACTTAACCACAAATTTATAAAAATAGTACGTTGTTTGACATTAAACACCGCCACATGCCAGTGAGAAAATACAACATCCTGAGTGGAGAAGGCAGTAAAGGACTGCCTCGCCTCCAAGACCAGATTAGCAGCTTCCATTATTCTAAGTTGCACCCTAATTGATGGGATTGCAGGTGGAGTTTTTCACTAACCCCTCCATGTGAACTTGCTGTTCGCGCCTCGAGCTGCACCGCGGAGACTAGGTCATCAGGTACGAAGGAGGGGAGCACAGAAGTGATGATGTCGAGCGCGACATCAGAGGGCAAGACTCCCGTGCTAGCACAGTCAACCACCCCCATGTCAACTAGGTCATCCGCATCACATACTGCCGAGACGTCCCTCACATCATCCCGATGAGAACCACGAGAGCAGATTCGTTAAGATGATTATCTCTATTACGGTTACTATTGTGTTTGTTGATGTTTTCTGCTGTGTTTATTGTTATTAATATGTGTACGTTTACTAGTGCTCGTTTGATCGTTGATATCATAAGCTCCCTAGTTCCCGGTAGTAGTCCGCAGCCTTCATTAATTAAATTAAATGCCAGTGCTGAATCATCTTTATCCATTGGGATAAATTCAGAGCTTTCAATATTTGCATTATTCACATTATGCTAATTACTAAATTGTGCGCTTAATTTTAATAGATTATCGGACATCTCAGTAGCCAATCCATCGACCTTCACCTTGATTGCGCCCCCCCCCCCCCATTTCCTTCATTAAATTTTCTAGATTACTGATCTCACTGAGGAACAGTGAGCGATCTTCGCGCAGGGCTGCCAGATCGGCTAACTGCGCCTTATTGATACTTTCCAGCTCAGAGACCCGACTCATAAGAGTCACCATCGTCTCTTCCGCGAAGCGGGAGAGTAGCGCTCTCTCTTTCGCTCTCTAGGCGAAGCGCGCTTAGGCGACACGCAGGCGTGACACGTGTATATATGTGCCACGCGCGACGCTGTCATGGAGCGTGCAAGGTGACAGTGCAGCCTACATTTGCACAGCAGGTCGCGCCTTCCATAAATGAGAATGGAGCTGCAGATGAAGGTGGATAGATGGACGGACCGCTACGAATGTTAAGTGGTGTGTGTCCGTGCGCATAATAGGCGGGAGATTTCGCGCCACGCGTTCCTACCAATGAGGCACACGTAAATATTACACAGTCACTTACCTGCGTGTACGCTACTCACCCAAGCCGTCTTACAGGCATGAAAATATGATTATCAATATATTTTTGTATTACATTTTATTGGAGAAAATGTGCCTAAATGAAGTTGCTTAGAGTATATAAGTATCTCAATAAATATTTATTCATTTTAGGCTTATAAGTTACAATGAAAATTAGTTACAATGAATTTCCTATAAATATATATAGTAACTTCAAATAACTTTGTGAATATTTTCTTTATAATTGAACAATCGTAATTTTTTCAGATATTAAAACAAAGCAGAAAATTTTGAAACAAATGTTCAGCAATAATTCAGAATTTGTGGAAAAAATTTTTAATTTCCTTAAGGTAATATTAAATACACAGATATCATTTTATATTATATATATATATATAATATAATATAATGCTAATGTATATTCAAAAACACGCACTAAGTTAAATGCTTGAGTACATGGAAGATTGATTTTACGAGGCTTGAAGTTTAGGCATTTTCAGAAGGCTATGTTTACTTTTTGGTGAAAATTTTTTCATGTTTACCTTCAGACTCGAAGAGAGAGGGTCTTTTTACCTCATAACATATCTTTGTCTAATATTAATATGTTAACTTTAAGAATTTTAGAAACAAAAAACCAATCGACTATAGTATGTCCGCTTGGGAATAAACCCGTGCCAGTATGACTTATAATTAATTGTGTGCCTTTTTCTATTATTTTTAGAGAGAGGAATCAAATGATTTATATTTAACTCTTTGATTCTCAGCCAGCTCTGCTTCTGGATTCATATCGTATATGAATCGAGGAGTAGAATTTTCAGACATCACGATTTTTACATAAATACACAAAATTTTATCTCAAAGTTATGATGCATCATCCCTAGTTTTTAGCGTAAGGATGAAGGGCAGCAACTAACGATGCACAGTCAAGCGTAGGATCTATTGTGAAACTTTATATACAATAGGAGAAAATAATTTTAATTTAATTAAAAGTTACAACGGAATTGAAGGACATGCAAAAGAAACAAATTTTAATCGTGCAGACAATATCCGCCATGTCACCACATTTCTTACACTCGGACGCGTAGCACCCTACACCAGGGTTCACTAGGAAGAATATTCGTGCGGTGTCCGGTGTAATGACCTAAACTGAAGTGCCGATTCCGTGGCCCCCTCTCCTACTTCTGCCCTCAGCCCTCTAGATCCCGCGCGAATTATATGATCATCCTAAGAATTCACCGACTCCAGACGCCTTATCTCTGCTATGCATGCTCTCCGAGAATATCAGCAGTATGACACTTTAGACGATAAAAAACTGTGGAAACAGTTGCACCATCAACGAGTCAGTCTCTTTCGGGCGTTTGAGTTGTAAAGATTTTAATAAATGTCCAAAGACTATAATATATATTTTGCCTGTATTCTAATTGCATCAAACCTATACCATTAACATAACTGGCGCTACGCACACGATACTGCGAGGTTGCTGAAATCCGAATTCTCTTCTAATTTTGGCGGAGGAAATTATGAATGAGCAGCTGATGTTTCAACCCGACCGTCGCAGTTGATTACATTTATTGTTTACGAAACTTGAAGCCCATCTTTAAACGGAAATTCGCCTAGGATCGTCAAAAAAGAAAGTCTTTGAAAATTCCTATTCCTTCCTATACACGAGTGATCGAAACGAAAACAGGAATGACGAAAACAAAAGATGAGAATAGAATGACGGAACGATTCACATTAAGATTATTCATATGGCGTCACTCGATTTCCACGTACGAAGGAGGTACTAAACTTCTGTCTCATTTTTTACAAACAAGCGATAAATTCGCGGAAAATATAGTAACAAATGATAACGCACTCAACGAAATATTATTTGCTCTAATAAAATTTAAAATTAGTGGAGAAACTCTAGATTTAGTAGTTGCTAATAATGCAGCATCATGGAGCGATTATAAGGCACTCTCAAAAAATAGGTATAGTGACACTAGTTCAGAGGAGTTATTATTTAATCGTCGAAGCATGTGCTACCAATGAATAAATCAAAATTATGAAAAGTGTGCGGATGAAATAAAGCGATGATTAAATAAATTAAAAGAACATATCCTGCCTAATATAGTGTTAAATATTTGACAATCATGTACAGCAAACAGCATTTATGAATCGTGCAAGACAAAGATAAACTAAACAAAGACCAAGCATCTTTGGAAATCCAAAAAATACGAATCCATTAAATATACGTAGCAACTCAAAAAGTACAGTATGCTTGGCTCTTCACAAAATAAACCTGTATTTTCTTTTCAACAGCCTTAAATGGTACCTGTAAATTTTGGAAATAATTTTGGTAGCAATTTCGGGAGGAACTCTAAAAATACCATCAGACATAATTTTGAATCGAACACTAATAATCAGCCCTGAAAACAAAATTATCAACCAACATCAATGTCAATAAGTACTCAAAACATGACTAGATCAAGCAATTTTCCTCGTATAATTAATAATTCGACTTCGGGAAACTATATCGAACCAAGAAGAAATAATTTCTTCAATAGTACATAACCTCCGAATTTGATTCCGGAAGAACTTTATAATCAGGAAGATTTCCAGTACGATGCAAGCTCAAATGAAGGAGGGACAAATGAATATGAAAACGAAGATTTTGTTAATCAGGAGGATTTTCGGGAAGGAATCGATTCTGCGAATGAAACATAGTAAATCTAAATAATATTGGAACTTCTTCATCGCCGCACTTTGTAACTACTAATCCGGCTTTAAAAATATTTATTAATTCAGGAGCATCATCGTCTATTATCAATCCGGAAATAGTTTATAAATTATTTTCACGGCATATTTTCTCACACAAGTTCTTCGTTAAATCTGTACATAATTTAACAGAAAGTGCACACGTTTTTACTTTTCCAATTTTATGTGAATTTGGAGAAAATACATTAATTATATTTTTAATATTATCCAGACATTAAATGTATGATTGTTAAATCAAAGATAAAGATTTACACAAGCTAAGAGCAAATATTAATTATCCTGATCGAATATTTACAGAAGCCTGTAAACATTTTCGACCACATATTTGTCGAACAAAATTTATTATTGAAATGGACTATAAACGGCTTACAGAACACTTAAGAAATACTTTAATAAAAAGTAAAATTAATTAAGCCCACTACCTATACACCTGTAATTGACTGAAATAATTTTATGAAAAAACTTGAATAATATCACAATAAGAATCACAACGGAATTCAGGCAACTGTGGCTCATTTTAAGGTATGATTTCATCATATGATAACAGTTATCTTACATATAATCAAAGTTTTCATTCTTCTACAAATTATACCGTTTACTTTTATACGAACTATACGAAGAGCTACATAAACCTTATAATAATCATAAACTGAACCAGAAACAGATTCAATAGAAAATTACAATGAAGATCGGAAAAATAAAATCCTACCTTTCTATATTAAACTACATTAAAAACAAATACAACAACAGAATTTACCTGTAGAATCAGATAAAAATTTAGAAAATAAAGAAGTTTATGGTAAAACTCACCAACAACAACGCGATAAAATGGCACCTCGTTCCCAAAAATTAGTTGTAGCAAAACAAAAAGGCTCCTCACTAGAGTGCTATATACTTGGGTAATTGCGACGTTATAATTTGACTAAGAAAAATTCCCTTCTTGCTGGATGCTGAAGTCAGAGCTGATCCTGCTAACAATGATAATATGGAACAATCTAGATAGTGATAATATTAATCAATCAATAAGATTGAATAAGCTAGGACGTATTTATTAAAAAGCTACCCTCATAAAGAACTTATGTTAAATATCGTGATTTATTAGAATTTCATTTCGCTCAAGGATCAATCATATTATTCCATAAGTACATTATTTATAATTACTCTTAGAATCCAGATTCTAAAGGCGCCGGCAGCTTTTGACAATGTTGTCGCTCTTCCGCCAGCCAATTCAGCATGTCGCCAGACTGCTTCCATGGCCTATATGCGTTGATGCGGGCATAGCTTTACTGTTTCTCGAATACTTAGCGACATCGCGCCCGGTCCGACTGCTGGCGTGCTCCGTTGGGCCGGTACTCTTCTGTGTAGGCTGTCTGACTTTCTTGCTGCTCCAGCGGCTGTTCGGGATATCATGCACCTCGGCCGCTCCTGCGGACGTCAACGGTCCTTCTTTGCGTGCTTCTTTGGCTTAACGCTCAGGTAGCCCTCAAAAGAAGCCAATATAAAAACGCGCCCTTTATCCCGAAATCGGACTCATTTGGAGGTCCTGCTACGGTCGAGATACAATTCTCGCAGCGCAGTCCGCCCGCAATTTCCCCCCTCTTCTTACTCATATTTTTATCTCTGTGATATTGTCACAAGCTTTTCTGTAATTTAATAGAATGGTAATGCTAATGGTAGAAGAGTAGAGATGTATGTATATAAATAATTGCAGATTAGCGTACTCTCATCCTCAAATTCTGAGGGAGCTGGAAGGCCAAGGGTATCAGAGCACTTGATCTGACATGTGCAGAATCGTATTTCTGAGCCCATATTAGTTTGTGTTGTATATAGGCTCTTTCATATCTCATTTGCAAAGAACTTTAAAGTTTGATGAATATGAATTGCAGCGATTAATTCCGGATTGCAGTTATAAAAATATTCTTGTTGATCTAAAGGTTGATCTCGCCACTTGAGACGCCATTTAATCAAACGGCTTCTACGCGCCCCGCTGCGACTTGCAAGAAGAGCCAGTGGACTGCATCAAGACCTTCGTCCCTGGACTCTCGTTGCAGGTCTTATCCGATGCTTTAAAGGCGAGATTGGACTCGGTGTCGACAATCGACCTTTTCTGTAACAGATTTGGTCTCATTGGTCGAGCGGTGGCCGATTTCAATTCTGTTCTTGCGAAGAGTCTCGGCTCAGACCACTCCGAATTTAATCGATCCGCACCATCAGCAGAAGAGACGATGGTAGCTCTTATTAGTCGGATCTCTGAACTTGAAAGCATCAACAAAGAACAGTTAACAAAGCTGACAGCCCTGCATGATGATCGCTCACTTCTCTTCGTGAGGTCAGTGAATTAAAAAATTTAATGAAGGATATGGGGGGAGTACTTAAGGATAAGGTCGATGGACGGACCACCGAGATGTCCAACAACTTATTAAAATTAAGTGGGCAATTAAATAATAATAATTAAATAATAGTGTAAATAATTTCGACTTTAATAAAATGGATATAAAAGAGATAACACGGGCGCTAAATTTAGCGGAGAACGTTTCGTCGGGGCTGCGGATTACTACTGGAAGATCGGGAGCCGATGACATTAACAATAGTTTAATTCAAAATTGTAACACCAAAACCAATATTTGTATAAATAATAATAGCAGTCACCTTAAAAATGTTAAGACATGCAATAAACAAATAAACAGTCAGAATAAACACAAAAAAAAACATAATACAAACAATAGAAATAGCAATAGAAATAGTAATTTTAATTTTAATGAATTGACTCTCGAGGTTCCCAATCATATTTTCGAGCAATTTCGAGCAATAATATTATTATGGGTTATAAAGTTGAGCTCGTCGTCACGGAGGTGGTCGAAGTGTACTAGCACGGGAGTCTTGCCCTCTGATATCGCGTTTGACGTCATCACTTCTGGTCTGCCCTCCTTCGTACCTGATGACCTGGTCTCTGCGTTGCAGCTTAGGGCACAAAACGGCGAGTTGACATACAGAGGTTGGTGAAAAACTCCAACCATCAATTTTATATATTAGGGCGCAGGTTAGCACAATGGAAGCTGCTAAACTTGTCTTAGAGACGAGGCAGTCCTTTACTGCCTTCTCTACTCAAGAGATTCGTTGATAACGGAGCGCATTTCGGGCTGTACGATTTCTCCACATTAAAGCAGTCACGGGCAGCTCGCGGCTGAAGCCTACGAAAGCTTGCGGAGAGTCGCAAATCCGCATGTTGACAGTCGGCTAATCTGCTCCAACAATTGGACTCATCGATATAGGCGGTACGTCATACACAGCTGCAGACAAACAGCGCCGGCTACAAGAGCGCGTTTCTTTGCGTACACTCACTCCTTCTATCCGATCGGAACCGAGTTGGCTTTCGGTAACGAAAGGTGTAGCAATACAGACAAACAGCTCGCTCGCGCTCCATCCTTCCCTCTCCCTTGTTTCTCCTCATTTCCCCTCAGATGGAGCGACTTACGACTTCATCCGCAAGGGAGCGTACTACAGCGCGTCGAAACTGGTGCAGGTCGGTTGTATCGTATCGGCGATCTCTCTATTCATCTCTGGTAGGGCTCATGTTGTAGCCTATGTGAAAGAGATTATTAATTTATTCATAAGCATGTACTCGTTGGATGCTTTACGTGTCGGCTCCGTGGTCAGTGTTTTTTAAGATGTAGCTCTCTACGCTTAAATGTAGCTTAGGGTTACTTAAACGTAGCCCTCTCGCTTCGTTTGAGTTATCAGCTGTGTTAACTGGAGGTTGTGAGGATGGACGTTCTAGTTGTACAGGAAATGCGTGAATATGAAGCGTGGTAATGTTAATGTGAGATTTTATAATAAGAATGATATTTTACAATAAAGCATGATATTTACAATATGAAATTGAATATAATCGATTGCCCATCTATCGACGTAGTATTCCGTACATGAAACTATAATAATTCATTACAGCCCCCTCATGTTTGATTTATGAGGAACTCTAAAAGTATTCTTTGCTCTTTGTGGATAATTAATGTGGATAGTTACAATAGAGGTACCTGTCCCCGAATCTATCTGTTGCTCTTTCAGATATAGGGATTATAAGAGCATCGATGGTGAAGAGCTTTGCACTTGTTGGCTGGTTATGATTGGTGGCCGTTATTGGCGGAAGATTTTGACGTTGAGTCAGCAGTCTCGAGGCTCAACTATAATTGAATGAACTATAAAATCTTCGTGACTCTCCACCAAGCTTGGTATTCCTCAGGGTTCTATCTTAGGACCATTACTATTTTGCCTTTACATTCATGACCTGGGTCTTGCCCTTGACTGTATGGGTGTAAGACATATTCTATATGCTGACGCCCTCCAGCATCCATTTTCTAGGGATAATCTCGAGGTAGGAGCCAGACACGTAACAGCTGCGGTCTGAGCAGTCTCGGACTGGGCCTCGTTTGCGTCCTTGAAGCTCATTCTTTTTGGAATTCGCAGGTTCCCTTCTGACAATGAGTCGGTAGGATTCAATTCTATTGAACTTTGGGAGGGGGCAGTCGTGTCTTTGTCTGAGACTGTAAAAAGCCTTGGTGTTGTGCTATATGCAGGTCTTATATCAAGACCACGTATTGAATTGATCTGTAAAAGAATTAACCAGGTTTTATATAGTTTACGTTTTTTCCGTCAGTACATCACGGAGGCTCTTCGTGCCAAGATGGTGCGTTCACTCATATTTCCGAATTTTGATTATTGTTCTATTCTTTACTTAGATACGTTTCGTATCTAAGGGGGTGATACGTTCGTATCACTCCCTTCAGGATCCCATTGGGCTGAATGGGAGTAGACGGTTAGAGGGAATATTTTATGTATTTGCAGATCTACAAAATATTACAGCTGCGTAAGCTGGAGTACCTCGCCGATATGTTCTCTCCTGATGCATCCGATCGGCTGGTCAGGGGTGAACCTATAGAGGTTTCTGTTCCTCGCATGCTTACTGAGACCGGAATTACACCATTTTCTGTAGAACATGCTCATCTGAGGAACAACCTGCCATCCTACATAAGGAATGCGTCACCCCTTTGTCGATTTAGTGGGCTAATGATAAAGTATTTAAGGGGACAGGACATTGCAACATAGAATAATTCTAGTCAGATATTTTCACGATTGAGTTTTTAATTTGCGTCCTAAAATTTGATTTATGTATGTATTGTAAGTATATGCGTATGATTGATACTTATCTTCCACTTCATTTACTGTATATACTTACATTTTACTCATTGTGTGTATATGTGTATAATTATGACTTAACTCATAGATAATATATACATATATAATATAACCTGCTAAAATAGGAGAGACCTTGGTAGGTACTCGACCAGATAATAAAAAAATCCAGCACCAAGCTAGCCCGCTCAAATTTTGGATCAACTATTGCACAATCCGAGAGCACTCACGAATTACACACAAAACAATAAAATAGATCTAATTGTAAACGATGGGCATTCACTAAAAGTTCACAATAAAAACTTCTAAAATCCGTAAATTCAACAATTACAGGAGGTCCGAGAATAATATAAAACTATTCCCTTTCTCCGTCAAGGTCGAATGGCAGAAATGATAGTTTACGCGCTATCGGGATGGGATTCCTGTCGCAATTTAAACAATTAATCTTTGGTTAGTTAATATTAGTTAATATTAGTTAGTGATAGAGCCCTCGGGTAGTCATCCACACGGCCGGCCTTTCGGATAAACAAGGACCCGAGGCTCCGTCGGCGCGGCGGCCGGAGGTCAGCAGACGGTCGGCACGAAAACAAAGCGCCGATCGTCGGGTGATCGCCAGTCGCGAATTATTAGAACGGCAGTTCACGCATGGCCCTGAACGCTTTCGGATGACCAAGGCTCTGGGCCCGGATCTCAAGAATTGTTGCGCAGCCCACAAGTACGTTACCGCACCCCCTAACCATCGGGACGCGGTCGACCACTCACTACCAGGAGCCCGAGTAGCTACCGGCAGCCGCCCACTAACCCACTCAACGTTACCTAAAGAGGGGATTGTCAGTACCTAAAAACACCTAGGGGCCGGCGGCGAGGCGGCACAGTGCCCGACCTGGGCGCGACCGGGTCTTGAAGCAAGGGCCAGCAGGCCTAAATTCCAGGTGGCTGCGGGGAAGATGCACGCGGTGCATCTTATGCAGATGGTGCGGCGGGCACGATGCGATGGCGACCCCCCGACATCCTACGACCGCTAGAGCAGCGGCTCTCCGGGCAGGGTCGGTTAGCAGCCAAGGGCTTATTATACATGTACTTACATGATAAAAACAAAAAATGCAAAAATTCTTAAAACAATTTTATTTAATTTTGATATTAAGTTTAAACAAATTAATTCTTCAGAAATTCATATTCTTTTTCAGAAAACTAATAATAGAATAAATCTTAGTAATATTCTAGATATATTAAAGGAGTGTATTTCAGTATCGACTAAAAGTGGTAAATATATAATAATTTAATATTGAAATGTGCAGTATATTGTTGACTAAAAAAATTTCGAATGGATTTCTTAAGATAAAATCATAACAAAAAAGATGTATTTTTTTATTTTTATTGAATATCTGCTGTAGAAATATAAAATATTGTTTTAAACATTACTAAATATGAAAAAATTAAATTTTTTTAATATAATAAAATTGATACATTTTTTTTCTTTGTAAAATATTATTATTAATATTAAATGGTGTTTTAATCTCATACTATATTGTAGATCCAAGAAAGAGTTGAGTAGAATACTAAATTAAAAAATGCACATATTTTTTTTCTTGCAGGATTTAATAATTTTATTACAACGATTCGTATATTATCTATACCAAAGTTTTTAATTATCAATTTTTGACAGTTAAATAATAATTATTCTGTGAAAACTCATATTGGAAACATTGACAAAAAATCGAGTGAAACGCCATCAGTAGTGAAAACGTTAATTCAGAGGTCATATACCATTTGAACTATGCGCCCTTGCGCATAGCCGGGCCGCGTTTGCAATCATTTTCCACCTCTTCTGTTTTTGCACAGTAGTAGTGGAAAGTGCGTGGTGAGCCGCGTAAGCTAACGGCATGAGGGAGTGCTTGACCACGCGCCCTGGAGACACGCAGAGGCAACTGGATTTATTGTAAACAGGGCAAAATCCTATACGGGTAGGTGGGTAGCCGCAGGGGAACGTGGATGGAAGTCGTGTCGGTCGTCCTGGGATGGGTTGGAAGAGGCCGAGCGACTGCGTTTGCTCCCGTTCAATAATGTTGTATTTTGAATTACTAAAATGTCAACAGTTGGTGGTTAGTTTTACTTTGGTTAGTGTCCCGTGCCTAAAAGAAAATTGTCCATCTTACAGTAGACTACTAGCTTTCCAGAAGACGAGTTTGGGTCGAGAAAGAGAGGCTGATTAATAAAAGGGAAAGAGGACAGTAGGGTAACTTAAAAGGGGGGTTCACCTATAGTTAGTGAAGAGAAGGAATTGCTTGTCTAGGGTTGCCGAAATTCAAAACGACCTGGAAGGTGGATGGACTGTGGTGTTAGGGGGATGGCCACGGTAGATGCGCAATCCACCGTGTCTGGGAATCTGCCTCGCTTATCGACTTAGCCCGAGACTGCATCCTACTACTCTTTTATTGCCTCCCCTCAGAGCACACACCTCAGCGATGAAGGAAATCAGTCGGGAAATTGCGTCACGGGATAGAGCGTTAGAGTGTATGACTCTCTCTCTCTCTATGTTTGTTGTTGCATATAATCTAACATACTTTGTTTTATTGTTACACGTTTTCAGCGAATTTCCTACACGGGAGGATGTCTTGTATCCTAAGGGGGAGATAGATACTCTTACAATACCCCGTTTCGATCGCCTGGGCTGATCGCTGCCGTTGAAGGGGTTGTTTTTAGGGCGGCGGAATACCTTGTCTGCTAGGAGGAAGTTCGACTTTAACAAGCAGACTCGGAAAACGGACATTCCGTCCAAGGGCCAGTGGATCAATGAAAAGAAGCTACAAAGGACGAGGCCTAAGGTTAAAGTCCGCTAGAAGCGGCCGTATGCCGTGGCTCGCTCGACCAGAAGAGAGGTAGTTTAACTCCCGCATAAAGACGCTCTTAGGCAGTAGGATAGCTAGAAAATTCCGAAGGGAGGCACACGCTCTTTTGTTAAGCTGGCCTCCAAACTGCTGGCTCAACGTGCTTAATTTTCGGGGTACCGAGAAGGAATTAAGGGAGTACTGATGGTGGGCGGAAATTCGCTCTGCTTTGCCAATCACGAACGTTCCCTGGTATCCTGGTTACAACGATGAACCGAGTGCAGATCCCTACAGTGCTTGTATGCGAGGAGCTGTAGTGCAAACGCTCTAAAAAGTTGAAAAAATCCGAAGCAAAAGAAGTACCGAAAAGGACAACTTTCGGAGACAAGAGCCTGGGTGAAGTCTCTACAATCTGCTGGAGGGACGGTCCGAGGCATGAAGGCGGATACTTGGTTGGGGGAGTGCGGCTCGCAGTAGATTATGACGCGCCCGTAATTCGAAGGCAGACGCAGGAGCATGTACGCAGTATACAATATGTAGGCTGTTTACAGTCGCCGTGCGCCCACAGCATGGCAACCCCAGGGTGACTAATGGCCGCTACTTCTACTCCTGCTCCCTCACGTCGGGAGCCAGAGAGCTCGTGGTCGGTAGGCTCAGAGGACGAGATTGAGACGGATTGATCTGAATCGTCTAACCCGTCAGAGCCTGGACCCTTCTTGATCGAAATTCCTGGCCGACCGTTGCCTCTCACCAGGAGGCGGCTTTCGCAGGATGATCGTGAGGAAAGGGACCAGTCGGCGGGCCACGACCGACGAGGTACCGAGCCTAATATTTTCGTCGTATGACGCGTTCCGTTTCGCTGAAGCCCTATGAAACACCAGTCTTAATTTTTTTAGGGGAGAATAGGAAGGACACTGAGGCCATTATAACAATCTTCAGTCACTTCTATTGACGGAGTAATTATACGGAGCGGTGCCTTATCTCCGCGCTATTCTCCGTGTTTCTGAAGGAAGCACGGAATTGATTTCAAAATGTAGAGAGGACCTTCATTGATTGGGCTGCGTTCGAAACTGTTTTTAAAGTTCAATTCTCTCGCATGGTCTTACAATCGGATATGCGACGGGAACTAGAGGTCATGTTATGAACAAAGTTCTTCGAACAGTTCATTAGCCGTTTCTGCATCCAGGCAAATGGGCTGCAGCAATTGTTGTCAGAGCAGCAGTTGATCAACATGCTCTTCAAACACATCAAATCCGAATTTCAAATTAATCTCTTATATCAGGAAGTTTGAAGTTTACACGACCTGTCGACATTGGTAAAGGCACACGAGAGAGCACTAGCGATTTTACTGCTAGTGCAGTAAAAGCACCAAGGGCGACAGACGGCTCGGTAAGGAGAGGTGTGTTGAGGCCGTGAGCGTGCAGAAACCCCGATACCCATCCCGAGAACCTCAGGAACCACTATCATAATATAGGAAAAAGTGCTTAGGATCCTCGAGGGGATCCACAAGAGTTCCTGTCTTCCCCTTTCATGTACCGACACGATGGTAGTTTGGGGAAAGATACCTTAACAACCCAAGGCCTGTATGAAAGGCCGGGATACGTTACAGCGGCAGATGATCCGGTCTCGATAATAAGGCACTCCGTGCCTGTGTCCTCGGGTGCCTGCCTGATAATGATACCAACTTTTGACTAAGTGACGAAGCTTCTCTATTAGAAGAGATTGACATTACCGAAAAATTTATCAAGAACAATGTTGTTAATGAATTGGATAAAAATGTGACTGATGCTGGAGACAATTTTGATGAATTAGGTAAAACTATTTATTAATCACAGTGTAATTAAAATTACAGTTATGATTATTGAATATAAAACTTTAGTAAATATATATAAACATATTTTATTACTCATATTTGTTCGTACTTATATCCTCCTGCTTAGCTAAAAATTACTATTAATGAATTAACAAACTATTCATATTTACAGACTTGGAATACTACAAGAATTCAGAACTAAAATCAATTTATGATCGGCCCAATGATGTACCAAACTTAAACTCTTGTTTGATCTTGTTGACGATCAAGTTTCTGATCAATCAAATAATATGAAGAATTACTCTTTAATACTTTCTCTAGAAAAACCTGAAAAAATACGTTTGAATTCCTTCACTAGTTTAGCAGACCTGGGTATTTCACAACAGTTAGCCAGTTTATACCAGTCATCTAGTAAGAGTTAGAGCCATTTCTAATTTATTTTTTGTTTTTATCAATTTTAACTGAATTTATATTTTTATTTCAGATCAGGATAAGGAAAATTCAATTTTTTATAATTCAGATTATTCCTCTACCCTCATTGACTGCGGTGCGGCAAGTAGGCCGCGCTTTTCGGCTGACGGGGCTGGATCTTTACTATTTTTTAAACACCTGTATCTTCGCAGGAATGTTTCCGTCAGTTTCGCGACCGGAAAAAAATGTTTAGAATTGCCTCGCCTATTCCGTAGTATAGCTGAAGATAAGTAATTAAAAGACAGGTAGTATAATAAAGGTCAGTGGCGGTCAGCACCGATAGCGAAGGTAGCGAATTAAGATTGATATATTAATCGCCACCCCGAGCCAATTGGTTAGCAGGTAGGCATAAGGAAAAGGCGGCCGAATAGACAAGCGTATGAGTTCAGTCTTAATTGCACTGAGAAGACGAACGGACGTAAAACCATTAACGTGTATTTTCATTGCTCTAATTAAAATTACTTGTTTAGCATTAACTTGGATGTTCTTTTATCAATCACCCACCCTTACTTTTACAACTTCAAAAGTGGGATAAAGAACAAAGAGGCGTAGAGAAATAAGTGTTAATATTTTATTCGGTTTATTTATGCTTGTCTAATTACAGTTTATGTTATTTTCGTTTATGTCTCATGATATTGGTTGAGTGAAGTTCAGTGAAGTGAATAAAGAATTAGAGAGAGTGTTGAATTAACGCCCGGAATTGAGCAATATGAGGAAAAAATTATGCCCACGGAATATTGAGTCATGGCCTTAAAGAAGTTTTGCCACAGCCGTGATCTCAGCGTATCAGGGAGAAAAGGCGAGTTGATCCGACGCTTAGAGAATTTCGATGACGGGATCTGGGACATCATAGTTCAGGAGGAGGCGGACCAAACAGCTGCCGAACGGAAAAACGATAAGTGGAGGAAGCTCAACGCGCTGATGCGGACGAGCAATGATGTCGCTATAATGGTGCAATACTAGATAGAAGCTGGCGTCAAGAATATGTAAAATGGGGCCTCAGCGGAGGGATCTTCAATCTCTCCGGCGTAGAGACTTTGGGCCTGCCGGCGGGGCCTCGTAAGCAGCTATAATAAACATGCCCTGTCGGGTCTGCAACCTCAACTTCTTGAGCTAGAGTGAGTCGGATTCATCCGATTCGTTTCCCCCGTTTGAACCTGCACCCGCGGCTGATAGTGACCCCTCGCCGACCGTTACCCTTTTCCAGAAGGCGGCTCTTATAGGACGAGTGTGTGGAAAGGAAGCGGTTCGCGGGCTATAGCCTACGAGGGACATCCTTCTCTCTCCATGTCTATATCACTTTGGTCGCGAGGAAGACTAGCGTTGACCAGCCCAGAGTTGACGTCACATGACACAGCCCGCTGCGCTAGGTCCCTCCGATACGCCTACTAACTTTCTCGGGGAATAAAAGGACGGCGCCGAGGACTTCTTAACAGGCCTCTAACTCTTCAATATACGAGGTGACTACTTGGAGCCGTGCTTCTGAAGGAAGCACGGAAATGCTACCGGAACATGGAGAAGACCATATGCTATGTGGTCTTGAAGGAAAATCGGTGACGTGAACTGGAGGATATGTTCCAAGGGAGCACAAAGTTCTTGGGCCAGTTCATTCGCAGTTTCTGCGCTTAGACTGATATTCTTAAACAGCCTTTACCGCAGAAGCAGTTGCTGGATATGCTGCTGGAGCTTATGAGGCCAGAGTTCCGAATTGGTTTACTGTACGAAGACATCCGAAGTGTACATATACACTGCACATTGTACTTTAATGTATAAAAAATGTATTAAAGCTAAAACTGATAAAAAACGAAGTGCTTGGACTCCTGAAGCTGAAGCCTCATTTTCAGTCTATTTTTCAAAAAAAAATACTGAAACTTAAGAAAAAATGATCTTGTTAAAATAATTTTATAATAATTATTAATATTGTTTTTTAAAATATTAACGAAAAACATTCGAAATAAAATAAATGGATTTCTATAAACATTATTTATAAGTAACAAAGTAAGTTACAATTTTAGCTTTGTCACATGGCAGTTACCGGGTAGCTAATCCCGTCCCGGGTCTCAGCCACCATACGACTTTCTCTCTAATCTTATGCTCGAGAAAATGAAAATCCGCTCGCGCGCGCTCGAACTGACAGGTGAGGAGTCAAAATGCAAATACATCGCCGCGCCCTCTATCTTCAAAATTTCTTTAATTTATTTTTCTTGAAGAAAATTATAAAATATTATTCAATATAATATTTTATGATATTAAATTAACTTAATACTGTAAAATATCAATTTGTACTTTCGCTCCGCGTTTTTGTTAAAGCACAGAGCCACAAAAATTTTCTCACTCTACTCACGCACACACATTCACACAACTCTATCTCCGACACAAAGAAATACAAAGAAAATTAGCGTGTAAAATACTTGTCCCCTTCATCGCTAAATGAAATAAAAATTTTTGGGTTCGTGGGCTACTATCGCCGGCGTCCTGTTACAATTGCCAATTTGGCATGTGGCAGTTACTGCATGATTCATCCCGCCCGGGTCCAGCTACCACACGACTTGCAGACTTTTCGTCTTTATCTGCTTGCGTATTATCGCATGAAAAATCCAAGGACACGACGGAGCAAGCCTGGGCGCTTGCTGCAAAAGAAGGGAAAAGGGTGTCAAAATAACATATGCATGAATCTGTAAATAATAAATAAATATTTATTATAATTAAATATAATAATACGCCCGACAATATTTACACGCGCACGTAATTTATCTAATGAATTATCTATCTTTTTCTCTTTCTTTCACACACACACACTAATGACGCGGGCTATTCGTGCGCTAAAATTAATATAATTCACTACTTACTGTAGTCGCAGCGACTCTGAGCTTGGCGGGAGAAATCTCGACCACTCAGCTGTCTTGAATCTCAAACGGGTTATGAGCTCCTCGATTGAAAACGGGAGGAGTTACGTCACGCTACCAACAAGTAAGTATATGTCTTTCACTCTTTCATACTCACACTCGTGATGCAGGCTATTCGCGCGCTAAATTAATTTGGATATAAACGCTACTTACTGTAGCAGCGGCGACTCTCAGCTTGACGGGAGAAATCTCGACCACTCAGCTGTACTCAACTTGATCGAGTACGTCCTCTTCAACCGAAAATGGGAGAAATTTCGCCTAGCCATCAACAAACTCTATCTTTAATGCAATGCAGTGCACTCGACACTCACCAACTACCTCTATTTTAATAACTCGCGTTCTCTCTCACTCTCTCTTCTTGAATGTGAACTCTCTTAGAGGCACTAGGGGTGCTCACATTGACGGACTCCGTCAGCATTTACATGATCATCCTACTTATCATCTGTTCGGTGTAGCGAAAACTTGGTTGGGTTCCAGTATCATGGATGAAGTTGTCAGGATTGATGGATTTTCTGTAGTTCGGAAAAATCGCAATATTAATGGTGTGGGAGTCGCGCTTTATATCGACAAGCAATTTCGAGTAAGTGTACTCTCTACCTCAAATACTGAGGGTCTTGGAAGGACAGGGGTGCTGGAGTACTTGATCTGCTCTGTGTAGTATCGTGCCTCTGAGCCTAGAATAGTTTATGTCGTGTATAGACCCCCTCATGTTGTATTTACGAAATCATTCTGGGTGATCTGAATGCTGATCTCTGCACTGCCTGACTGAGCTGTCCTTGCCGATTATCCAACACGGTCCTACGCATATTGCACCCACATTTCGCACCTGGATTGACGTCATTCTTCTGGAGGACAATGATACGATAATCTTCGCTGCCAATAAGCCTCCTTTTCATAGTAAGCACATAATTAATGTTACAGTAGGGGTACCCGTTCCGAAATCTATATGTTACTCTTTCAGATACAGGGCTTATAAGATCATCAATGATGAGAAGCTTGTACACTTGTTAGTTGGTTGTGATTGGTGGCCGTTACTGGTGGAGGATTTTGACGTTGAGTCAGCAGTCACGAGGCTCAATTACAATTTAATGACGGCAATAGATCAACTCGCCCTCGAGAAAATTATCAAATTAAATAAAAATCTCCTTCCTCGGATTGGAGTTGAGCTTCGTGACCTGCAGCGTAAGAGTGGGGCACTGTATATACGGTACAGATGAACAGAGCGACGACAATTTCTTGAGAACTTCCACAATCTCCGCAAACACGTTCAAGAGACGGTAGATTAGGTGAGGACTTAATACGTTCATAATCGCTTGTTCGACTCTAAAAATTCCAGTGCAATCTGGCGTGAGTTGTGGAATCTTGGTTTGCTATCACAAATAAGTGTTTCTTTTTAGTGCGCCTGCACCATAGCTGGCTTGAAAGTGGAGGCTTCCCTGAGATGTGAAAGAAGGTTCTTGTAGTGCCATTAGCCAAATCAAAAATATCTTCTGGATCACATGATTTTCGGCCGATTTCACTACTTTGCTTTCTTTCAAAAGTGTTTGAGAGAATTATTTATGACCAGTTTCTGGTATTGTATTTGGTATCTCATAACATCCTCGACCCATTGGAAACTGGGTATCGACTGAGACTGCTCTGTTAAGATTGACTGAAGACGTGCTATGGATAAAACACAGGTAACTTTACTGTTACTATTTGACTTTAGCAAAGCTTTCGACACTATATGTCCCACTCGTCTATTGAATTGTAAGAAGCGCATAGGTTTCTCACGAGGGGTGCTGATGTGGATCTGGGCATACTTGTTTGGGAGGGAGCAACTTGTCATCTCGAATAGAAGAATAAAATGTTTTGTCTTTACATTGATAACCTTGGTATTGCCCTGAACTGTATGGGTGTAATACATATTCTATATCCTAAGGACCTCCAGGTTTACTATAGTTTTTCTAGGGATAATCTCAAGGCAGGAGCTAGACACGTAACAGCTGCCGCTCGAGCAGTCTAGGACTAGGCCTCGTCTGTGTCCTTGAAGCTCAACGTTGCAAAGACGTCCACGATTCTTTTTAGAACTCGCAGATACCTTTCCAATATTGAGTCGGCAGGATTCAATTCTATTGCACTTTGGGAGGGGGCATAAGGGGGCATCCTGCATAAGGATTGAGCACTTGCGGGGTGGGGACATCACAATAGATTTTTCTAGTCAGTCGTCCTCATAATCTTGTTTTAATTTGCGGCCTAAGTTAGTTGTATGCATGTGGCATGAGTATGTGTGGATCCATCCTTCACTTCATATTGTAAATATATTCGTTTCACTCATTGTATGTGGATGTGTGTGATTTCATTTCATTCATCATATGTATATAAACCATACTTATCTTCATTGTGTGAATGTGTGTATGCGTGTGACTCGAGTGTAATATTAGATGATAGATAATAAGGAAAATTTAAGTAATATATATGCCAAACTGCGCATATGCTCTCGCTTGCAATAAGTCTCGGGCCCTTCAGCATTCCGAGACACACTCTTGAAATCGTGCGATCAAGTTCGCGCCTTTCGTTGCCCCCACCCGGCTAGGGGTTAAGGTTTCGAGCACGCGCTCAATACAGCGGCAATGACGACGAGATACTTTAATTGAATTACTGTAATTAAATGCGTGATTAGAAGGTACATAATTTTTGAAAGTACATTTAGTTTTACTTTTTAAAATTTGATAGTAAATTTAAGCAAAACATTAAGCTGATTATTTATAAAAAGAATAATTACATATTTATAATTACACTAAAAGATAAACTATAATACTCATAGAATGATTATTATTTAGCAGGTAAAAATCAATAATTAAAAACTTTGCTATTGGTAATATGTAAATTGTTGTAATAAACTTATTAAATCCTACAAGAGAAAAAAACATGCGTATCTTTTTATTTATTATTCCTTCTCGTAGCTATTTAAATATAAACATCCGCATTTAAAAATGACGATTTTTTCCAGTAATTGGCCTCAGAATATTATAATGGTTCATATTATACCATAGAAAATAATAATTTTATTTTCTAAAATGTATTTAGAATGGTGTGGTTAAAAGGTCTTCTTGTAATCAATTCCCAGTCTAAAATCTCGCAATTAACATAATCTATATAAAGCTATGGGGAGAAGTCACGTTTCTGAAAAGTTTCATTTCTATACGTGTCTGGTCCTAATAAATGTTTAGTCTAAAAACAACAAAATTTTATCAAATCAAGGGTTTTAGCGATCTCTGGTAGACGAACCATATACGGATGATTTTCGGGCATACACTGAATAGGCCAAATATCCTGGAAACCATTTGTCTTGAAAGCATCTTGTATTTTGATTATATGACCGGAAACTAGTGATCTCATTCTTCTTAATTTCTATTCTAAATCTTGAGAAATCATAAAATCTTTTAATAACCATAGAGTGAAACCTTTGTTGTGATACATAAGAATAATAAACTTAACAGTTGCTATTACAGTTAATTTCTAGTCTGAATTTCCAGTATTTATTGAATCTATGTAAAGCGACAATTATTTCATATTCTGTTTGAAATCACGAATTTTTGGATATCTCAGAAAAATATGGAAAGGTTTCCGGGATCCCGGAATATTGCGTTGGGTATATATGATTTCTGGGCATATTGACAAAGCCGGAAACCAGTATATACATATACATTGTAACGAGGAGATCCAGGACGTATTTATGCTGTCCTGGCCGTGTACAACGTGAGTGATCAGATAGATGTCACTTATAAGTGCCATCTGGTCTCTGTCGCTGGCAGACCTAATGTAAAAAGGCGGTGTGATAGTTGTTCGCCGATGGAGAGCCCTCGCGGTCCTGCTTATACACCCTATATTTGCGAAAGTCCCGGCGAACCATTCGAATCGAAGCGAGGACAATCGCAGCCCTGCATATACACCCCCAGGCGGCCTCGCTGCCCTTTGTAGATGGGGTGCTGCTCACTCTATGATAGCGACCGGGCGGTGATTGTCCGTCCGGGTACGAATAAACTATATTATTTTCCGCGCAACTCATTGAATATTTATTTTAGAGACTGCCCGAGGCTGCACGAGACGGCCGTGAGGCTAGCCGCTCGGACTAGTCCTGCCAGGTCCGCTACGGGGCTACCAAGATCCTGCAAGACGAGCAGGCGGGTGTAAAATTATTGCAATAATATCTTTTAATAAAAAACTAATTAAAATTAAACTAAAATAATTAAATTAATAACAAAATTAAATTCTGTATTAAATTAATTATTGATTTTAAATTATTCTAATTCAAATTAATTATAATGTACAACTTTTTTAACTAACTATGCTCATTAATTCAAATTTTTTAAATTAAAATTAGGACGAGAATTGAATACAAATTATGTAACATAAAAAATGACAATAAAGCTTATAAATTACTAATTTACGCTTCTGTGCCCACGTGTTCGTATACAATGCGAGTAACCAGAACTGTATCACTCGCTTACATGTGCAATCAGGCAGTGTATTTCACACTTGCTCCCCTCTTAGCGCATCACTGGCTCATTCTCCAGCTGATAATTTACGATTTACAAGAAGGAGAGCAGATAAAGCGCGTACGGGTTCCAGAACCTTGTCTCTCGGGCATTAAGATAACAATCAACTATGATTGATTCGCGCCCAAAACGTTCGCGGACTCCACGACTTCTCTCTTTACCTTTCGAGGTAAACCAGAGCCTATTGGTTCGGCTCGCGTTGGCCTTGACGGGGCCATCGCCTAGCGCCCGTTATATCCTCCCCAGACGCAATTATCCTACCAGGATTGGCTGCTCTACTTCCAGTAGCCAACGCATCATGTTCGGTTCCTGAAGACTTGTGGAGGAGGCTGGGATAATTATCAACCCTGCCAAGCATTGCACTTGTAACGCGCCGCTTTCCTGCACCACGCAGGATAGGCCTTTTCGCTTCACGACGGTTCAACGGCCTGCTCGCTAAAAACTTATAAGCAATATTGGCCGCCAAGCGAGCGGCCCCTGGCTAGCCGGTGGAGACTCTCTATTCTCCTGAGGAGGTCCCGCTCACATTGACGGGAAGGCACCGATACGAGCTTCTATCGACTGATAATAAATACTATGGGAGGGGAAGTTGAAAACATAATAAAGGGCTCACTTCTATAAAAATTTCTTTATTGTCTAAACTAGTTACACAGTATTTCCCTATGCTACTATCCGCTCTCGGCGGCGAGTGACGTCCCGACCACGATGTCAAGACGCGTGGGATTCGGCGGTGGAGATGGCACTCGATCACTACTTGCGCAACCGCGGTCAGACTTACGCGGCGATATACACGACATACACGGCTGCTATTCCATTTACTCATCGGCGCTGCGTCCGTCCGCGACCAAGCACTCTGTACACCGGAGGATTTTCTCCCTAGCTCACTTACCGATAATCCCTTCGTATGTCGTCTGGTTCTCTGGTCTGGAGAGCGGCGTTGGAGATTGCCACCCATTGGATACTGGAGGCGGTGTTGCAGGTCGTCAGCTGGATTATCCGAAGGCAGCGTCTGGATTCGCCGTCCGTCGGATACTGGATACGACGGCCAATATCTGCAGTTAGAAAAGAGCGCCTGGAGCGCTCCTCCCGTTGGCTCTAAAGCGGCGTCGGAGATGAGGCCGCCTCGGTGGTGTCGCTCGCTGGTTCCTAGAGCGAAGTTGGCTGCGTCGCTCTTAGTTGAATTTCAGGGAAATGAGCGAGGTAGCAACTAGCCTTCGTTCAGTCATCAGTAGCCCAAGATTCCACTGGTGGCTAGCAGCTTCTCCAAGACCTACATAAGGGTAGCACGCTCGGCGACATCGTCATTGCACTCTTCTGTGCACTTCACTAAAAGTTACTGCCCGTCTACGACTCTGTTTCCGTCTCTTCACGACTCATCTCGACTCTTCGTATTCACGCCACGACTTCCAAACTATTCGTCTAGGCCACGACCGCCAAAAATAACCTCCACGTCTACACGCGATGACCACCAGATCTAATCTGTTGCGGCGTGCTGAGGCGAAGAGGCGTGGGCTCTTCCCTCGGGCCCTCTAGCGGCAATTGCTAGCGGAGTCCACGAGGCGTGTGCACTGTTGATGTGCCTCAGCCCCGCGTCGTATATTATGTTGGCCTCTTCCTGATGGCCTATAGGGCGGCTCCTATCCTCAATTATTCGTCTTCTTCGATGGTTTATTGGCTGCGGCATCGGTTGGCTGAAACATGGTATGCCGCGTCGTGCTGGCACAGCGGTGGTGTTTGATCCGACCAGCGCCTTATCAGGATGACCACGATGGCTCTCCACCGTACGCGTCAGCATTCAGCATAGTGCAGCCGACGAAGTCCGGCCACACTATCGAGTTTTCACTCGCTTATTCTCCCACTTACTCTCTCTCTCAAGCGACAATGTCACACACTTACGCGGGAACATTCGTAAATATCGAAGTTTTTACCAGTGTTGCAATCTTCGGAGGCTGGCCTTTACCCCGCTTTTTCAAAGCGGGTTGGTACGATACGGTCGCGCTCGCTGCTTCAAATGCGCTACGCGTTGTCCACCAGTAGTATAATCTCTTTGAATTTGCACGGACTTTTCAAACTACCCAAGTACAATTCAATTTTCTTTAGAAAATTTTTTTTTGTTATTAGGCAGGAAAATGTGTAAGCTATAATATAGTGTCCGATTCGTGGAATTACGTGCAAGGTACGCGTTCGCCTGTTGGACGGAAGGACGAGTTCTTGTGTGAACGGCGTAATCAGGCACGTATGTCCTTTTTTGCAGCATATGGTTATTTAACTTGCATTAAAGTATGCTCACGCCTCAATAAGCCCAATTATTTATATATATTTACGACTCTATAAAATAGTAAAATAGCAAATCGAACAATAAACCCATGAATTAAAATTTTGCAAATCTATTGACCTTTGTTACAGAAAAACAGAATTTATATTTTTAAATGGATTTAAGGTAAAGAATAAGGCATAATTTTGTAGTAGTTATAACAAGCGTAAGATCCTAACATGCACGGTCTCAGCTTTGTTAGTAAAAGTTAATTTTATAGCCACATTGAAGCAATGAAAAATCTATCTTTGTAGATATTTGGTTATCATTTATTTCATAATTAGACATGATCTAATATTTATTTTACTTGTGCAACACGATATTGAATAGATTGTTTCCTTATGAAACTATATTTGTCACATTACTATTCTACATTTTCACTTTCACAGTGTATATTTGTAACCTTATTTGTTTCTGAACCTGAAGCTGGCATTCAGAGCTAGCAGCTGATCAAGGCTGAACATATGCCGCGGGTTTATATTTCTTATAGAAATAAAATTTTTCATATCGGAGAAATCCATTACTTTACAGATACGTATTAGTAGACCAACGAACCTCCCTCCCTTAAATTGTTTATATTAAATGTACATATATTTCTTTATACATAATAAGCATAAAAGCCATTTTTAACAATTTAATGAACATATGTTATAACGGGTACCAAGCAATGGGCCCGTCAAGGCCAACGTGTCACGGTGCGGCGAGGAAACTGGAGGGAAAAAGAAAGGGAGCGCCTGGGGAATTCGCGAGGGAAAACAGGCCAGTGTGCTCTCGGCGCCCGAGAGAAGCAAATAGCGAAAATAGCTGTTGTCGCGTTCCCGCGCACTTTTCCGTCAAAGAAGGAAAAGTCCTGGTGGAGCCGCGCCTTCCTGGTGAAGATTAGGCAGGAGACGGCGCCAGGATCCAGGACGTCTAGCTGCTAGTAAGCGTCCTGAAGCTTCACGTCCTTAGGGGCGCGACCTATTCCGGTACCCCCGAGAAGTTTAGAACTTAATTATAAACAATAATAAAATACAGTCGGACGCGTCGGTGCCGGCTGTACACTATATCTGCAAAGCGCGGGAATTCGCGGAACGTGCGAGCGGTTGAGAGAAAATATCTCTCTCTCACTCGCACTCGTGATAGAGTGAACTGTACGATGTATACACGCACCATCCATCCGCTCGAAAAGACCCCTTTAAGGTGGGATCGTCGTGTCGGATCGCCTTCGAAACCGATCAGCGTGAGTGTGCGCGAGTTCTATTATATGGGTTGTGGGTTCGTTGCAAATAAATCTAAACAATATATATATTATACTCTTTAGACGTTTTAAGATCTCTAGAGCCGCCGGACTGCATGGTAATATCGCGCCAATTCGGCAGACCGCAACAGCGGCCTAGAAGAGCCGCCGTAGCGCCGGCTAGACCCCCCATACGTAGGCTACCCAGAAAGTAGTGATCCCCTGCGGACTCCGTCGGCCTTGCTATGCTAAACGACGACGCGCAGTAAATACCACCGCTGCCGCGCCGCAGCATAAAGGAGCCGCACCTCTTTCATTGTAATTTCATTATATTTTTCTATTGTATCTGTTTCTGGATCAGTAACGTGTTTATGTAGCTCTTCATATGGCCTGTATAAAAGAGTAAATGGTGTAAAATTTGTAGAAGAATGAATACTTTGATTATATAAAAGAATAGCCATTGTCATAAGATTCTGCACCGTTTCTCTACGATTTTATCTGTCAAAATACTTAATTTTTCTCTTAAAATAGAATGTAATGTTTCTATTGGTCCATTTGATGTATGTATATTAATAGTGGTTTGATGATGCTCAATTTTATGTATACGGCAGAATTCTTTAAATACTGCTGAATTAAACTCACTTCCATTATCTATAGTAATTTTATGTGGGAAGTTACATTGAGAAACAAAATGTTTTAATCTATTTAATAAAATAGTAACATTTCCATCTGGTAAATAATAAGCTTGAGCATACTTAGAAATTATATCGATTATGGTTAAAAATCTTTCTTTATTGAGATGGAAAATATCCATGTTATATGTTGAAGCGGATGTTCTAGGCATAAATCGCATTGGTTTATATAATTTCGAATGATTCTATCCTTATTAAGTCTATGGAATATCCTCTTGAAATGAGCCACTGTTGCCTGAATTCCGTTGTGATTCTTATTGTAATATTCTTCAAGCTTTTATATTTATATATGTTTTTTTATAATTTTTTATTGAAGTATTTTTTAAGTATTCTATAAGGAATGATTTTTTAATTGTTCGTTGCCGAAATATATTTCATATTACCTATCTGATTTAATATTTTCATTAAGAAATTTAAGTAGCAGTGTTTCTGCATCTTAATCATTGATATCGATTATATATAGAACTTTAAGTTAATCTTTATTTTTACATTATACTGTCTCCCTGATTTCATGAATATGATGTAATTAAAAGAGTGAATATTTTTTTCCATTATGAGTAGCGAAAAAATTTAATTTCCATCAGCAGTGTGAATGATCATGTTTTCAGCCACTAATATTTAGTCGAGCTCTTCGGATGTACAGAGTGTGACGTCAGATGCTTCTGGTATCATAGAGAGCGAGTCATCGTTCTCTGTTTGAATGTTAATCTGTATTCTACTTAAAGCGTCAACTACATGTTTTTTATACTCTTTTTGTATTTAATTTCGTAATCATATTCTTCAAGTTTTATGTTCCATAACGGGCGCCAAGTGTTGGGCCCGTCAAGGCCAACCGAAAGGGCGCAAGAGGTTAGGTAGGAAAATGGAAAAGGTAAGATGAGGCTAGGAAAGGCGGAAAAAGGCAGTTTCCCGAGAGCCTTGAGCCAAGAAGGACCTGAGGAGAATAGCTATACGGGTAAACCGAGAAAGTCGCATTTTCCGAAGGAGACGAAGAGAACGAGGAGCCTGCGCTGACACCGAGAGCAGATATAGAGGTCAGCGCCCACCTGAACCAGCTCCTGGGCTAAGTCATTCGAGGACATAGGCAGTCCTTTGGCAGTGCACGTCGCCCTTTCCGATAACACCCAAGGGCCCAGGTACGGCACTATTTACAATAAATACTGCAATCGTGTAGCCGGTTGCTTCTAAGCCGGTTGCACTTTTGGCAGTGCACTTCGAGTGAGAGAGGAAGAAATTACATCTCTCTCACTCATATTGTAAACAGCGATGTTGCGCGTGCGAGTGAGAGAGAGAAAAACTTAACCTCTCTCTCACAATAGAAAAGAGCGGGCGCACCGGTGTAGCGCGGACCTTCCGCCGTAGTAGGATCCTTGCCGCGTGGTTCGGTGATCGACCGCAAGGGGGCGCCGCGATCGCCGCTGAGGGCGCGCTAGAGACGGCGCACGATTTGAATTTCGGCGCGCGCGCATGCGTAATATCAAATCGCGATCAAACGCGCTAGAGAATTATAATTCTGCGCAGAATCGATCTATTTGTGACGCGGCGGAGTAATTCACGCACGGAGCGGATGCTGGATTTTAATTTTTGTAAAATTAAAGCTTTACTCTAAATAAAAATTCAAACATTCCGCAATAATAAGTCGAGTTATTTATTTACCCGCGTCGGCGGCTGGTGAACCGTCCTGTTCCCCTCTGCCTTTAATCCCTCGTGACCGAAGCGGTTTAAAGGCCCACGCCGTCTCCGCGGGAGTTGCTATAGCAGCTCATTAGCTGAGCGGCCAGCCGACAGTCACGCTACGTTGGTTGCGCGGCTGCAGGGCGAGTTCATAAGGGACTCCCCCATTGCACGTGAAAGTGGGCGACACAGTCTGTGTCGCTGATACTATACACGGCCGGGTCGAAGAATTTTCTACCCGGATCTCCCCATTATAGTTCCATCGAATGAATTGAGCAATAGCTGTTTTCAGAGAACTGAGCCAAGTAAGTAGTTTATGGTCCGTTTCGATAATAAAATTTTTCCCATTAATATATGATCAAAAATGTTTACAAGCTGATAGAATAGCCAATAATTCTTTTTTAATTGTTGAATAACTCTGCTCTGCGGAATTTAGTGTTCTTGAACAGCATAATACAAAATATTTTTCTTGGGACAATTGAGCTCCAATGCCAACATTTGAGGATCTGAGGTAATAATAAATGTTTTAGAAAAATCGAGATACGCTAACACAGGTGTATTTGTGATTCCTTTTTTTAGTTTTTTAAATGCTTTAAGATATTCTGTTTCTTGATAATCTAGAGTCTCTCCTTTTCTAAATGCTTTCGTGAATGGTTTTGTTATTTTTGCATAATCTTTTATAAATTTTCTGTAGTAACCACTTAATGCTAAAAATGATTTTATTTCATTTTGCGTTCTCGCAATTGGATTTTTTATTATGGCTTCGATTTTATCTGAGTTTGGTTTAATTCCTTTCGGTGTTATAATGTGGCCTAAAAAAGGTACTTCTTTCCTTACAAATTGACTTTTATCTGGTTATACCTTCAAATCCTAAGTCCTCATTTAATTGAAAACAAGTGTTAAATATTATAAATGCTGCTGTAGTGATTTCGAAAATATTACAATATCGTCCATATGAACAAAGCAAAACCTATATAAAAATTTTCCTTAATATTTTATTCATCATTCGTATTTTATTCAAATGTAGCTGGAGCATTTTCTGAACCAAACGTGAGACTAACATATTCGTAATGTCCATTTTCGACCGTAAATGCTGTTTTTCCTATAAATTCTTTGTCTAATCGTATTTGGTAAAAACCTTGTACTAAGTTCAAGGTGCTAAAATATGTTGCCTAATTTTTCTAACATTTCTTGCATTCTTCGTAAACGGATATTTATCTTCAATTGTTCTATCGTTAAATTTTGAGTAATCTATTACCATCCTCCTCTTCTTCTTTCCACTAGCGCCTTCTTTTTTTGGTACGATCCAAACAAGTGACGAATACGGTGAATTACTTGATCGAATTTGTGACATGGTGCTTCCGCTCCGAGGCCGACGTGCCTCAGAGGGACCCGGAGCACCCGCCTCTCTCCAGTCTTCGTGGTCTTTCCAGAGGAGACCCGGCTGGGTTAGCCCTGGGCGGCTAGCCTCGCGGCGGTCGACGCGGGTTGGGAACGCGGAGGGACGCAAGACACTAAATAATTACTCGGGGCTTAGGAAAAATCCATATTAATTCGCGTTCGGGCAGATAGTCCCTGCTTGGACGCCTTCTCCCGATGGATGCGCAGCGCCCCACTACATACAGCGGGGGTAAGCCAACCGGAAGGCGTAAACTTTCCCGCATGTGGGACCCTTACGTCGTCGTCCAAAGAGGTTACATCGCCCGGGGAGGCCTGTATCGAGCCACACTAGAGGCCCTCGCCTCAACCCAAGCGGGCTACCAAAGTCCGCCGGCTGGTACAGGTAGGTCCACGAGGGCCCTGGTCTGCCAGCCGGCTCCACCCTAAGATCCGCTGCTCTTGCGGCTCCGGGATGTTGAGGGACCCGCTGCCTCCCCACTGATTCGCGTCCCTCGTCTAACTACGTCCTGCCGGGGGAGCACCTTGGGCCGCGCGACGATATCGCGAATCGATGCCCCGAGCGTACAGAGTGTGGAGGACGGTATGGCCGTTGTGGTGAGGGTGGAGGCGCAGCCAGTGTAGGCCGTAGTGGCGACTGGATCGCCCCCTGCTGGTGTACCGCCGCTCGCTGACTCCGAACTGCCTGGGGTGCTGGACGATTCGTAATCGTGCCTCTGCTGCTGTTGGGCCTCCAGATGCCGCTCGCGCTTCAGGTTCTCCACATAATGGGAGGGTGTGGGGCCCACCCGGGATAATTATCTCGGAGATAATTAGTGGGGAACGCACTAGCCCCCCCCCCTGAACCCCAGGGCCCAATACAGGCTGACCCTTTTCTTGCTCTATATCCCGTCGCGAGTCCCTGTCCGAGGTGGCACATACTTCTTTAGATACTGTACATGCACCTTATTCATCCATCGTCTCGAGTCCTCCAGAAGGACCACTGTCTCGCCCAGTACCCGCTTTGTTTCAAACGGCCCGGCGGACTTGGTGGCCAGTTTATCGGAAACCCCCGTCGCGGCGTTAGACAGGGTTGCCCGGCTGGAACGTAGCTTGATGCCGTTTTCGGTTATAGGCCCGGCTGTGTCTCTCCCTTGCCTCGTCATTAAAACGACGAACAAAATCTCGGATCAGCGTTAGCCGTTTCATGCGATTCTTCCAGAGTTCGGGGTCAATGGGGATCACCGGGCCCTTTTTGTTCACCTCTTTTGGGAGTCTCCTACTGGTTCGTGGTATCCTCCTTAAGTTCAGGACAGCTGATGAGAACTTAGTGCTCTCGACCGGGTTTCCTTGGAGGTAGTAGGGACGGGTCGTGATATGCTCTATTCCGTATTTCTCTAGCACCTCCTTCAGATGCCGGTTATATCCGTCAACAAAAATAGTGGGGTTTACTAGCGGACTTAGTTGGACCAAGTCCTCCAGAGCACTCGCTAAGGCCTTCCCAGTCGCGACCCGTGAAGGTGAGACCTCGATCCACCGAGTAAACAATTCCTGAAAAACCACAGGGCCTTGTTGAGATACCTTATACCTTTGGACACACCTCACAAGCTCGCGCAAAATCCCTCATATCGTGATAGAATCTGGGCCAGTAAAATTTGCGCGCTATCCGATAGAACGTCTTCTCTATTTCTAGGTGATCGGACGATGGATGCCTGTGCGTATCAACCATGATCCTCGATCTATGTTCGGCGGCCACGACGAGCCGCCACCCCTCCTTTCGAAACGATATAGGATTCAGGAGTTCATCGACTGAGTATCGGTACAGCATACTGTCATCGATCTTCAAAAAGGTTCTCAGCTCCTTAACGTTGCGGGGGTGGGGTATTGTAGAACGGGGACGCGACCCTCTCGGGATCTGTCGGTAATTCATCGGCATCCAGGCGAAATCCCAAAAAGACAATGCTTGAGCCTCCAAACTCGCATTTGTCTTTATTGATCTCAAGCTCTGTGCCAACTATCATTCGGAGTACCTACTCTAACCATCTCAGGCGCTCCTCGAAAGTTTCGGTTATGGCAATTAGGTCGTCTAAATAAGCGAAAACGTGCGCTTCGAACTCCGGGACAAATAGCCGCAACGCAATTTAGCGACATCCGCCGGGGCGCGTGCCTAATGGGGTTTGCCCCTTGAACATCGATGTGGTGTTCAATGAGAGTCATATAGCCATGGAGCTTCCCGGGCTCTGAAATAATTGATTCGACTATGCCGTCGCACTCGCCCATGATGGCTGGTCATTGCTGAGGCAGCTTCTTATTTACGAAACCCCGCTACTCCCCGCCCGGGACACGCCATTGTCCCTTGCTTAGCTGTACCTCGAAGTCCCATCTCCGGAAGAAATCGATGCCGAATCATCGGGTGATCCATTTTTGCTACAACCCTCCACTCTATCATCCCTTCCCTATTGTAAACGACGCAGGGAAATCACCGCCGGAGTGCAGCGAGTGTTGCTCAGGAATGGCGTGAAAAGTCGGACAGCGATATGACGGGAACACGGGCTAACAAGCGCGACTATTGGACAGAGAACCTTCGCGGGCGAAGCGACTGTGCACCTTAATCTGACGGTCGCCGGTCGGCAGGGGCGAGAAATCGTCCCTGGGCCGTAGGGTCTGATAGGAGGGCTTGCCTTTGACGTTACACGGAGGGCAAACTCTTGGCTTAAATAGACCCCGCCAGCAGGAGGTGAGCCTCTTCGGCACCTCTACACCAGGGTGAAGGGAGGCATGTGTTGTGGCCTGCCCGACATGCGTAGGGCGCGAGTGGAGGTATGCGGGTCGGCATATATTTTCCGACGCTGTTGCATTTCCGTGGTTCCCGCCAAATCGACGAATGTTCGGCTATAACGATAGGGCCAAGGAGAGCCCTGATAGTGGGGATTGACCGCGGCAATCATCTTCGCCTATAAGTGCGCGGCATTCTGTTTTTGTACACTCATCTCAGCCGAGCAAGAAGGCTTCGTTTTGTACCCGCCGACTACACAAATAAAATTAACACACACCATCCAATAGCAGTATCATTTATACCTGGACTCCATCTCCTCCTTACATTCCTCGTCTACACCTATCGTCAACGGACAAGATGCTCCGAAGTATACCCAAAGTCTGCTGAATGATACTAGAGAAACCTCTCACAGCGAATTGTTCGGGGAGGCTGCGGTCCCTAAAGGGATCGGCCACATCGACTCTGATCAGAGAGACCTGGGCTCCGGGGTCGAACAACGCCTATAGGTCTTGCCCCGCGAGTTGGACGGTGAAAAATCACAGATTGTCTGAAAAGACACCGGCGATTCCCTGATCCGCGAGGCCTCTGTGAGGGACCGAGTCTTCCTCCACTGGACCGCCTCTTTTCCTTCAGGCCTTGGGTCTTAGCAGTCTCACCCCCCAAACGACCTTCGTGTGGCAACACGATTTTTGGTTCGACCTGGGAGGGTATATAAGTATCTCCGGGTCCGCAAACTGACTGGAACACTTTGGGCTGCTCACCCGCTATTGTCTGTGGGGTCCTACTGCGCGGAAGGGTCGTACGTTTCTCGTCCGGGCGATCGTCAGATCTCGCCATGCGAGGAACTCGTGAACTTCGAGGATCGACGAAGGGACAACCGAGAGCAAACTAATTCTGTTCCCGCCGAAAATTTTCATCGTGCGCCCTTCCCGTTTCCTTATAATTTTCCCCCGCACCGCGTTACGTTGGCCTTAACGGGCCCATCGCCTGGCGCCCGTTATATAACATACATCCTGTTCCAGCTGGGAGCACGGAGACAAGGGGAGGGGGCAGGCGAAGTGGGACGCGGGCGCGGGTGGCCTCCGCGGCCGCGCCTCTCTCTCTTACGCGCAGGGCATAATATTATTTGGCCCTACCTGGCCGTCGCCTCCTCGTCGGTAGACCCGACCACAATCCGGCCGGGAAGTCGCCGCGGCTTTCTCACGCGTCCCCAGGTGGTGTCGGGGCCACGCGTCAGGTGGGCTCGCTTCCTCTCTCTCTCACTTCTCCGCCTTCTTCCTATTTTCCCCGTTCACTCGCGCGTTGCCTACTTAGTCGGTGATCGGCGCGAAACTAGACGCCGCGGCGCGGTCGCGCATTTTCCAAATCCCGCGCGCCCTTCCCGCCCCGCGGCCGCTAGCACAAGCACGTTTAAGTAATTATCATATCTTGAATTTTCTAAATTATATTGTCGCGACGAGAAGAAATATGATTCTAAAATAACGCTCAAATCTTAACATGCCGCCCGCCTTGAACGAACATCGTTCAAAATAGGAATTTTATTGCTAAGCGGTTTATACCAACAATGCTTGAGGTTGAATGTGTATATGCTGAACAGTGTAATAAATAGATGTTTGCAATAGCGAATACAAGAAGTGACGCCTTTAACAAAGGCCAGTTACTGATTACATGAATGATGTCACGACCATTTATCATAAATATAGTTAATACTACTTAAATATATACAAAATTTTCATTCAATTATTGAATTGGTAATGGCGATACGCGAGTAATACTGCGTCTATAGATGCCAGAATTGATTTTCACTGCAACCACTCGTGTTGTGCCATCTTCTCCAGGAAAAGCCTCGATGATGCCTTTGTTGATAGCGAATGAATTCACTGCGTCATTGTGTGCTTTCGATTGGATTAGATGTTCTATTTCCTTTATTTCGTTTCGTGCACCAACAAAGTTCGTCGCGTTATCCGAGTAAAGATTCGTTGACAAACCGCGTCTCGCGAAAAATCGTCTTAAGCCAGCAATAAACGCCTCGGTTGTTAGATCCGAAATGAGTTTAATATGCACGGCCTTTGTTGTGAAACACACAAAAATGCACGCATAGATTTTCGCCTTTCCCCGATTTCTATGTTTTTTCTCGCTTATATAAAAAAGACCGCAGTAGTCAATACCAGTAATTAGAAACGGTCGTGCTTGTGTAATTCTAGTCACCGGTAGGTCGCCCATGATGTGCGAGCAACTCGTTGGGTTTGTTCTGAAACATGTCACACACGACCTAATAATTCGCTTCACTATGCTTTTACCATTAATAGGCCAATATTTCTCCCGTACGCTATTCAATGTGGTTTGCGTTCCACCATGTAAATTGATCTCATGGCTATCTTTGTTAATAAGTTCTGTGATTTTACTGATTTTAGGCAAGACTATTGGAAACTTACTCGAATATGGCAAATTAGAATGCTTGAGTCTGCCACCGACGCGAATTAAACCTTGAGCATCTACAAAAGGACTCAAAGCCTTTAGTTGGCTATTTGAATCCACTGGGTTTGATTTTGCTAGCTGTTTGAAGTCGTCCGAAAAATGTTCGCTTTGCGCTACCTTTAATATTATCAGCATCGCGTGTTCTAACTCGCTTACTGAAAGATGTTTTATGCGATGATTGTCCTTGTTTTGCACGTTGTGTTTGAATCTAAGGATGTAAGCGATTACGCGTGTTAATTTATGTATTGATGAATAATTTTCCCATATCTCGAATTTTTGTGTTGCTACGTGGACTATTTGTTTTGGTCGCAATTCCAAGATGGGCGTAGTCTCTATAATATTTTTGGGCCATGCCGTCGCGTCCTCAGCGAGCCAAGTCGGGCCAGTCTTCCACGTACCATGTTGTATGAAATTCTTTGGAGATAATCCGCGAGATAGAATGTCTGCCGTGTTATCTTGAGTTGGAACGTGTCTCCAAAACATTGTACCCGTGATTTCTCTTATTTCTGAGACTCTATTCGCGACAAAGGTTTTTAATTAATAGGGTTGCATGCTGATCCACTGCAACGTGATTGAAGAATCGGACCACAAAAAGATTTTATCGAATTGCAATGTTGTTGCATCAAGAACTGATTTGACTAATCGCGATAATAACAAGGCCGCGCACAATTCTAGTTTGGGCAATGAAATTGTTTTGAGAGGAGCTACGCGGTTTTTGGAGCAGAATAAACTCGTTTTAATGTTTCTGTCCCTGTCAGTCGATCGAAGATATATGCATGCACCGTAAGCTCATTCGCTCCAATCGCAGAAACCGTGTAGTTCTATGGAAGTCGCGTTTTTTATCACTATAGTTCTCGAAAAGCTTGCATTGTTAAGCATTGGCAGTTGATCTTTGAGATCGTACCAAGCCGTGTAGATATGTTGAGGGACTGATTCGTCCCAATCAACCTGGCTTTGCCATAACATTTGCATAATTAATTTGGCTGTCACGATTACTGGGCCAATTAGGCCTATTGGGTCGTATAAGCGTGCGATATTTGATAAAATGGTTCGTTTTGTGATTTTGTCGTCAAATTTGTTTAATACTATGTAGTTAATTTCGTCCTTTGTTGTATCCCATTGGATACCTAATACTTTTGTTTCCGAATTGTCTGAATTTAAAATGTTCATATTTATCAAAGATTCCGGTAATGTCTCGACCACCCGTAAATCATTCGATACCCACTTACGCAAAGTAAAACCGCCCGCCTTGGTGAGACCGATCAATTCATCGCGTATCTCGATGGCTTGCTCTATTGTTTTTGTCCCGGTCAGTATGTCGTCTACGTAACAGTCGCATTTCAGTATTTGAGCTGCATGAGGGAATTTCGTTCGCTCATCGTCCGCGAGTTAATTAAGAACGCGAGTCGCGGAATGTGGAGCTGAGACACTGCCGAACAAAACTACCGGGATCATGTACGTCTTCAATGGTTCGCTTTCGTTTTCTCGCTAAAGAACTAACTGATATTGTGCATCGTCGTGATGTAGCTTTACTTGTTTATACATTTTTTCAATGTCCGCGAATAGCACGATTTGATGTTCGCAGAATCGAAGCGTAATTTGAAAACTAGAATTTTGAACGATTGCTCCTACCATTAAGCAATCATTCAACGATATGCCGGTACTTGTTTTAAATGATGCGTTATTTACTAGTCTACGTTTAGTTGTCGTACTCGAATCCTTGGACACAATGTGATACGGTAAATAACAATGTTTTTTGGCGATCTCGCTCTCTTCAACAGGAATCATGTGCCCTAATTTAATTGATTCGCGGACATTATTTACGTAATCTAACTTTGAATCCGGGGTTTTAGATAATCGTCGTTCTATTGAGTAAAATTGACGTTCTACAAGTGTACGCGAGTCGCCTAATTTTGCAAGTTTATGATTAAATGGCAATCTTACTGTGTATCGTCCGGTTTTTGAGTCGCGCGTTGTTGTATCTATGAAATGCTTTTCTACCTTATATTTTTCCTCCGACAGAAAAGTTTTGTTTTGTAGTTCCTCGATCTCCCAAAATTGACTGATGGCCTTATGTAAGGTATTAAATGCCAACATGCATTGTTTCGGCTTGGTTGACTGACTTGGCATATTGATCTTACCAGCTAGTACCCATCCTAATCTAGTCTTTTGCCACAGAGCGGTCGATCCTATTATTTTTTCTTGACCGATAGATAGTATTTGATAAAATAACTCAACTCTGATTAAAACATCGACTTCTCTGGGCTTATTAAAGTCTGGGTCGGCTAATGGCTTCCTCTGAGGAACACTAATGCTTTCTTTGCTGAAATATTTATTCGGCAGTCGATTACAGATGTTCGGCAATACAAGAAATTCAATATTTTCTTTGTAATTTGTACATCGCGATTGAATTTCCGTTTGTATCGAGTACTTCACGCGCGTTTCTACCTGATTCAATGTTTCGATAGGGATAATAATTTGTTTTAGCGGTAACTTTAACGTTTGAGCGAATCGTTCTGTCATGAAATTTGACTGCGCTCCGCTGTCTAACAAAACGCGAGCTTGTATTAATTTTCCCTGATTATTTTTTACGTTTATCAGTGCTGTAGAGTGCACTGCTTGCGGTGTCACGATAGTACTATTATAGGTTTTAAACGCCACGCCATTGAATGTAGAGTTTGAAGCCTCCTGGCTTATGTTACTGTGAGGAATTTCTTCACGTACAATCGACTGTTTGTTATCCTGATGCAGCAGAGTGTTGTACTTCTTGCCACATACCTTGCATCCTGAAGATCGACAGTCCGAAATGAGATGTCCTGGATTTAGGCAGTTGTAGCATAATTTTTTCGACTTGAGCCTTTCGAAACGTTCCTTTATATTTAATTGTTTCAAGGTTTCACAAGTGTAAATCTTGTGCGACCCCCGACAAACGGAGCATGACAATGGCGCTTGTGCAATCGCGAAAACTTGTTTTCTAACAGCTGGTTTCGCGAGTGAACTAGGTTTATTTGAATGACTGATCTTCGTTGCATGCAGTATCTTCGTGATAGTGTTGCTCTAAAAAGGACATGAATTCCGACATCTTTGGCATTTTCATACTAGTGAGCGACCTTTCCCATTCTTGATGTGAGACGCGATCTAATTTATCCGAAAAAAGATGTATTAGTAGTATCTCCCACATATCAGCAGGTTCTACTAAAGATTTTAATGCGCGTAAATGTGTGTTTATCGTGTCTATAAATTTCCGTAAATCAGATGGCGATTCCTTGTTTAGAGCTGGCAAATCTGTAAGGACGCGAACGTGTTTTTGTACTATAATGCGCTCATTGTCGTACCGTTCCTTTAATAATTCTAAGGATGCTTCATAATTTTCTTCGGTTACTGCAAGCGAACTAATCAATTCTTCGGCTTCGTTTTTTAAACAGCTCTTTAGATAATAAAATTTTTGAATTGAATTTAAACCTTGGTTTTCGTGTACCATGGATTTAAAATGGTTATAAAAAGATATCCATTTGTCAAACGCGCCATCGAAAGTGGGCAAATCAATTGGTGCTAAGCGAATAGTTGAAGTTACGTTAAATGGTGTGTTACTATAATCTGTCGCTTGTGACGTTTGTGTGACTCGTTTGTTGTCAACCAAATCACGCGCCAGACTCACAGTTTCATAGAACACCGTTTCGAATTCGTCAAGATCTCCCGATTCTACGCCAATTATCGCGTCTATTTGATCGGTGAATTTTTCGAATGTATCTAAAAGAGGTTCAATACGCGTTAATCGCTCTTTAATTTCCGTTCGTTTTTCGCGATTTAAAGGTCGAACTGGTTGTTGATGTTTGAATGATGATTCCAATCCTTCTGTGTTGAATCTCCTTGACGGTTGATTAGATGTGCACAATTGTAATGCACAATTTCTCACGATGAGATAAATGGCGTGTAACGAGTCACACTAGTTGCGACGCGCAGCTAGGTGTACGCATCGAAATCCGCCCGTCTAACGGTACTTGTAATCGGGTAGGGATAGCAGCCCAGGCCCGATTGTATAGAAGAAACTTCTTCCTCTTTCACTCCGGACCGTCCGCCGATCAACTTCTTCGACCTGCGGCCTTCACGAGCGAATTCTAAATCCATCGCATCGCGCCATAAGCAAGGATAGATGAGACGACCTGGCATTTGGGAGGACAAGGAGAAGACTCGGCCGGAGTGGAAGTAGCCTACAAGCGCCACACCTCATCAACGAGCAAAGATAAGAAAAATAGGAGCTATGTCTCTCTCTTCCCCTCTGGCCTCGTACTATTGATAATTAATCCGCGAATCCTTGAGTCCCTCTACGAGGTCGATTTCGGAACTATAGGATCTATGTGCGGATGCAATATAAAATACAATACAACTCCGTTTCGATTATATAAGTATACATTTTATAATTCTGCGAACTAATTAAAATTCTATAGTTAATGTAAATAATAAATGTTTGACGGTTACAACTACTATCATCTATTAATTGTTTATAGTAAACACCCACCCTTTATTCTACGAATTATACATTCGTTTAATTGAAAGGTAGGATAGTTTCAGGCGTCGTACATATTGAATTAAATTCAGCACTACTGAAAATTCACTTCGATTGAATTTTCGTTGCTTGAATTCACTAAAAACTTTACTTGAATCTTCACTTGTTGTCACACTGATAAAACTTATTTTAACTTTGCGAGTCGTAGTTTAGAGTAAAACTGAATTTAATTTATTTATCCGGCTCGAAAGACCATGTTGAAATCTCGATTCGCGTTTCCAAAGATCTCACTATCGCGAGGTTTGAATCCGCTGTGCACGCGAATTTAATCGGATGCACCAAACAATTATGAATAGATAAATAAAAAGAGTCTAAAGTTTACTGTAGCAAAGGTGGACTTTATTTCTCGTGATGTATAAATTGGAGAGTCCGCGTGACCTCTCAGTGCAACCGCTCAAGTAAGACTGAATATAAAAATAAAAGCATACATGCAATCCTATGGATTACAGAGTTTCATATTACTAAAGTACGCAATAGGCAACGCCTACATAGGAAAAGGTTCTAGGTCCGGTTACGCCGAACGCTCAAGGTGTCGAGCAGGTAAAGGCTCTACCTGCAAAAGGGATTTGGACGGTGTTCTCAATATCGACTATACTTAACGAGTATTTGTCTCCGTTGATCGTTAATGACGCTTTACTTGAATAATCTTGCATTGACATGTACGAAATAACCTGAATAAGTATGTAATACAATTGATGCAATACTAACTCAAAGAACTTGTAAATTATGGCACGATAATACGGCTAAAAGTATGAATTTAACTAGAATTTTATCATCTTGACAAGAATGCGTAATATAATGATGGATATTTGAAAAACGAGCACAAGCACGTTTAAGTAATTATCATAACTTGAATTTTCTAAATTATATTGTCGCGACGAGAAGAAACATGATTTTAAAATAACGCTCAAATCTTAACAAAAAATATAAAATAACATAAATCAGTAATACTAAGCTGTATGAATTCATTAACATATATTCATAAAAGTAATTAATTGATAATCGATAAAAAGTACAAGTATGGAGTTCATGTTTAAAAGAGAGATCACATTAAAAAGAATTTTTATAAAATTTTGATTTATAAAAGTGATGTTCTCTCGATTTTTGCTGAAAACTCCAGAAAATATACGATATTCTCATTTGATCTCTTCTGTGCTCTCGAAAAACTCTCAAAACTCTTTCCACTCCTTACCTGCTGAGCCGGATGGCCAATTCACTGCGCCCGCTGTATCTCCTCCACTCAAAAACAGACGTTCGAAATGTCAAATGTGTATTCAAGAAAACTAAAGAAAACACAGTGACAACTAAGAGTTTTAATTGAGAATTTTTCTTGTTCTCGAAGTGAGCGGCCTATTAAAAACCACGGAGCAGATACTGGTTCATGTGAAGCAATTGGCCGCACACCAAGTACCTGCTGCGTTATACGGCCGAATGCTAATTAATAATTATCTTCTTTTCCATCGAGTCACTAAACACTTTGTCGAGATAACTGGATGGGTCAATTCGGCCACTCATCCCCCCTCGCGGTTACCGCGCTGACTCGGAGTCTTAGAACTCTGTTTACATTCACAACGCGGTCGCACGCGAGGCTGTTTAGAAACTCCGTCACACACTGTATAATTTTACCATTGATATACAATGCAAAAGTAGGCGAGCATAAACTGTATAATATTTCATTATTATCATAACTGTATATTTTCTCCGTTTCACGCGAGAATCAATTACATTTATTTTTAAAACATTTATAGATTTATCAAGAATTTAAAAAAATAAACTAATGCAAAATCATTACAAGTTTTATCAGACAATTTGTAAACTATATTAATAGTAAACTGAATTCTATAGCTATTTAGGATAATTTGAGCTGTGGTATCCATTAAAATAATTTCAATTGTGCCTTTAAAAAAACTTCATTCCAAGAATTCCTCATTCAAATCCTTTTGTAATTAATTCATTTTATAGTTGATAATTCATTTTTAAATTAATAATTGTATCTTCTATTTTACAATAAATTATTTTGACGCCTCTAACTTCTGCAACTTATAATTTTATGCTTGTCCTAGTTGAATTCATAGAATAATTAATACTGTATTTTTTAAAAGAAAAAGAACCAAAAAAATGTTGATAAGTTAATTTATGTAAACGCAAGTATCTTAATAAATCTCTTTATTTATCTATTACTTTTACTAATTTTTTATCTGTTTAAAACACATTTTTTTTAATTTTGAATTTTAAAATCTTGCAAGTAAAAAAATGGGAACGGAACTTCTTAAGAAAAGAAAATTTCAGAGGTCAAGACGAAGTATTTTGCTTTATTTCAAAAAAATGTATTCCATCACCACGATCAAACAATTCTAGAGTTGCCAGAATTTTTGTAAGTAGAAATATTTATAAAATTTATACATTAGGTTGAACCTTTTGAATTTCGTGGCTATGTACAAAGTGCTACAGAGCTCGTATCAGAGATGAATAGAGAGATCGCCGATACAATACAACCGACCCGCGCCAGTTTCGACGTGCCGTAGTACCACGCACCCTCGCAGATGAAATTGTAAGCCGGTCCATTTGAGGAGAAATGAAGGGAAACAAGGGAGAGGGAAGAATTAAGCGCGAGCGATGAATCGTGTCCATGAGGCCGGCGTGTGCGTGACTGCGCGCGAGCGAGCTGCTTGTCTGTATTGGTACACCCGATCTTTACCGAAAGCCAATTCGGCTCCGATCTGATAGAAGAAGTGAGTGCGCGCAAATAAACGCGCTCTTGTAGCCGGCGCTGTTGGTTGCAGCTCTGCATGACGTCTTGTCATGCCAAGCAGACTGTCGACACGCGGATTTGCTACTCTTCGCGAGCTTTCGTAGGCTTCAGTCGCGACCTGCTCGTGACTGCTTTACTGCGGCGCAGAGCCCTAACCGTACAACCCCAAATGCGCTCGGTTATCAACGAATTAAACATACTAATTACGCCTTGATTTAAACAATTAAAATTTTCTCAGGCAGTACTCTATCTAGTAATTGATACTGCATTTATTTTTAATACAAAATAATCAATTATCGCCCGTAAAATGCATTCGAAAGATGCATGTTACTCGTTTCGGTGCATGATTTACGGGCCGCCGTAGTACCCGAAATGCGCTCAGTTATTAACGAATTAAAAAAACTTATTGCGTCTTTATTTAAATAATTTAACATTCCTCAGACAGTACTCGATCTGAGTATCGATACTGCTACTTGATCTTAATAGAGTAATAGAAATAATCACCCTAAAAATATGAATGAATTATACGTGTAACTCGTTTCAGCTATTCAATTTGCAGCGTCGTATAACTCGCAATATGTTTGGTTATTGAAGGGTAAAAAGATTTACGTATTATTTTAAGCATTAATAATAATTTATTTAAACGTTAGTAATATTATTAAACAATAAATTTCAGTACAATATTATTCATATTTACTATTTATAAAATTCTAAGACTATATTAAATTAAGACTATTCAAAATTTAATGTTGTATTGGTTGTTTGACCGAACGTATTCATTACACAAATAAAGAGTTATTAATAATAATTTGCATGTAATTCTGGTTTTATCTGTTTTATTCATTATTTTAATAGGAAATGGGTGTTTGGTTTCAGGGGGCACCACGGGAAAGCAACCAATACCACATCCATCTAAAACATAAAAATCCATAGTAAAACGTATTAAATATTAGTAATTTAACATAACAGCAACTTTTATAAATTTAATTCGCACCTTCTTTGACTACAAATAAATCCTTAATGATTCCTATTAAATATATAATTTTTTTTATATTTGTACAGTTATTATTTTTAAACGAATTATAAAAACATTTATTTACATAACGATAGAAACTTATAGAACAAAAACATATATACGTACAATAATTATTTATATTTACACCAAATTTACATTTGAATGGACATGCTCTACAGAATCTTGATTACACAGGCCTGTTGCAAGTTGAAATTCGGGAAAAACTAATTTGATGTCCTGATATAACTGTACTAAAGACTGGCCTGGCATAATAATCTGGTTAACAAATTCATACACTGACACCATTCATACATCTGGTTAGCATTTCATGTGTTCCTTAAATGTGTACTTTTGCAGCTGATATTGTCACATACCGGCAGAATGTGACAATATATACCCGGCAGGGGTACTAAACCTCGTTTTTTGTCAATAGATTGGTACAAAAGAATCTATTTAATAAACTTAAAAAAATATGAATTTTTGAAAGGTCCAAAATCCTAGTCATTTATATCCAACTATCTGTAATGGTTCTTTCGTTCACTATCTGATGTAGCAATGATTCACTTTAATGTAGCGATCAATTTTTAGCTAGCGCAGAGAGAAAATATACACTGCAAAACAGTGAAATTTCACTTTTGAAATTTAAGAGAGAACCGAAAGTTTAAAAAATAACTATGCGCCTTTTTGTAAGCTCATGCATTTTTCTAATAATACAAATGTTGTTTTCATTAAAAGTTATTATTTATAATATTGAGTTAACATTTGTAGTTCTTAAAATAATTCATTCTAAATTTTTTTTGTCAGACGCCCGCGGCATATGTTTGGCCCTAACCGGCGGATAGGGCTAAATATAAATTTAAAAAAAATAAGACCTAGCTCTGGCTGCCAGCATCAGGTTCACACTAACAGATACTCAGGGACCCATAGGAGGTTCCTATGTAATCATATTTCAAAAATATGATTAAACATAATTTTATTAAGAAATAAGTTTTTTTTTAATTTTTTGGGTTGGGGCCCCGGCACCTTATTCATTCCTGGCTGGCTGCTAGCTATAACTGCCAATTTCAGGTTTATAAATCTTAAGGAACAAAAGATTATTTAAGTTTCAGTACACGTTTAAAACGATTTTTAAAAGATAATTGTGAAAATTTAGAATAACACTAATACAATTTTAATTTAAAATTAAAAATTTAAGATCAAACAATTAAATACTATTTATTACTATATTGACTTATTACTGACTTATTATTATTCTATCGAATATTTAAATATAAAAACAATATAATTCTTTTTAGTAATTGCAATATATAAAAACAAACTTGAATGTGTTATAAATTAAATTGATAAATGCAATAAACATCAAAATATGACAAAAAATCAAATTATATCAAAATATATCAGAATAAATTTAACATAAATAAATAAAAAATTTCACTTTAATACATGTGATTGAAAAAAAAATTGTATGTTTATATTTACTTAAATAAATTAAATACGGACTTAAAGTTAATTCTACTATATTGATATATTATATGATAAATTTCTACTATATTGATATATTATAAATTTCTACTAAATATTAAAATTATATATATATATAATTCTACTATATTGATATATTATAAATTTCCCAAATGCGCGCAAGATATTCGACGTTTCGAGCGCGTAGCAATGCATCGCTTATTTTCGTCCGAACATCTTTCCTCTTTGCGAGAGTATCAAGAAATTTGTACATAGTTTTATTGACATGGATTATAATCCATGGTGATCATGTTAGCAGTGGGCACAAGGTGGTGACGTTTCCTTTTAGGACGCCATTGCTAGTGCGCAAGTTGATAACTCGAACATGTCCATCGTCTCCTGGACAAGTGGCGATGACTCGACCCAGCTGCCAACGCATACACGGCTGATTCCTTTCTATTTAGAATGACAATGTCGTTAATTTGCAGGTCTCTGACGATATAGGACAGAGAGGTCGTGAATTTAGTATAGCTTCGATTTCGATAGTTAAAGTATTAAGCTCTTCGAATGTAAATGAATTATTTTCTGCCACGCGTCTAAAATGGTATGTAAATGATTTGACCGCGGCTTTCCAAAGTCCTCTGAAATGAGGAGACAAAGGTGGGTTAAAATGCCATTCGATTTTACGAGACATGGCAAAAGAACTGATTTTATTTTTAAATTCGTTTGATTCGAAGAGAGCATACAATTCACGAAATTGATTATTGGCCCCTATGAAATGAGTGCCATTGTCCGAGTACATATGTGACGGAATCGCACGGCGATCAATGAAACGGTAAAGTGCACCAACAAAACCGTATGTGCTGAGGTCGCTGACTAATTCGATATGTACGGCCTTTGACGCCATGCACACGAAAACGCATCCATATAATTTTATCATGTTCCGATTACGAAATTTCTTTTGTTTATAAACAGTGGTCCGAAAAAATCTACCCCGGTGTGAGCAAAGGCCTGTGCTTCAGTTACTCTTGATTCGGGTAAATTGCCCATTTTTATTTAAATAGGACGAGGTCGGAATCACGTACATCGAATGCACGACTGTATTACGTGTCTAACTTGATTCTTTCCGTAATTTAGCCAAAAACGGTATCTTAAAGTATAAAGGTTGTTCTGCACTCCGACATGAAATGCGTGCTCATGCGTCTTTCTGATTAGCATGTCAATTACGTGATGTCGCGATGGTAAAAGAATCGGATGCTTCTTTTTGTTGGAAAGTTCTGCGTTTTTTAATCTACCTCCTACACATAATAAACCGCGTTCGTTAAGAATTGGATCTAATGAGGCTAGTCGATCATGTCTTATCGGTTCATTGCGAGCGATTTGATTGATTTCCACGGAATATTGTTCGATGGCAATATGCGATGACTCGCACCATTCGGGAATATGAGGAGAAACATGTCAAGATTCATTTTCTTTAATCCGAGCGAGTGATCGAAAGCCGTCTCAGCATGTTCTGGCCATTAAGAATCGTTTTCACGAAGCCACGGCGGGCCGTGAAACCATAATTTATTTTGTTGGAATTCGTCTGGTACTTGTCCCCTTGAAAGTGCGTCGGCCGTGTTATCATTTGACCGTATGTGGCGCCATTCCACATCTGATGCACGTTGAATTTCCGCGACTCGATTGGCTTCGAACGTTTTTAGTAACGAGGGTGATTTTTTAATCCAATGTAAAGTGATCGTAGAGTCGCTTCAAAATACGATTCTGTTTATCGGGAATTCAAAAATTGAACGTAACTCTTGATAAAGACGATTAAGAATTAAAGCCGCGCAGAGCTCCAGACGCGGTATGGTTTGTTCTTTTACGGGTGCGATGCGAGATTTGGCACAAGCCAGGCGAATCAAGGTACGATTTTAAATAAAGGCAAGCTCCGTAGCCAATTTTACTGGCATCACAAAAACCATGCAGTTCGATTTGTTCCGGTTTATCAATTATGAGTTGCTGCTCGATTTTAAACTCCGTTAAGTTGCCTATTTGTCTCGCGAATCTTGACAAGTCGTATATAACGTAGTCGGTACGGATTCATCCCACCTTACTTTGGATTTCCAGCATTCTTGCACTATCGCCTTGGCGTGAAGCACAATTGGAGCGAGTAGACCCACAGGGTAGAAGATCTTGACTATTTCCGAGAGAATCCGGCGTTTCGTAATTTTTGTTAAATCTATTTTTTGCGCCTTGTAAATGATGACATCATCACGAGTATTCCACGAAATGCCGAGCGTTTTTAGTACGTCGTCGGTTTTAATGGTGTGTTCGCAGCCAAGTTCTTTATCGTCAAAATAGTCGAACAAATGAAGGCGATTGGAACCCCATTGGCGAATATGAAATCCACCGCGCTTGAGCAATGCAGTCGTGTCGTTACGGATTTTAACTAATCCTTCGATATCATCTGCCCCGGTAAGCAAATCTTTGACGTAAAGATCCCGCTTTAAGATATTTGCAGGGAACGGAAAGTCGACATTTTTATCGTCCGCGAGTTGATTAATAGTGCCAATCGCTAAATACGGGGCTGTAGAAACGCCGAATATAACCGTATTAAGCTGAAATACGCGGATTTGGCCATGAGAGTACCAAAATAATTTTTGATATCGTCGGTCATCAGGATGAATTTGGACCTGCCTGTACATTTTCTCAACGTCGGCCGTGAGAACGTACTTATGAAGGCGAAAGCGTAATACGTGCTCGAACGGAAGCATCGAAAACTACCCGAGTCTTAGTCGTCGCGCTAGAGGCCTTTAGAACCGAGTGATGTGGCAAATAAAATCCGCTATCGTCTTCGTTATCGACTAATGACATGTGTTTTAAGGAAATATATTCTTCCATTACTTTAAAATATTCGGCCTTTAATGAAGGATTTGAATTGAGCCATCCTTGCAGTGAAAGAACTCGTTTAATCGCAAGCGAGCGCGAGTTGCCGAAATCGCGATATGTGGAGTGAAAAGGCAAGCGCACGACATATCGGCCGTTCTCATTACGCGTTGTAGTTTGACTGTAGAAGGTTTCGCAGAAATTATTATCCGGGTCCTTCTCCCCCCGTCTCCGGCACTCTTCCATGAGCCAGAATTTTTCGATTTGCTGTGATAATTCGGTTAAATGACCAGAAGCCCTTTGGATAGACGTATACGGTACACTGCCCGCGATTACCCAACCGAGCCGAGTCTTTTGTATGTAAAGATCACAGTTTCTTGTTGATAAATTGATTTGCCATATCGAAAAAAGAGACGAAGTGGCTCCCGAACCAATTAACATGTCCACTTGGCGCGGAATATGAAATTGCGGGTCTGCTAATGGCAATGTCGCAGGAATTTGAATTTTATCCCGCGGAAAGAGTTCCTTCAGAACGAAATCTGCGATTTTAGGAATGGTTAAAAATGTCAATCTTTTTTGAAAATCATTATGAAGAGAATAAATGAAAACTGTCAAGGTCTTTTTAGAAAATGTAGTTATCGAGTTTAGAGTACCGACTGGGATTGAGCAGGAGCGCATTGATAAATTCAACCTTCGCTCCAAATCTTCAGTAATAAAATTCGCAGTGGCACAGGTATCGAGTAGTACGTGCGGGATGATCTTATCGCCGTTTTTGTATGAAGTGTAAATAAGAGCACTCATCATTAAATGAGAACGCGGTGCACGTGAAAAACAGATTTGAGATGATCCGCCTAGTTATGTACTGCTTTTAGATTCAAGCAGGGCTTCATTATTATTGCCCTTCATGACTGGCTTCTGTGAATTAAAGGGATTGTGCAATAAACTATTGTGAAAATTATCTGATTGACGGCATTTCGGGAATTTACATTTTCTCTCGTGGGTTGTTAAGCAATTTCGACATACTCCGCCCTTTTTATTACGTCTCAACGCTGATTTACGCGCATTTTTCTGGACGCAGCGCATCGATATAACGGGTGATATTTTTCTGTGCAACACGCGCATGTATTCGCGTTTGAAGTCAAGAAAACATGCCTTCCGTTATCTTTTCGCGACCTTTTTAACGGTTCGCCCCTATTGTCGTTCGAATGTCGCTTGAATGCGAATTCCTTCACTTCTTTGTTACGCTTCGTTAATCGGAAAATAGTTTTCGAAAGAAAATCGTACATTTGCTCTAAGGTGGGAAACGATTTCATATCGAGGCCCTCTTCCCATCTATCGCGATGAATCGGAGCTAAGGCCCTTTCCATGGCGCGAACAACTAGATAATGATCCAGCTTAACAGCTAGGACTTCAAGAGCGCGCAAATGTTGCTTCGTCTCGTCCATTAATTTTGTTAACTCGTTCGCTGAATCGCTCGCGAACTCGCTCGAACTCGCTCGCGAATAAGTTACGAGTTTAAAAAAGGTATCGAGGTGTTTTGTGAAAAGAACACGCCTATTTTCGTAAGATGAGAGGAGTATTTTCCATGCGATATTAAAATTCTCAGCCGACGCGTCCAACAGATCAAGTTTAGGAAGGGCTTCGCCCTCGATCGATCCCTTTAGATACAAAAATTTGGTTACTTCGCCGATAGTCGAGCTACTTATCGAGGGATCCGTCGAACCTGGGCAGGTGACGGGTAATTGTAACGCGCGTTGTTTTTGAAGAAACGTTGAATTTCCCATTAATGGACTTTCGAAAAACTCGCAATCTCTCATGAAAGTTGCCCCGTCGGTCTTATTAGACTGCGGCAATGGTATGTTCGCAACACGACCAGCCATCTCATAGTACCGCTCTTGAATAGGTTCTAACTCTAACAATTTGTCATTCTCCGGGTCTAATCGCTGAAGCTCTTCGAGGAGTTCTTCACATCCTTGTAATAATTCATTTACGCGACGCAAACGAATGCTAGCAGTTTGGGCGGTTAATTTTTCCGACTCAAATGCCTTTTCTAACGACGACAATTGCGTTTTAATTGTCGAACGCTTAGAAGTTATAATTTAAATTCGCATTGTATTCGTCATTGCAATGCAAACTTTATCGAATTCATTTAATCGCCCTTCAATTATGAGCAGTAAGAGGGTAGATTCTTGATACGAGAGCAATAAAGCGTCAATATAAGAAACGCCCGCGCGATCACGCAAAAATGTTACCGAGCAGCGCGGCGCAGTGCGCCTGACTGAGCGTGTATGTCAAGAGTATATAGTATGAGAGAGAGAGAGAACGAGAGAAAGCACGCGCGCGAGAGAGAGAGCGAGAGAGAGTGAAAGTGAGAGAGAGAGTGAGAAAAGATAAATTGTACTTATCAATATTCAAATTATTTTTTGCACATTAATTTTAAAATTGAAATACAAATGAGCATATAGCTTTTTGTAGGCCGCTCCTTATTGACGATCGGGATACTGTCGGCTATGTAGTCCGAGTGAACTTTAGTGGATCACGTAACATTTACTTGGGGGTTCTGGACGTCTGGCCGCAGACACTGCCGTATATAATTATGGTGCAAAGCACAACTGATGGGTGCACGACTTCGTGACCACGGACGATGCCGTATATAATTAGGGTGCAAAGCACAACTGATGGGTGCACGAATTCGTGACCACGGACGCTGCAGTTGTAGACGTCTAAACATGGAGTTCACTAACACCAAAATTAGTACTATTTTAAAGTTTTCCTTTGTTAAAGGCAAATCCGCTAGAGAAACAATCCGTGAGATTAATGGTGTTTTGGGTGATAGTACTCTATGACTTCGAACCACGAAGGAATGGTTTCGATGATTCAGAGCCGGTGAAAACGACACCGTGCATAAGCCAGCCGGCGGAAAACCTATGACGATGAATACCGATCAAATCATGGAAAAAACCAAGTTAGACCGGCATGAATCAGGCGGCGAAGTCAGAATATTGCAATGGAGTTTTAGTCGACACTATTACTAACAGTGAATTTAAATCCAAGGTGAACGGTGAACCTTGCGACAAATATCGATTTTCGCAATAATAGGGATCTTGAATATTAAGAATATTACCACAAGTTTTGCAATCTGTCAGTCCATTTGCCGATTTATCTTTCTAAATTTGCTCTTCGAACATTGATTTTCGCAGTCACTTTTTATAATATACGAATAAAGTACAATTTTTATGCTTTTTTATTTATATATTAGTTTTTAGATTGCTTTTGTATTTTGTTTTGGATGTCCAAAACGATATCGGGTCCAGCAGTTAATCAATCGAGTGTCTATACAGCATTGCATTCTTAACTTTAATTAAGATACCACGGATTCTATATTATTTTAAATGAACTAACTAATTTCTACATCCGTAGATTTAGTGATTTTTGAAAATTTGGAATTTTCCACTTACGTCATAATTTAATAGGTCATAAACAATAATAATAAATAAATCATAAGCATTCGGTTATTGACTTATTAAATTATAACGTGTATGCAAATTTTTGACCAATTAATCTTCGGATACAGATTTAGTTAGCTGTCCCTTTAAAAAGGTTTGTTTCACAATACAAACGCAACAATATTTTTATTTTTCTAATATCCTATGTTAGATTAAGAGAATAAACGGGTGTTCATTTCGATTTTTAATCAATTCATTACATTTATAACATCCCAGAGTCTAAACCCGAGTTTGTTTGTAATCATCTCACAAGCGATATGCATATCATGCACATAAAACTAGTGAACAAGTATGGTTCGTTCAAAGCATAAGAGTTATTGTCAAAATATGGCACAAGGCTTTTATTATGAATTTTACTATGCTCTTATAAAGTCCGTGTTCCAATTGGAAAAATTTTTATAGTACAACTCATTGTGTACTAAAATCGACACAAGATTTTGTTTCAGGCACACGTAACTTTTACAAAAGTCTGTCAATCGACTTGGTTGAACTTTATTTTAAAACAATATTCAGAAAAATATTGTGTAATTAGACTATTAATGAATTCATATTATATACCTACTTCATAAACCCTATATATTACTAATAATTTTAAAATACAGATTTTTATAATAAAAACTACTTTTTTATGAATTTTTGAATATAAATAAAGTAACAGTATTATATATAAAAGAATTATTATAAAGAATATTTATAATTTATTACAGACTCTTCTACTGAAGTTTTCATATTTCAATTAGCAAAGCAAAATATTCGAGAAGTATTAATAGGCATTTTAAGGAAAGTATATTATCCAATTAATAATATTACTGAACATATTCTACAAAACGCAATATGGATTTTAGAAAAGGTTACAACTATTTAAACAAAGTTTAAGTCTTTTTCTAAGTTATTTTTGAATAAAGCATCTAAACATTTACAAATACAAACATATTTTTATTTGCAGGCAATTTATAATGATTTAAATTTTCCTTCTAATATTAGATATTTAAATTCATTAAATCTATGGCACAAATATTTGAAAACATATTTGAATAAAAATAAATCATTGCTGCCAATTCTAAAGATATTTAAAAAGTTGACAAAAAATGGTACGTTAAGACTGCTGAGATTATTAAATGAGAGTATATAAGAAGAATACAATTGTATATTAATTATATTAAATATAATTCTCAGATTTTTTAAGACAAGTATTACATGAAGATAACATTTCAGAAACTTTAATAAAATTGTTTGATGGCCTTGGTTTTAAGCCGTGTTTAAGACTTAAAATATTGTTAGAATGCATTCTTCAATTGACCAAATTTAGTAAGTTTGATTTATTGTATATTTAACCGTCAACAGTATTTTCTAACTATTATAATCTTGTTTTTGATTCTATAAAACAATACACATTGATCATATACAGCAAGTCCTCGTTCCAATAAAAACATGATAATAAGGATGAGTTCAGATAATTACGACCTGAGTATAATGCGATGTATATCTCGTGATGGTCATTTCGATATCGATGGATATTGAACTCCTCGTTCACATGAGCTAGGCAAGTGTGCTAGCTGTTTATTAAGAAGAGACGACAATTAGGCGCGATGTTCGAATCGGATTGCGTTTGCTCCCATGAACTATGCTAGACTAGGAATAAATCGAAAGAAGTTCGAGTTTGGATAAACTAAGGTAATTTACTTGGGATTTCATCTGGATCGTTATTCAACCGAACCTCGGCAAAGTCAGAAAAAAAAATTCAAGAACATATTTGAGATAATTGTTTTAAAGATAAATATACGACAGGAAATAATTCAGATCTTTTTGAACAGAGTGTATAGGAAGAACAGAAACTGAACAAAAAACGCTTAATATTTTTAAATCTACATAATTTATTTTAATTTACTACAATTCAAAATTCATTTAAAAAATATGTATTAAAAATATTAATTGATACTGTTGCTCAATTAAACATACAAAAATACATTAATGTTCCTTCAGACAATTTCAATACGTCAAAACATGTTTTTGGATAGAGGAATCGTAAATAAATTTATTCAAATATTAGCAACTATTTTGATACCGATAAACAAAAAAGAATTTTAAGTTCCATTTAATATTCTCGGTACTTAATATGATGAAATATAAGAAATTCATTTTCATCAAACAGATAATAAACTATATTTAGATAGATATTACTTGGAAATAAATGTCTAATGGACAAGGACAAGGAAAGGATATATGTATGTGACAATAACCGTAAAAAACAAAGGTTTAATTATAACAAAATATTGAATTTATTTGCGACAATGGGGTTAGGTTGTAAAACACACAAAAGAAAAATACAGGTGTGCCGTAGCGCTTACCTATTCGGCTCGATGAACAAAACAAAAGTGGCGGGCCCTTCGCCCGCGGCGAGTTCGATCGCCGCTGATCGCTACCCCCACTCCTCCGAGTTTCCGCGGCCGCGCGAGTCGCAGTGTCGCGAGATTGCCGAGTGCCTGACGGCCACGGGAAGCATGCTCCCCGTGCACGCTAGTGGTCTTCATCAACAAGGAGCTGAGCTCCGCGAGACCTGTGACGCCTCAGGCAGGCCCATGTGCCTACCTGAGCGGATGGCTGACGCCACGAATCTCCTCCGGATTCGCGCGCGGGCAATCACCGCTCCAAAACGCGCAACGCCTTCTTCTTTACTCAAGCCACTCCGGCCCCCCTCGCCCCTCGAGGATCGCGGATAGTGATCAGCGCCTTACATTCGCATTAAATAATAATTTCTTATAATAAAACATAACTTTGATATCGCAAAACAACGCAAATACTAGTCTTATCATCGCCATATAATAAACAATATTTTATCGTACAATATTTGATAAATATATAAACAAATAATTCACACAACCATTACAAAATGATACTAAAAAAATGAAACATTTTAGCACAAATAATATAGCTCATATTAATGTCAATAAAAATTCTTGAAAATAAAGATATTTTTCGAACACAAAGTAAAAATATATATTATTTAGTTGAAATACATGAAATTAATTCAATTACAAATTAATGTTATGTTAAACAGTATCCATTACCACAAAAATTATAAGATATTACAATTGAACAAATTCAAAAATTAATTAAAATTTAGTAAGAAATTCAAAAAGTATGTTTAATGACCTTTGTTGGTTACTTGAAAAATTTTTAAATAAAAAATATTGTTACTATTATCTAGATGACATTTTAATTTCTGAGAATGCAATTGATGAACATAAATTCAGATATAATTTAATTGAAAAATTAATAAAAGCAGGTTTAAAATTAGAAATAAGTAAATGTAGATTTTTATTGAAAGAAATAGTATTTTTAGGTTACATTAGAAGTAAATCCGTTGTGAAAGTTGTCACGGAAAATCCGCGGACGCGGCGGGGCGAGCCTGGGGGCTCGCTGCTATAGGGAACGCGAAATGGGAAAAATCACTACGCGGATATTCGACTTTTAAGTTCAATAAATATTTATTATAATATTTTACAAAGCAAAACCCGATAATGGCGCGACGCTATCTAATAACTCGAACTATCGTTATCTATTTCACTCTCTCTCTCTCTCTCTCTCTCTCTCTCTTACTCTCCCGACGCGGATGATCGCGCGCGCGCCGCACAATAAATATATATATATATATCAATATTAAAATTACTTACTTCGGCGGCGGCGATCTATAACTTGGCGGGAAATGCCCTCCGCCTTGTTGTTGGCGCTACCTCCTTGTTACCCGCGCGCGCTTCTGCGCGACAATTACCACGGTGCGCCGAATTTCGCGCAGCCCAGTGCCCCCCACTCGGCGCATAGTCAAGGCTGCGAGCACGAGCTCAGTACAGCGGCGACCACGGCGAGATACTCGTCACAATACGCCCCCTTAAACTTCACATCTTCCCAGATGCTAAGTTTATTCATCCGGTTGGTCGCTGCCAACCTTGCATGCTTATTTGGATACTCCGCTTCACCATTACGCTAAAATTACCTACTTAAAATTAATATCACAATTAAAATTAATATAAGCCAGTGCCGCTCGCATCCACACTCTATCCGCAGGTTCAGCGCTCCGGAGCTCGCTGAGAAGCAGCCTGGCCTCTTGGAAGGCGCGATCCATCTGCGCGTACGCTGTCCCTGTTCCGGCAGGCACGACGATCGGCCCTGACAATGGGACAAGCGCCAGGGAAATGGAATCTCCGTTTCGTCAAGTGCCTCTCCGGACACTTCCATGGGCTGCACAGGGCTGGCCTCTAAAGACCCTGCTGTCTTCGCAGGAGACATCAGCGGGGAAACATCGGATGCTCCAGCGCCAATTCTGATCACCGTCAGATCAGCCACGGAGCTCCGTGCGGCCTGGATCTCCGCGTATGAAATTGACGGTGTCAGGCCGACGCTTTCACGATCCTGTGCCTCCATGCGCTTCTGCACTCGCTCCGCTACCGAAACGTGGGGTGCCAGAGTGCGCGATGCCACGGTGGCTCCTACCCTGGCTCCCGAAACCACTCGAGGCTGCGCACGCAACCTCTTTTGCACCGAGGTGCTGTCCGTTCGCGGCGGTGGCTGGGGCTTCGGGGTCTTCAGGTGCGGGGCTACCGGCGGTGGCGCCAGTGCCATCTCCGATCGCGGAGATGGGCGCCGGCGGTTTCCGCCCTTACCACCACCTGAAATCTCCCATCCTCCCGCCACGTCCGTACCCACACTCGGCGCAACGCGAGCATCCACGCGGGGATGCGTTTGGGGGTGGCTCTCCCGGATCCGCCGGACTTCCATGTTCGCCAACCACGCTGCGTGCGTCTCTCCACAACGTGGGCAAGTGTTCAGGGTTTCCCCCAAACGCCCACAGTTGTGGCAATACACCGAGTGCAGGGGCCGGGGACAATCGACACTATTGTGCCCCTTCCGCCAGTAACGGTGGCACGAGCGTGGTGGCTGGTCAACGGCCGGATCGACGGGCACGTCCATCCTCCCACGAAACCTTGCCCCAGCTCACCGGTATCACTAGCTTGCGCGGATCGACTGGTGGAGCGTTTAGACGAGGCTGCCTGTCCCACGAACTCACGGCCTTGAGGCCGAACTACCTCCACATACGGAGTGCTGTCAACCAACGGCCCCTTTGGATCACTACATCCCCCAACGCTACCTACTACGTCCTCGTTTGCGAGGACACTCGCGCTCGCGCTCGCAATCGCGGACACGGACGCGGGCCCTTCCCCCTTCGCCCTCTTGCGCCGCTTCCTTTTTCCCGCGGGACGCTCCGAGGTCTGCCCCGCCGTGAATGTTGTGGGCAGGGGCAGGAGTACGCCTGGAGTCGGCTTTCGCGGCAGTGCCATGTAGAAGCGCTCAAAAGCTTCATCCGCAGGCGCCAGACTCGAGACGTAATTGTCCATCTCGAACTGACGTCGCGGATTCCACTTGAGTCGGCGCCTCGCCATCAGCTCTGCCGCAACGCAAGTCCTTGGCGTATCCGGCGGAAAATATGTTGCGCGGGGCCTCTTCTCGCCCTGCCGGAACCCCCATGGGCTCGACGACAGGGCTGGCTGGCTCAACTGCCGCCACCACTACCTCTACGGCGGCCGCATGCCCGTCACACACGGGCGGCTTAACTGCCGCACTATTGCTGTCGCCGGACGTCGACAGCTGCAGGCCTGGGCCCGCAGATGGAGATGCGGCCCCGCCGCTCGTCAACTCCGGCACCTCCATATCGTCGTTCGAGGCGTCGAGGAGCAACGCCTCCTCCTCGTCGGTTGGAACGCTGTCCCGGCGAGCTTGCAGCTCCAGCCGGACCAGCTTTTCGAGGCACTCCTCGTCACTCTTGCCCTGCACCACCCCCGGAGCTGGCTCGACGGGGATGACTCCTCCCATTTCGCCACCTGCAAAATGAAGAAACGGATCAATAATACGCTACACACTACACTTACACTCAAACTTCACCACGACACAAGAACAGATGCTGACTTCCGACACTTCGTCGGTCGGCACGTTAGCTCGCCTCGATGGTATATACCGCTTTAGGTGCTGAATATGCACCTTACAGGTCTTCCGGCCAGCATCTTCGAGAAGAAATACTGTGTCACCAAGCACTTCTTTTATCTCGAAGGGACCAAAATATTTTGGTGCCAGCTTACCGGAGACTCTCTTCGCAGCATCTGAAAGCGTGTTCTCGTGCCTCCATACGAGGTTGCCCACCTGAAACGACGCGCCTCTTTTATTGCGATTATACGCTCGGGCGTTGCACTCCTGGGATTAATCGTTAGGATAGATCCCAAAGAACGTCCAATCGTTTCAGACGGTCAAGCCAATGCTCAGGGTCGGCACGAACAACTACCTTCTCTCCCTCAACTTCACGTCGCAAACTCTTCACTGGCTGTGGGTGGCGCCCATAGTTCAAGAACGCTGGCGAGACTTTTGTGCTAGCTTGCACGGCCGTGTTAATGGCATATCGAAACTCATGCAAGTGCTCGTCCTACTGACGATGATCAGCCTCGACGAACGTGGCAATCATCACTTTCAACGGCCTATTCGTACGCTCAACCGGATTGGCTTGGGGGTGGTAGGGAGGCGTGGTTACATGCTTTACACCAAAATCCTCCAACATCTCCCGGAGATGCTTATTAACGAACTCTGTACCATTGTCCGTCAATAAGAACTCGGGAGTCTCCCACTTACCCAACGATTCACTTACCCATCAGCCCTTGAGGACCCGCCTGAGAGACTTTATAGCGCTGGCATTCATTACACTGGTGCACGTATGCACGCGCTTGGTAATAAAAACCAGGCCAATAATACTCCCTCTTTACCCTGTCGTAAGTCTTCTCGATTCCAAGATGACCTGACGACGGGTGGCGATGTGCCTGATCAATTACTCCAACTCTATACTCGTCTGGTACGACGAGTCTCCACCCTCCTCTTGAAATGAGATCGGATCCAAGATCTTATCAGGAGAATAACGATACAGCATGCCATCTACTACTTTCCATCCCGGAAATTTTCGGGGGCAACGCTGAATTTCGTTTATTCTGTCAAGATACCAAGGATCCGAAATCGTCTCAAAATTCGCAACAATCGCAATCTCTCTATCGATCCCTCTAGAGAGAGCATTAGGAACCTTGTTGAGTGCACCTTTCGTATGCACAATCTCAAAGTCCTACTGCTGCATCTCGAGGGCCCAACGCGCTAGCCTTCCTGTAGAGTCTTTAAGATTCTTAAGCCACGTTAGAGCGCTATGATTTGTTTTAGCAACAAATTCATAGGCCCCCAAATATGGCCTCAGTTTCTTAATCGCCCATAATAAGGCAAGGCACTCCTTTTCCGACGTAGTATAGTTCCTCTCAGCCGGATTTAAAACACGACTGATATACACGATGGGATGCTCAAACCCATCGTCATCTTCCTGAGTCAAAACGGCTCGAATGGCGTAATGACTAGCATCGCTTTGGACCGTAAAAGACTTCGGACGAGAAAAATTCGGACGAGCAGGCACAGGGGCCTTTACAAGCGCGTTCTTCAAAGCATTAAACGCAACCTCTTGTTCTCCCTGCCACTCCCACGGTTGATCTTTCTTTAACAACTTCGTGAGGGGCACTTTAAGCTCGGACTCTTTCTCAGTAAACCGTGCGTACCAGCCCACCAGACCCAAAAACGTACGCAACTCTTTCACATTCTTGGGTGCCGGGTAGTTCAGGACCGGCTCAACCCTTTCCGGGTCAGGCCTTAATCCGTTAGCATCCAGCCGGTAACCTAGGAAACGCACACTCGAACAACAGAACTCACACTTCTCACGATTCACCTTGAGTCCAGCTTCCACAATCGTACGCAACACAAACTCTACCCATTTCAGGGGGTCTTCGAACGTTTGCGTAACCACTATCAGATCGTCCAAGTACGCGAAAACGTGAGGTTCTACCTCGGGTCCAAATAAGGGCCCGATTAACCTACAAAACGTCATAGGCGCATTTTTCAATCCGAAGGCTAAACAAACGAATTGCCATTGACCGGAGCCAGGCACAGCAAAAGCTGTAAATTGCCGGCTAACCTCAGTCAAGAACACCTATAAGTAAGCTTTCTTTAGGTCGATTTTAGAGACATACCTAGCTTCGCGCAACTTATCCAAAATCGAATCTATATTCGGTAAAGGATAGTTATCGCGTCTAGTCGTCTTATTGACATCTCTAAAATCTATACAAAACCTATAGCTCCCTTCTCGCTTGACAATCACAGGTGCACTACACCACTCACTAGCGCTACGTTCAATAATCCCTTTCTCAAACATTTTTTTCACCTCTTCTTGAGCAAATTCGAGAACCTTGGGAGACATACGCCTAGGCGCGTGTCTCACCGGCAGAGCACCCTGGACATCGATATGATGTTCAATAAGAGTTGTAAACCCGTGAAGTTCTCCGGGTGCTGGAAGTATCCTTTCCATCAAAGCCTTCACTTGTTCTCGCTCCTCACTTCGTATCTCAACCAAACCACAGCATTCTGCGAAAATTCTCGGATCTGAACTCAATTCACCTACTTTTGAGAAAGAACGCCATCTTCCACCAGGAATCCTCCAGAAACATTCTACCAGCGATAACTCAAAACCATACTTGAGACCAAAGTCTACCCCGAGAATGACAGGGTGACCGGTATCTGGCACGATTCTAAGATCAACTGCATGCTCGATATTCTCTACTTCAAAGAGAACTTGAAGTACTCCAAGGATTTTCTGAGTTCCTCCAGTAACTCCACGAACTGCTAGCTGAGCCGGTTTCCATCTTTAAACACCTTTGCTTCTTCGGGGTCGATCTAAGAAATCACGGAACCTGGATCAAACAACGCACACACATCTTTGCCGTTCAATCGAACCGTTAGGTACATTCGGTTGTCGGTTATAACACCGGCGACCGTCTACTCCTTACTGTTCGACTGTTTCGACACAGCACCCTTGAGTACGCCTGTAGCCAGACGGGACAGCGAATTCCTCAGTGAACTCGCGGATCCTTCACCCGCAGCTTTGTTCGAAGCCTCACTGCTGCTTGGTAGCGGCGGAAACCTCCTGAGGTACCTCAACGCGAACTCGATTCAAAGGCTTATCCGGCATTTTATCAAGCAGCTTAGAGGCTGTGGAGAGCCTCTGGAGCTCATCCATCAAATCCTGCATGCAGCTGAACATAAAAGGGCCCGGGCCATGTTTTAGATGGCTGCACTTGTCTTCCACCCCCCTGAGGAGGCAGATTCGAGCGCATTGGCGCTATCTGTCCCGTAACGCGACTCTGCTGCTGCGGCTGGTGCTGTTGCCTCACTATACCCTCTAGCAAAGCAACCTCACCGCCATCACTACTCCCGCTACCGCTCGCCAACGTACTCTTCTTCTTCTTCTTTCTCTTTTTCTTCGCCGCAGCGGGCGGCAGACTAGGAGCCGTAGATGCAGCATTCACATCAACTCTAGCATCAATCTTTTTCTCCACCTTCTTCTTGCTCGATGACGGGTCGAGTGACGGCGATTCAAACCTATCATCGATCCGCTGGACGTCCTCCAAGCGCTTACCCCACTGAACCAGTGACCGCACGTCCGGCATATCTTTATCCATGATATATCGCCGGCAAGTCGGTAAGATCTGCTCAAAGATCATCTTCTTCTGGCGGCGTTCCGATGACGGGTGACGCATAGCGTTCGCCTTCGTCTGGAACGCATCTACAAACCTCGCTATTGTCTCTCCTTCTCTCTAGCGCAAACACTGAAGATCTCTAAGCAGAGTCGAATCGCTAACTATCGTGCAGTACTTGTTCTGAAAGGCTTGCACGAAAGACTCCCAGTCCACAAACATACGTTGGACGTGGTGGTACCATTTCCGAGCGTGATCCACGAAAGCCGATTGCAAGGAGCCTATCAAACATCTCTCCGAAACTCCCAACTGCTCCTTGAACAATTCGAGACCCTCAAGGAAGTCCCACGCATCCTCCGTATCTCTACCAGCGAAAGAAAGACGTGCATCTCGCAACGCCCGTCTGCAACGAGTTATGTCGCGAAAACTCACATCTCTCTCTCTACTCGAACCATCATCGCTAATCTTCCGGGCCATGGTTATTGCCAACTGAAGATCGCCCGCGGCTGACTCAGTCATCGAAGGTAAAACCTGCCGACTGTGTCGCCTCGGAGCAGTATCCTCGACCCTCACTCTATCACGACGACTCACTAACTTGCTCGGACGCGGCGCCGACATCAACACGGATTCTTGTTCTGACGATCCGCTCTGTGAAGAGTCATCCGCATCCGAACTTACCAACACCTTGTTTGCTTTCTTCAAGGAAACCTTCCGTTTATTCGGCGTAGAGGGCGGTGCAGGAGGCTTCCCTGTCTCAGCTGAATTGGGCGGCAAACTCGGGCTCTCACCCTTGTTAGCCGGCCCACCCGCTAACGCCATAGAAGGAACAACCTTCTCCTCTTAGCGTCTGCGGAATACTTTCACACCGAGAAGCGAAAATTTCCGACATCACTGATGAAACGATCTGCCGCACCTGCTCCCGCATTCGGAGGGTCAGCCCGTCTACCTCAATCGACACCGGCTTGGAGGATCCCGGGACATCTACCCCTTGTTTAAAAACAGTCGGGGGATGATCCTTAGGATCAACTCTAATTTCTCGAACGCGAACTCCCGAAGAACTCTCGCTATCCTCTCCGGTCGTGCTGGTCGTGATAACTGCCGCGCCGTCATCTTTGGCGGGGCCGTCTTCACGATCTGTCCCTTATTTATGGGGAGAAACCTGCGGTAACCACAAATCGTAACAAACCAAAGGAGGATCCAATGGTTCGGTGTCGTAGTTGTCATCGTATCCCTCAACCAAGGGAACGTCCAGCAAAGGCCGGGCAATCATGAGCATGAAACGCCATAAGCGCTCCCGCAACTCGTTATGATCGCCTTGAAAGCAGAGCTTGCTTCGGCACAATTCAATCACAACACGATATATCGGCATGTCTCGTACATGCCTCTGCAGGCGCCTGGCCTTCAAGTGGCAAGGCACGCACGCGCTCACCATAGCGCTCGCAAACTCTATTAATGGCGGCGACGCGGTCGCGAGCGCGCTGCATCGCCGCCTCCTCCTCCTCGTCAACACTAATCGTCTCCACACCGCTAATGGAGGACCGTTTCCTTTGGTCCGCCATTACGGCCCCAACCACACTCCAAGTGTACAAAAGGCACCACCGAATGGCAATACCCTCCCCCCCAGTTACTAGGTGCTGGACCGCACCTCCTGCGTGCTCTGCTAGCTATATATAAAAAAAAGAAAAAAATGTAAAATCCTGCAAAAAAAATGAAAATCTAAAAATCGATAATCCCCCCTTCTAAAGCTGAAAATAAAAACACAACAATTCCCAAAAAAAAAATGCTAAAACAAAACAAAACAAAAAAAAAACAAATTACAAAATACAAAAGAAATTATAAAATACAATAAAAATATTATTTGTTAAAAATAAATTATTATTATAAAATATTCAAAATTATTCCAGTATTAAAAATAGAACAGCACGCTCGCTACGGTTGCCGCGACATACACTAACGCAAACACAACCTTAATTTTTTTTTTTAAATAATTCGCACTAGTGTGCACTGCACCGACGCGTCCTCTGCTATCGGCTCTAAATCGACAGCTGACGGCCTCTGAGGAGCTCGCTCAAACGCAAGCTCCTGCCTCCCCGCGCCACGCCTGTTCTTCACAGGCCTCTGACAGCCAGGGAGGGGCGGCCACGGCTGGATCAGCGCGCGAACTCAAACTCCAATTAATTTTACTCACCAATTTTTTTTTTTTTTTTTAGTCTGCCAAATCGGAGCAAAAATCGCGAAATTAATTATTTTACAAAAAAAATAATTAATTCGCTATTCCCGCTCCCCGATTGCTCAAAGGGAACAAAAATTTTCCCGCTCAGCGTTTTATTACAGCGCGGAGCCACGAGCTACTACCCCCGTTCCTACACTCACACACACTCTCTACAAATTTCGCGCCCGCTCCCTCACAAAAAAAGAGAACATTTTTTAGTTCGTGACCCCTACCGCCGGCGTCCTGTCACGGTCGCCAATTTGTCACGTGGCGGTTACCGGGTGGCTAATCTCGCCCCGGCTCCCAGCCACCACGCGACTTAAGGACTTTCCGTCCTCTCCTCGTCCGATGTCGTCGCACGGAAAATCCGCGGACGCGGTGGGGCGAGCCTGGGTGCTCGCTGCTATAGGGAACGCGAAATGGGAAAAAGGGCGCGTGAAATCACTACGCGGATATTCGACTTTTAAGTTCAATAAATATTTATTATAATATTTTACAAAGCAAAACCCGACAATGGCGCGACGCTATCTAATAACTCGAACTATCGTTATCTATTTCTCTCTCTCTCTCTCTCTCTCTCTCTCTCTCACTCTCCCGACGCGGATGATCGCGTGCGCGCCGCACAATAAATATATATATATCAATATTAAAATTACTTACTTCGGCGACGGCGATCTATAACTTGGCGGGAAATGCCCTCCGCCTTGTTGTTGGCGCTACCTCCTTGTTCAGCCAATCTACAGCCTCTAAGGCCAGATCAAAGCGTCCCAAGTACGCAACCTCGAATACAGCAGGCGAGTGCACTGCTCTCTCTCTCTCTCTCTCTCTCTCTCTCTCTCTCTCTCTCTCTCTCTCTCTTTATCCACTCGTCTTTCTCTCTCTCGGCGAAATACTCGTCGCAAAGTAGATTAAAAGATCGAAACTGTAAAATAATTTTGAACGTCAAAGGCTGTTAGACGTTGTTAGACGTTAGATGTAAGGCTTATATCGAAGAATTTTTAAGTAGAACAAATTATTATGGAAAAATTTAAACAACTTTACTAAAATTACTTAACCTCTAAACACACTCTTACATAACGATATTAAATTTAATTGGAATTCTGTTGCTAAAAGTCTTTCAAGATATTAAAAATATGTTTATTCATCAGTTTCCCAAATACCGACTTAACATCAAGCCTGCCGAAAACGCAGCGACTATACTACTTTTACTATCAACTTCGTCTTTCTCTCGTAACTGCTCGATTGCACGATAACATCAGTGTCTCTCGGGACACATGATTGCCCGAGACTTAGCGTAAAAGAAAGCGCGTCGGGCGTATTTTCAGAATTATTTTTAAAGTTATAGAGAGAGAAAGATAGGTAGATAAATAAATTTTTATTTGTAGATGACTTACAAAATATTGCACAAAACACACATTTATAAACGCAACATTTTAAGTCTACTTATTAATATAATTGTACAAACACAGCTTTAGTAAAATCAAATATGAAGAGCAGTTTTGGCATACATATTATTTGAATTTTCTTTATTATCTATCAGTCGAGTCACACACGTGCATACATTCATACAATGAATACAAGTATGGTTGGATATACACATGATGAATGAAATGAAATCACGCAGACCCACATTCAATGAGTGAAATGAATATATTTATATCACATGATTATATTTATATTTATATAATATATCACAATATGAAGTGAAGGATGAATACACGCATACTTGTGACACACGCAGACAACTAATTTAGGGCGCAAAATAAAACAAGATTATGAGGATTACTGACTCCAAAAATCTATTGTGATGTTCCGACCAGTGATGCCAGAAAACCAAGACTTTTCGCGCCAGCGCAGAGCACCTCTACGCTAACAGGCGGAGAGCTCGCACACAGTTTGAAATAGGAGGCGCTGGAGGGGATGAATAAGGAATACGCGCCTGTACGGTGCGTTATAAATTGTGCTATCTAAGAATAAATTTTGTTACAAAATAAATTAATATTTGTAAAAAATATGTATACAAGTCATATGCTTGCATAAGTCCGAACATGCTATAAAAAGTCTATGCAATAGACATACAACATTATAGGTTGAATTATTTTAAAAAATGACAAATAATAATATTTAAATGATTAAATAATTTATTAGCGTATATATGTATAAACTTTTAAGTACAATTAATCAATACATTATTTATGCAATAAATAATACTTTGTAGACATCAAACGAGGCGTATCCGTATGGCGCGACATCCCCCTCCTCCGGGGGATGTTTTCCACCTCCGCGTTTTCCACCTCCCCTTAATCCCCTCAGGGGGACGACGCACCCTCGGGCATTGCGCGCGAGCCGCTCTCGAAGCGCCGACGACAGGCTGCCAATCACGCCACCACTTCCCTTTGCAGCTCTATGCAGACCTCCGGGGTTCGGCAGTCCCATCGTAGACGAGCCCACTGGTCGCCTTACCATTGGGGCATCGGCTGCCGTCGTGGACGCCTCCTCCCTGTGAGAATTCTTACTAAGCCTCGTCTCGGGCTGAGGCTGCACCTTCCGAGTGGCCTTTTCCGCCTGCTGCTGCCGCTCATACCTGGCCCGGATCAGGGCCATTGCGCGGCGCTTCCGAGAGGGCAGTCTTTGGCTCACGGCGGCCAATTTCGAGGGGCTATAGGAGCCACCCTCCCGACCTGTAGGTCCGATCGATAGCGCCCCAAACCTCGCGGACGAGGGCCACTTAGTGTGTCTGCCCTTCTGCGCTACCATCCACGCTGCCGGCCCCTCCTCACCTCCATTTGGTACGTCGGAGGACACTTGTGTAGCCACAGGGGTCGTCATATCTCGCGGGCCGGCGAGAACGTTCTTCCGTTTCCGGACCCTACGCTCCGGCTACATTGATCTATAAAGCACACTGCAGCGAGGACAGTCCCCACCACCACCCCAGTACCACCACAATTGCGGCAGCACCTTCGGACACGCAGATTGGGGCATTCCCCCTTTTTATGCCCTATCCCCCAACATCGGAAGCACGCGCCCACCGAGGGATCTACCTTCAGATCGGTTAGGATGGGATTTCCGGGATGGAGTTTGGGAGGTCTCTACTTCAATTGGCTCCGGAGGCGGAGTCGATGGTCCCGTGCCTCAACGGAGCCGATAGGCTACAGACAGGCCGCCTGCACCGTGAGTGGGACCGCGCTACTGAGGTCCATGAGATCTTCACCCTCCAGTAGGCGATCCTCTTCCTCTGAGGTCAAAGGCTGCGGTCGGCCCGGGGACATAGAATCGATCCGGGCGGACCCTTTTGACTTCGCTCTTTCACCCACCATTTCCTAAAAAAAATCAAAAAAGAGATTAATGGGGAACGCACTAGATACTCCCCTTCTAATCCCCCGGGTCCATCTCAGGCTAACCCTATTCCCGTTCTATACCCCGTTGCGAATCCTTGACCGAGGTGGGACGTATCTCTTAAGATACTGTATGTGCACCTTATTAATTTTACGTCCAAAGTCGTCCAGGAGGACCACTGACTCGCCCAGTACCTGTTTAACCTCAAATGGACCAGCGTAATTGGCGGCCAGTTTACCGGAAACCCCCTTCGCGGCGTCGGACTGTGTGTATTCACGTCGGAGTACCAGATCGCCCGGTAGGAACGTGGCTGGACGACGGTTTCGATTATAAACCCGGTTGTGTCTCTCACGGGCCTCGTTATTAAAACGACGAATCCCGGAACAGCGTTAACCGTTCTATGCGATTCTTCCAGAGCTCGGGTGAATTGGGATCACGGGTCCCCTTTTCTCCACCTCCCTCCGGCGGCTCCTACAGGATCGTGGGATCCTCCCAAAGTTCAAGACAGCTGGTGAGAACTTCGTGCTGGAGTGGACTGCGGTATTTAACGCGTGCCTCATCTCCGGCAAGTGCTCATCCCAATTATGATGATCTGCGCCAGTGTATTGCGCAATCATGATCTTAAGTGTCCTGTTAACCCTTTCGACTGGGCTACCTTGGGGGCTATAGAGAGGGGTCATGACAATATTCTATACCATATTCCTCAAGCATCTTTTTCAGATGCTGATTCACAAAATGTGTGCTACTACCCTCCCGGTAGCGGCTCGTAAAGGTGAGAGCTCTATCTACCGAGTAAACAAATCCTCAAAAACCACCACGTAACGGTGTTGGTGTTTACTTCGGGGAAGCTCGATCAAGTCGGCCGCCACCACTAGCCAGGGACTCTCCACGACCCTTTAATTTCTTTCCGCCACATTAAGGACCCCATTCTTGTCTTCCTGTGTCAAAACGGTGTCAATGGCAAAATTGCTGGCGTCGCTTTGCACCGTGAAGGGTTTCGAGAAATCCTTGCCGGAGGCAAGGTAAATGTTATCTGCCTGTGTGCGCCTGCTCGGCGGCCGTTGGACTGCATGATAGAGGCACGCACAAGGGCGATGACACGAGCGTCCGATGCCGCGTTTAGAGCCTAAGCGCGGCCCCAGGGCTGCGGGGAGAAACGCTGACGCGTGAGAGAGTGTGCTTGGGAGAGCGGCGGCTAGGCCGCGCGGAAAGGCACGCACCCGGGAGAGCGGCAGCGAGGCCATGGGAGAAGGCATGCCCGGAGCGCAGAGCAGGGCGCGCCGACCGAGTGGGGAGAGAGACGTTGCGACGGGACGCTCGAGTTCTCACTCGAGCCCGGGCTGCCTCGGCCGCCGGTCGGGGCGGGCGACACCGCCAAGAAACCGAGACAACGGGCTCAGTCGGTCTTGGGATGCCGCAGCGGATGAAGGAAGCCTCCCCGCGGTTGAGAGGCGGTTGAGAGGCGAAAACTTTAGAGGCGATTTCCTCAGAAGAGGAGGGATGGAGACTCGTCGTGCCAGGTAAGTATGCAAATAGAGTTATTTAGCCACCCATCGTCAGGTCATCTCGGTATCGAGAAGATCTACGATCCTAAGGTTAAAAGAGAGTACTATTGTCCAGCTTTTTAATACAGTGCTCGTGCTTTTGTACAGTAGAATCGTGAATTCCAGCGCTATAAAATCTCTCCGGCGGAGCTTTGCGGGTTGATGGGTAAACGAATTGTTGAGCGACCTTGGGCGGTATTTCAAGACCTCGCAAGCGAGTAGGTATCCTGGAAATTCACGCGCGCTTCGCGCGGTTCCGGGTATCTGCTCTGTTGACGTGACGTCGGCTCCATCCCTAAACTCACTCCATCTGCATCTAACCTAGTGCTAGATGCGACCACTGTCGGTCTGGCCGACGTTTGGGGATCGCCCTGCCCTGCGAAATGCTACGACTCCCGCAGTTTGGCATCTGCTCCGTCACCCATGAGCAGCGCCATTTTCTTTGCAGGTCGCAAATTTGGGCCGACATTTGCGTGACGACCTCGACCAGAGTGCGCATCCTCTCCTCGCAAGGCTCAGAGCACATCTGCTTCTGCCAAGGCGGAGCCGTTGGCATGTCGAGGGCCTCTTCTACCGGTTCGGACGCCTGTCTTTCCAATAAGGCGCCCAACTTCCGCAGGCGCAAGAGCGGGTGTGCCGGTTCCGTTAGGTCTTCCGGATCGAGTTAGGCAATAGCACCTTGTGAGCCACGCACCCTTTGCACAGGCGCTGGGTCTCTCTTCCTAAAGAAAGGACCTATAAACAGTATCCTGCCCAACAGGTTACAACGTGCCCCCTTCTGATTGCAAAGCGGGGTTCAAAATATGCACACCCGCAATTGCTCAGAACGCTTGCGCTGCTTGCACACTCAAACGAGGCGCTGGACCTTCCCTTCTCTCACGACTCCACGCGGGCTAAAGGGACTTTGGGAGGTCTTTAAAAGGCCACTAGCACGTCGGGTGCCAATTGTAACGGGAGATCCGAGGGGAAATTCTCCGACCCGGCCTTGTACAATGTGAGCGACACAGATCGTGTCGCCCACTTCTACGTGCAATGGAGGTGTGCCTTATGTACTCGCCCCGCGGCGTGCAACCAACGTTGCGCTACTATCGACTGGCCGGTCAGCTGATGAGCTGCTACTGCAACTCCACGGGAGGCGGCGTGGTCCTTGAAACCGCTCCAGTCACGAGGGATTAAGGGCGAAGGGGAACAGGACGGTTCTCCGGGCGCCGACGCGGGAAAATAAGCCACTTGAATTAACAATATTCAATCTTTTATTAAGAGAAGAATTCTAAATTTACAAACTTTTACAAGTCGATTCGCTGGTCGCTCCTAATTCTCCGCCGGGTTACAAATCGATCGAATTCGCGTCAAATTATATTTGAATCGCGCGCCTAATTGTGATTTTGTACTGCGTATGCACGCGGGCCGAAATTCAAATCGCGCGCCGCCTCTAGTGCGCCCCGGCGGCTATCGCGCTCCCTCGCGGTCGATTACCGAACCACGCGGTAAGGGTCCTACGACGGCGGAAGGTCCGCGCTAAACTCGTGCGCCCGCTCTTTCCGATTGTGAAAGGGAGGTTATGTTTCTCTCTCTCGCACTCGTTCGTGCAATGCCGCTATTTTCAATATGAATGAGAGAGAAGTGATTTCTTTCTATCTCACTCGAAGTGCACTGGCAAAAGTGCAACCGGCTTCGCAGCGACCGGTTACACGATTGCGGAAATTAGTGTTGTGAGTGCCCTACCCAGGGGGGGTCAACTCAATGTTAAATCAGTGGCTAATTTTAGACGGCGAGGATAATTGCAGGGGGCGCCAGCGTCGACTATATATAGATATAGCAACTCTGTATAACAGCGTAAAGAGAAGCGCTGGTCATCATTGGTATCAACTACATTTAGATATAGCGGACGTGTATTAAATTTTATAAATAATAATTAATATATTTCTATTATGTAAAAGCAATCATTTTATTTAATTTTTCTAATAAAACAAGCAAATTTGACATAGTGTAATATATAAAGCTATATAATATATTTTATACAAAAATGTTATAATATAAACATGTAAATACTAAATACAAATTAAAGTTTCGTTAGAATATAAACATATAAATAATTGTATAAAATACATTACATTAAAATTATATACATGTAATTGTATACCTATTATTTAAAAGATATATCTTTATATACGAGTTTAATAGCACACAGAATTTGAAAAAATTCAGTAATATAACAATTTGATATTTAATATAAATAAAATAATATTAAATGATTAAGAATACTTTATCTCTGCGTTTTTTTGGGCTTAAGACCAACGTGAAATCACAGCCGCATTAAAAATATTGTGTTTGTAACAATATAACATACAAGAATATAGGATAATATAAAAGAAATAGAATAAAAATTATAGCATGCAAATATTATACGTATGCCAATATTAAAGCATACAACGAAATACATGCATGCAATCTACCTGCAACAAAATAAAAGTTACTAAATTAAATTTGCCAAAAATTGTGGGTATTATAAAATTTACGTATTTTTTTGTGCAGCGATTTTTTATATTTTCTATTGTAGCTAACGTGAATAAACTTCTAAAAGTAATTAAAACCTTACTAAATTCCTCGAGTTTTGACAAATTCTTTCTACATTTGCAATATTGATTCCAGGAAATAGCTGTACAAATTGGAGCAGTATTAAGGTTGGATAGAAATAGTTCACATAAGGCGCTGCAGCATAGGTTTAGTTCTCTCTCTCCGTCTTTTCTATCTCACTATCTCTTTCTAATTGAGACGAACGTGGTGCCCCCTCGAATTCATCGAGCCTGTAAATTTTAGCCACTCGTCTTATATGAGTTGACACCCCCTGCCTGCGCCCTCGGGTAATATTGGAAAGGGCGTTGCCGACTTCTGGAAAACCCCCTCAGAACAGCTTTCCACCTCGAGGAAGCTGGCAAAAGCTGGTTCGGGTGGGCGCCGACCTCTATCTCTATACTCGGTGTCGGCGCAGATCCACCGGGTCTCTCGGCTCCTTGGAAAAAGGCTCTGGCTTTAGGATAGTGCTTTCCACCTCACGACCTTCTCTCGTCAAGGCTGCCGGAAAACTGGCTTTTCCCGCCTTTCTCCGCCTAGACTTACCTGTTCCAATTTTCCTACCTAACTTCTTTCTGATGGCCTTGACGGGCCCAACACTTGGCGCCCGTTATAGTATATTATAATATGCGATTTGAAATATATAGATTAAGTAGGGATTAATAATTACTTTTATTTAACTGATAATTATTTATTTGAATAAGATTTCATACACAAGAGATATAATTTATTTAGTTTTTATTATTTTTCGCTATTTGAGTTATATTCTAATATACGAGTAAAGTTTAATATATATTGATTAAGTTTCAAATAAATAGATATTTCTTTCGAATTGGCTCTTATGTAGTATATCCCCCTTCATCTCATAGGCTTCTCCATCCTCTACATCTTGCAGAACCCGTAGCAACTGCTCATCGTTGAGTATACTAAAGTGACCCCATGGAAGCGTGACGGTATAGTTTGGAACAAGATACCGCTTGTCATCGAATAGATTTAGAGCTATTTTTATGTTTCTCAGTCGTTACATTGTGGAGTCTCGATCGTATATTATTTTGATCACGACATAGAGTTTTCCCTGTAAATAAGTATTCACGATAATCTTCAAAGCTGATTGTATTTTGTACCACTTTGGTCTTAACCCCTTTCGCTTTCTCAACAGACTCTCTGCCTTCAATCTCCAGGGCATACATTTTACTGTGAAGACCAGCAAATTCTTTTATTATCTTTCCATTACATTCATCTTTCATAATGCCGATAACTTTTTTATTCTTGCATGGTATACAGAATACATTATTGTCCGGATAATCTGATGTGTCAAACTTTTCTGCGTCATCTCTCATGATTTCATATATGTTGAAATCTTGAATTTCGTAAATTAAACTGTCTGTGTCGGTATATAAGACTTTACATTTGTTACCAACTCTCTTTTTCATATATCCATAATGAAAATCATAGATGAGGGTTTTAGATATATCAAAGATAGATAATCGGACATATATCGGTTTACTCACAGTAATTTCTGTTCGGGCAAGCTGCACAGCTATGAGATTTTCATCAAATATCGATCGGCTGTGGAAATCAGGTCTTGCAATCAGTGCCTTGACTCCATATCGTCCAGCCTACGTCTTCACCAACTTTACATCAACGCGTTTACGCAAATTTTCCATCGTCTTACCGTAGACAGCATTGATGAGCAGTTTAAAGAAGAATTTCTCAAATTCGTTTCTAGCTTGTTTCCTTTTCTCAGTATTCAAATCTATGTAGGGCTTTAACCATGCACTTTATTTGAACTTCAGAGCTCTATGAATTTTTTTCAACACAAGCCCATGTGTAATAGCTTGCTTAAGAGCTATGTAATATATAACATATCGCTCTTTATTGTAGAGAGTAGTTAAAAGTTTTTTATGTTTCGAAGTCGGAGGTGCCGTATGCTTTGGACAGAAGGGAAGATCTTTGTGCTCATCGTGAAGACTCTCAGGATAATCTAGATCAACTTCTAGAATATAACCATGCGAATGATCATCTGGAATATTAATAAAAAAGTTTGGTACGTTAACATTTTCTACCCAGCTGAAGTCCCCCTCTGGTAAAGATTGCGTCATCGCCTACCGATACATATTATTTATATCGAAATACATCAAGTATTTTTCTTCTTCGTGAGGATTGTAATCTGCCTTCATGTATCTGTTGTTCGCTTTCGCATATCGATTGGAGCATTGGCTTACTCCGCCTCTGATACCTCTTTCAATAAATAAGAGCATCTCAACATCTGTTAGCAATTCAAGCTTTACACCGGTGTATTTTAACATCGCGTTCCATATTAATCCATATGCATTCATACAAGTAGATCGGAAATTTTCAAAAATATCCGTTAAAAGAAGCACATCAGTTTTCAGATAAATGTCCGAATATACACCGAGAGTTTTTACATTCAGTATACTCCATATATTTCTCGCATGCTCATATTCCTCGTCGGTAATGTTACACTCGTACAATTTGCTGTAGAATAGATATTTAGGCGCTAAATTATCGTCTTTGAGCTTATCAAAAGAGTTGACATAATCATAGGGAAATACGCCCTTCCTCGTAAGTAGTTTCACTTGATCAGCCATGTAGTTTTCATCATTTTTGAACACTAAAGTTGTAATGATATGCTTCTCCATGTATGAAGCTAACTTTTCTAACGATGAGGGCATACATCTGAAAGAATCGATGAAGCCAAAGTTTATATCACGACCTTCAATGTATTTAGTGAGCGCAATGTAGCGCTCTTTATTTTCTGCGAGTTCTTTAACTATGGGCTTCGGTGCTTTATAAATTTCTTCCAATTCAATAGCTAGTTGTTGTAAATTTTTGACAAACCATTCAGCAAGCGTGAGACTATTCTCATCTTCTTGTCTATAACTACGATACATGGAACGTCAATCATCATAACTGCACTTTATATAAAACCCAATACTATGAGCTTGATGTTGTTGAAATGCACATTCGTCTTCAACGGGTTTTAACATACATTCAAAGTCAGCATATATCACATATGGAACTCGTAGAACTCAATTATAGTTTTTAAAAGAAAGAAGATTATTTTGCTTTGTAGGTAGCTTGATTTTAGATTTATTCACTTCTCGACAATCAATCTCATGTTTCTCGAGTGCTTCGGTAGTGTTGAAAAAATGTAAACATCTGTCACACAAATAACCCCTGTTTTTACTTTTTGTCAATTGAGAACGCACGAGACGCGATAAGTTTTTTATCCATACATAATAAATTTTTGGTGGTAAAGCATTATCATCGTCAACGTAAACTGCATCTTTATTGTCTTCATCAATGTAATAGTCTTGCACAAGTAGAAGAATAACGTGTTGTTCTTTGTTAAAACTAGTTACATAACATGGATACACTTTATAGATGTTTGTAAATTTTTTCATTAAATATACATTTACTGTTACGTCATTCTGTCTCTCGAATTTAGGCACTTGATTTAGCGTAACCGGAAAGTCAATGCCATCAAAATTGAGTTCATTTTCAAATCGTCTATAGGTATTCACTCGATCACGATATTTATAGTAAGGTATAAAATCGCTACTCTCAAAGAGATTCGATAAAATGTCGAAAATATATTTTTTTCTTTTTGCATACAGCACAAGCTCTGTAATTTAACAAATCCAGTTTGTGTAATGTAAACTATCCGTATAGTAATCACACTCCAGTCGAATCATGATTCTATACTTCTAATCCTGATACTGAGCTGTATTTATCTATGTATAATTAATAAAATAGGAAAGAGAATGATCTCAAGACTGAATAATTATTATATGTATTTTAAAGATATTAATAGATTTTAATTCATAAAACATATGTTAATAAAGTAAAATTGATTAAAGCAAGTGGATGCCCAAGGCCCCCCCCCTCACCACAGAATATGACGGCAAGGAGCCCTCGCGGCACTAAGCGCCTTAAAATTCAAATTATTATTCTCTTTTGAGATGAGCGGAGAAGAGAGAGGAGGAGAGAGAAAATTTGAATTTTTTTTATTTTTTTATTTTTTACTTTATTAAATTTAAATTATAAAAGAAAAATTTTAATTTTTGTTTTCTCTTCATATAATTTTTTTTTCTTTCCTTCTTCAGTAAATTAAATCGACTTGACCCGATCCCTTCAAAGAGCGCTGTCTTCCTGAGCGATTCGCTGTAAGGAGTTTCTCTGGTACCATTCAGCAGACGCTGGCGTACTTTTCCGTTGAGGATAATGAGAGGATCATAGAGTTGAGGGTAGTTCTAGAGATGGATCACCCAATGATTCTCGGCATCGATTTCTTCCGGAGATGGGAGTTCGAGGTACAGTTAAGCAAGGGATAATGGCGTATTTCGGGCGCAGATTGACGGGGTTTTGTAGAAAAGGACCTTCCTGTGCAAAAGCCAGCAATTATGAGCGAGTGTGCCGGCATCGTTGAGGTTCCGGAAGATCAGCGCGAGAGGGTAAGCGTTCTGGTCGAATCAATTATTCCAGAGCCCGATAAATTACATGGGTATACGACCCTAATTGAACATGATATTGATGTTCAAGGAGCGAAACCGATTAGGCATATGGCCAGGTGAATGTCGCCAAAGATTTTGGAGTTTGCCCAGCAGGAGATCCAAAACATGTTCGAGAAAGGCATAATACCGCGCCCGTGATTATCCGCAAGGAGGAAGGCAGCTACCGTTTCTGCATCAATTTTCGAGATGTAAATAAATTTACGCGTAAGGATAATTATCCTCTACCAAACATGGACTCCACATTAGACAAGCTTAGGAGGGCCAAATACATCTTGCAGGTCGATCTGAGAAAGGCATATTTCCAGTTATTCCTCACAGAGTGTAGTTGTCAGTACACAACCATCGCGGTGCAGGGCTTAAGTCAGTGGCAGTTCGTGCCGTTGCCATTCGGCCTGTCGAACGTCCCCGCGACCTTTTGTCGGTTAATAGGGGCCCTTTTTGGCCCGAAAGTCGAACCGTACGTTTTCGGTTATTTAAACGACCTTATCATAGTAACAGAAAGCTTTAACGAACACCTGAGTTGGTTAGAGTATGTACTCCGAACGATAGTTGGCGCAGGGCTGGAGATCAATAAAAACAAATGCGAGTTATCTTGCTCGAGCGTTGTCTTTCTAGGATTTCGCCTAGATACCGAAGAACTACGGGCAGATCCGGAGAGGGTAGCCCCCATTCTACAATACCTCGCTACCCGCAATATTAAAAAGCTCAGAACCTTTTTGAGAATGGTCGGATGGTATTCTCAAATCATTCCTCTGGAAGCGGAACTACAAGTTCCGTTGCTTAAGCTCCTGAGGAAAGGACAGGCCTGGAGTTGGAGACAGGACCAATCCAGAGCCTTTGAGAGGCTTAAGGCCGCTTTAGGAGAGGCACTAGTGCAGGCGCGGCCCAATTTCTCGAAACCCTTCACGGTGCAAAGCGACACCAGTAATTTTGCTATTGACGCCATTTTGACCTAGGAAGACGAGAACAGTTACGAGCACCCAGTCGCGTACATAAATCGAGTCCTTAATTCGGCGGAAAGGAATTACATCATTACGGAGAGGGAGTAGGCCATAAAGAAGCTGCGGCCCTACCTAGAAGCCTATGAATTTGTGGCTCGAACGGATCATAGTACCCTGAAGTTCCTCAAAAATCTAACAGACCCCACTGGGCATCTACCGAGATGGGCCCTAGATTTGCAACAATAGGACTTTGATATTGAATATATCAAAGACTCCCTGAATAAGGTCCCGGATATGCTCTCGAGGGGGTACACTACTGACGAGCCCGAGCCTGCGCTCGAGACGATATCGGTCCCTGCAGGGCGCAGCTGGCCGAAGGGTGGGGGCGAGAACCGGCGAGAGGGTGTCAGCCTCGCCCGCGGCAGCTCGACACTGACATTCGGAAGGGCATCCACCTCCCCTAACAACACCTAGGGGGCGGAGACGACCGGCACATAACACCACCCAGAGGCCGGCAATAAGCCGCCAAGATGACTGCGGCATCTCCGGTCCGGACGGGGCCGCGACAAAGAAGAAAGGGCCAGCAGGCCTCACCGGTAGGTTGATTTCGGGGTAACGCGCGTGACGCGGAGAGAGAAACGCAGTGCCGCGGTGGCCCCCTCGACATCTAGGGCCCGCGACAGCAGCGGCTCTCCGGGCGGAGCCGGCTGGCAGACCAAGGCCCTCGCGGCCCAATCTGTGCCAGTTGGCGGACTCCGGTGATCTGCCCTGGTCGAGGCGAGGGCCCCAAGTGCGGCACGGTAGATTCCTCCATGGGCGGCTTCTTCGCATAAGGCGACGAGGCGAGGGCACCAGGTGTGGCCCCTTGAGCACCTCCACGGACGGCTTCCCCGCCGTACGTAGTGGGGCGCTGCGTGCATGTCTGGAGAATGCCTCCGGGCCGGGATTGTCCGCCCGGACACGAATAAATGTGTTTTCTCCAGAGCCCTCCCGAGTTGCTATTTAAAATTCCCCTCCCTCTGCGGTCCCAACCTGCGCCGATCGCTGCGAGGCTAGCCGCCCGGGGCTATCGTGGCCGGGTCTCCTCAGAGCCTCATCGGTCTCGGGGAGGAAGCACCATATCACAAACTGAATATGAATGAATATGGATTAAAAATTATTAATTAATATTTAAATAAGAACCATTAATTCAGGATTAAAAATTTTTTTTATATTAACTATGCAACTAACTATTAAATGTTTTAGATTTACTGGTTCTTTAAAATTTTCAATAATTAGTTTACAGACCAATTGTGTATTTTAATTTTTTTAATTGTATTTTAAAATATGTATTTGCAAGTAATTCTTTATATCTGCATCGTGCATTTGTTACTGAATGCCATAATTCTTTTTTTAATACATGATAAGTAGCTTACATTATACACATCATTATAGATGCTTGCTGTACTACTTTTATAAGATTTGGGTTAATAGAGTTAGTCATAGAAATGTTTAAACTATGGAATTATTTTGGCTGGATAGAATATAAAATAAGATATTGTACTGTTTCAATAATACGAAATTTAACTATGATAGGTAAGTATTTATTGTAATTATGAATATGATTTCAAAATGAGATGGTGACGACTTTCCTAGTTTTTCCTGATGCATTGTTTTTTAAATCCAACTGAGAGATTTTCTCCGTCGTTTGCGTACAATAGCCATTACTTTAAATTACCGCTGAAGTAAGAGAGAACCACTGGAAGGTGCATTTAGAAGCGCGACATTGCTACGTGATATGCGTTAATGGTTGGAGCGAAATGAGACAATGAGAAACAGTCTAATCAGTTCGAATTTGAAATAAGTAACGCCTATGCACATGATATATTGAAGAACGAGTTGCTGGTTGGCCCTACTATGGCCGTGGCTAAGGCGACTTTCATCCGAACTCGGACACTCGGGTGATGAATTATTGGATGACTTCTTCGGTTGATCTCAGACCGCACCAAAATTCAAAGATACTGGCCGTCTTCTATCACTCGTTAAATTTCCATCCTCATTATAATAACTTTCGCGGCGTCTTTTTCTAATTCTTACTTCCCACAATAACAGTACTTTACAGTACTTTTTTCTCATGACCGCCAGCTCGTGTTGACGTACGATCGGACCGATATTTCCCGCATATTACGATGCAACACATTTAGTTGCAACTCGGGAAGTGCGGTGTTCTGGATGAAATACTGCTTGCTGAGCCTCTGTGAAAAAGCGTCTGGTCCTCTGACATAACTCCACAATGGCGCCCTGCGGTCTGGACCGTGCAATAGCTGGATGACGTCTCTCAGCTTTTCTTCTTCTTCTTGCGTCGTCTAGAGTTATTTGCTACTAGACTAGAGCTGCTCTGGTCTGTCGTTGCATCTTAGCAATCATCTCGTCGAGGAAACTGTCCTCTCCTTCTCGCACCCGTGACACTTCCCTCAACAATAGTTGTTCCTCGTCGCATCAGGTGACCGAGGAAAATCGGAAAATTATATATACATATATTGTATTATACGGATAACGCCACCTTATAAAAATAATTATTACTATCTAATACTCATATTATTAAAGAGAGATACAATGATGTATGTTGCTCGCGAGTTGGGTAAGGAGACGGCTGCTGGTCGAGAGTAGTCGGCGCAGGTCGGAGGCGATTGAGCTCCGATGCGCAGGCTGGACTCTCGGCAGAGTGACGTGGACGCAAGTTATTCGTTGTCTGGGAGGCTCGCCTAGCTCACACAGAGCGAGGGAGGCCGACAGTAAAGGCGATGTTCGGAGAAGATGCGGCGATAATGGGTTCGAGTCGGAGATGGCTAGGTGCTTAGGTGAGGAAACGTATGCTCTCAAAGGCGGCTAGCAGTAGACAAAGACTCGGCGCTCAGTGGCGCGCCAAGCCTGGTCCGAAGGGAGCGAGAAGCCCGTCGGCCGCTCGACGTCAATAGGGCGCAAGAGCCGCGGAGCAAACAATGTAGTTATTAAACATAGCTCTGAAATATAATACTATAACAAACGCCAGATGCTGGGCCCGTCAAAGCCAACGCGAGCCTAGCCAATGGGCTTAAAATATAAACACAGTACAGGCGCGAAATCCGCGAAACTTTCGAGCGCGAATTATTGACAAGTGAGTGTCCTCTCGGCGCCCGAGAGAGAGAAAAAGATAGATAAATAGGTAGATAACTTTTATTTGTAAATGACTTACGAAATATTGCACTAACGCAAAGAGGCGTTAGCGTGGGCGAAAAATTTAGTGTAGGTGTAAAGTATCGGAACAATGATGACATATCGTTTAAGAAAAAGAAATTAGAGCCAGAGCGATCGTCCGCTATTGACATAGCGAACGGCGACGAGCTAGGTAGACCAAAGGCGTGATTAAAAAGACGAGCGTTAGATGGCGTAGAGTGCGAGACAGTAGTGAAGACTTTATTCAAACCATTGGAGTTTCGTCATTTAGTATTCGATCTAGTAATGTATACTATATTTGTTTTTAACAAATAAGTCTAATTATTACCGTAAAATGTACACGAAAGACGCATGTTACTGGTTTCGATGGAAGACTTATAAAACGCCGTAAGTCCAAAATACGCTTGGGTATCCAAGAATTTAAAATACCTATTACGACTTTATTCAAACCACATGAGTTTCTTCATATTATTTTCATTCTTGATTTTAAGAAGAAATGGATAAGTAATTTAACAGTACAGCAATTTTTATAATTTTAATTCGTACCATATTTGACGAAAAATAAATCCTTTATAATTTCTACTAAATATAAATTTTTTGGGCAATTTTTTATATTTAATGTTATTAAACGAATTATCTAATAGTTCATAAATTTCTTGATTTTCCCCAGAAGAGAGTCTACATCGGCTAGCCAGGGGCCGCTCGCTTTGTGCCCTTTATTTACAAATTAGTGTGGCCGACATGTTGCAATGCCGGTCACACGCGTTTACTACCCCGGCGACGTGAAGAAATCTTGCTAGTGCTCCCCAACCCCAAAGACCTATACGAATACATTTACTAGGAGTGATGAATTGAGCCAGGAAGAGGCCAGACCAAATCGATTGTCCAATTACCGACAACGGTTCAGTGATGACGAGCGACATGTGCACCGTGAATGTCGGGCACACGACCGCGAGGAGTTGCTTCGGGAGATGCGCACGAGACGGGACAGTTGTGACGCACCTTATTTGAGGCGGAGAGGTCGTCCTAAAGATTTAGCCGCTACTGTGATGACATCAATAGTGAGGATCTGAGCGCCGTGAATACCTATACGTAGATAACGAAACTATGCACGATATAACCTTACGTGGCAGTTCTTCAAAATGCTCCGCGATTTTAGATTATTCGCGCGTCAGGTGCAGAATAACGCGGAAGCCTTTATGGACGACCTCGACTCCTATTATGGGAATTCGAACTTCTATGAAGAGGATTTGCTAGAAGCTATTCCAGCTTTCCTGACAGGACGCGCAAGTCAGTGATTCTGCGGGACTCTTTGTCGTAGCTATGTTTGCCAAGACTTTCAGAAATAAAATGTCTCATTTTCTCATATACCGCAGCTATTTGTACCAGCAATTCAAAAAGCCGCTATCGCTAAGATGTCAGCTGAAGGCCTCTATCCGTGGCCTATTGCCCGAATATAGGGAGGTTATACGGCGAGAGGTCATCGACAGCTATGGAATTCTCCAAAAGCTGGGCGAGGTCATCGTTTAGAAACATTTTTGGTCTTCACGGATAAGTGCTTTGACCAATTAATAATACGCTTTTATTCGTATCTGGCTACTAGATTATAGGCATTGCAAGCATCAATTACAGTAACTTCATGAAGTATGAGGATTTTAACATGCAGTAAGCTAGGACTAGTTGCTATGATCGCTTTGACAGCCGTGCGGCATGTACTTTTATTGTTATTTCCAAAATTCGGACGAAATGGTCTCATAAGGTGAGACCAAAAATCGCCTTGTTGATGAGCTTCAACGAGTGTTACGGAAACAAAGTAGCAAAAAAATTAAGGGTGATAAGCCACCAAAATAAAGGAGAGGTGAGTGAAGACCGTGGAGCATACGGTGACACTAGCACCTGCTCCTAGAACTTCGAATACTACCATACCGTAAGTGAGACAAGAAAACGAACAGAAAGTTGAAGGCATCTAGAAATATGGTGGGACGGGAAGTGAACGAAGAGGAATAGGCTGCGCTACACGGCCTCTGTATATGCCTTGCATTGTCACCACTAAATGCCTATTGGGGCAGTCTCGGTTCCATAGGAAGTAACCCGGCAGTCCTGAGTGGACAGGGTTCATATGATATTTGCCACCCGACTTTGGAACAACAGTAATCTTTATACACGGTTTTGCTGCGACCTAGAGACATAGGCCGTATGCTAGGAGGACATGACCTAAAGACACACTTCGACGCCGGAGCTTATGTGTCTCTGTTAAGGGCCTATGTGATCGATCAATATAACAAACGTTGGGCTTCCTTCGAGTACTTTTATTCGCTGCACCCCGCTCCACGTTCCGACACTTCATCTTACAAATTAACTCCGTAGCCGGTGCAATAATGTCCGCGTATCCGTACACTGAACGCGGGATTTTCTCGGAAAAACCGAACGCGCGCGGGTTTCGCAGCGATCGCTTCTCTCGGGCGCCGAGAGGATATTAAACTTTGATTAATTCGCGCCCGAAAGATTCGCGGACTTTCCGCCATTTCTCTGTTTGCCTTTGCAGATAAACTTAGTTCAGCCCGCGTTAGCCTTGATGGGCCCAGCGCCTGGCGTCCGTTATAATGCATATGATAAATGATATGAAATGTTTACATTCATACAGGATATTCATTCATGAAAAATATACAAACTAGAGAGCATGCTACTACTAACTGTGTGAAGTAAAAATGCAACATTTTTAGGGAAGCACAGATGTGATGATGTCGTGTGCGACATCCCATGGCACAACTTTAGCACTAGTCGAGTCAACAACCACTGTAATAACAATCTCAGTACCACCATCTACTGTCAAGACCTCTCTCCTATCGTCCCAATTATTGCAAGAAAAATGTCCAGTGGTATCTACTACTGAATCGCTGATATTTTCTAATATACTGTTGCCATTACTTCTATGTTTGTTGTTGATGTTATTAAGTATATTGATATTTTTATTTTTATTATGATTGCTATTTCTTGTATTTCTATTACTTCTATTGTTGTTATTACTGAGTGTCCTTGTAATATTTTGTATTGATTTAATTACTATTGTAATAATTAGTATCATCAACACCTGAACTCTCGGAAATAACTCCCGGCTCCGACGCTCCTACCTCCTCATCCTTCCTAGTAAGCGTTCGCGTTAATTTGTTTTCTAATATAGCAACTAGCTTATTTCCTAATTGATTAAAATTACTATTTACAATATTAGTAACACTATTTTTGTTATTTTTATTATCGGAAAACTCGGTTTCCAGAGTGTTAATTTTGTGACCAACTTTAGTTGCAAAATTTTGAAGGATTCAATCTCGGCCAAAAGCAGTGACTGATCCTCGTACAGGGCTACCAGCTCGGCTGACTGTGTTATGATGCTTTTTTCAAGCGCAGAAACCCTGTTCACGCAAGTCTCTATCAACTTCTTCGTTGCTTATATGAAAAAGTTAAAAAAATTGCTTACTCTGTACTGAGACTCCTTGCCAGAAATTTGTTTAGATCGGCCACTGCTCTATCGACGAGATCGAATCTATTACAAAACAGGTCGATCATGGACACCGATGATGTTTGAGGCACTATGTCGCAAATTCAAAGTGATAAATGCATAAAAACTAAATATGCCGTAATTATTATTTTAAAATTAAAGCTTTAAATTTTATTTCATAAATCTATAATACAATAGGTTTAACAAACATAAATAAATTATTTGACTTTAGTACATTTGATTGAAAAAAATTCTAATTGTATAAGATGTGATATAGTATTTCATCATCGAGACCGACGTGCTTCCGAGGGGCCCGAAGCATCAACCACTATCGCAGGTAGCTCGCTCGCTCGTTCGACATCACCCCGGAGGGTGTATAATTTGTTTATTCGCGACTGCCGGATGCTTCTCGCCCGTCATAGATCCGCCTAATATATCGTTTCTCTGCCTATGCAGAGCTCCAAGACCGCAAGGGCTCTAGCTTCCACTGGGACGGGTCGCCTCTTCTTCATTGCAGCCTATCAGAGCCACGAAGGCCCATCGCATAGCCACGCAGTCATCACATTACTCATGCCAGAGTTGCCAAAGTCCCGAAGGCCCTAAGGGGGCTGCTAAAGGAAACAAGCTCCGATTCCGCGGCTTGATTATCAGGAGCCGTAGTCCCTGCCTACGTTTACGTTTACACTGCACTACGCTCTCTATCCTGTCGTCATCTCTTAGTGAACAAGATTACTTGTGACGACCGCGTGGCGCGGAAAAAGCTGAACGGCACAGAACCTGAGATATGAGTTCACCCTATTTATGAAGCGAGTACCGCTAATTTTTGTTAAATTGCTCAGATCTACAGCATAGTGCGATTGCGATATTAATTCTACTAGGAAATAAGAAGCAAATGTACAAAGTTGTATAAAGCTTCATCCGAGAGCGGGGAGAGCTTGTGTTGAGCCATGGCTCAGCGCCATTAAAATGACGTTAAAGCCATATAGCCTATCAGGTCTCTAATAAGTCTTAGTCCCGGTTCATTGCGCAAGGGCCAAAACGCAAACTACGGTGCTCGCTCGAACAGAATCGGAGAAGTACAACTATGGGTTACGCAAAATGGCGAGATTTCCTTGCGTTTCGCTCCGCGAGCTACCCGTGTTAGCAAGCCTTAGGAGTATGTATCAACCTGTACATTGATTTAACTAGACTTTTATCCAGCTAGTACTCTGATGCAATAAAGAAATTAAAATTACGTTTTAAAACATTTTTAATTTTGAAATAATTTTAAATTTTATATTTTTAATTTTATATTACTTTTTAAACTATATTTTTTAATATTTATAATAAATTTTTTAAGGAAATTTATTTTTAATAGAATAATATATGCATGTAATTCAATAATATACGATAATATATTATACAATTAAAAAGATTGATTTTTTGAAACATTTTAAGTCTAAATTTAAGAAGTAATAATTAAGAAGTAATATTTTCCATGTTATATTATTATCTCTCAAAACTAAATCAATGCATAAGAGTGGTATTATATTTCTGATTTTTCACCTAGAAATAGGTCGAGAATCATTAAAAAAATATGATGGATTGAAAACACTATATCAGTTTTGTATGCACTGTCCACAAGACAAAATGTACGATCAAATTATTTTACGTATAAGTGATATTATACATAGCTGCCATGGAAAGAAACAGTTACCTGTGCCAGAAATGTCACCTATACGATTCTTTATCACATTAAATACTGCAACAAAAGCAACTCATGTACGTATAGATGTGAATATTTATTTGATTCTGATTTTTAATGATTATATTTATGATTGACTTTGTACGTAACCTTAAAAATGACCTTTCGAACGAATCAAGTTTTTAAGAAATTAAATTCGATAATGTAGGGGCAGCGGTCACGCCGGCCGTACACATGGGTGAGCAGCAACGAAGGATAATCATTAGCAATGGCTAGATCACTAGCTTGAGTTTTCAGACATTGATCTCTAGTGCACGAATGAAACAATTAGTGCAATGGCTACTTTGATTTATAAAAAATTATATATTATAAAAAATCTATATTAAAAATAGATTTTTAAATGTATGAAAACGCACGATACCGCGCTGAAGGCTAGTATACACACATGTGAGTAGTGCAGTCGAACCCTAAGGCTGCAAACCGTTAGCTTATCTCACTTCTTATTAGAGTTTTAACCTTATTCTCAAACTATTCAAACAAACTCATATGATATTTCAAAGGCTCTACCTATTGCTCTACCTAATGAAATCTCTCGTTTCATTCGCTGTATATACTTACATTTGACTAATTGTGTGTTTGTGTATATGATTGTGACTTCACTGATCGATTATAAGAAAAATGTCATTTATTTGTATAATTTGAAGTATTACTTCTGTATTGCTGAAGCTGCGCTTCATCTGTGATATTGACGAATCTATGGTAAAATGTGATAATATTTATACATAAGTTGACTAAGGTGTTGCGATTTTCGACTTTATTGAGCAATAATTTTGTAAAAATTTACAAGTAAATTATCTATCTATATTTTTATAGATGAACGACCACTTGTTATAATATATAATGTCCAGTATTTCTATTTTTAAACATTTTTTGATTTTTTTGTAATAATCTTTATTTTTATCCATTAAATACAAAACAGAATTTCCTTACGCAGTAACAATTTTTTAAAGTAAAATTATAAAATCGTGTCTTATTATCATATAGTAGGTATGCGTCTACAATTCATTGCAAATCAAACAAAAGCTCAACATTGACAAAATTCACAGCGATTAATCTACTTATCAGGCCCCTGCATCCTTCGTATTTAGACGAAAACGCTTACTGTAAAATTACATTTAACAATTTATTTGTTTCTAAAGAGAATGTTGAATAACATAAAATATAAAAGATATCTTTTATATTTTTACAAGATAAGATTTCGCAAAACAACATATTTTATTAAAAAATATTATGAATAATATACGAACATTAAAGCATTAGGCAATATCGTTATAGAAGATATGTACAAATTATCTACTTCATAGTTTTGTGTTACTGAGAAAAGATCGGGCAAATTACTAAAAGTTCTCTAACAATTACTATCACAGACTGCCAAATTGAAAACACTTACTATGTAATATATGTTAACCTGTTTCTTTTATTTTTTGTTTATTCTGAAATAAATATTTTTTAAAATATCAACGTTTACATATTTTGTCATACTTTTTTTAATTTTCTGAATTATTTGATAAAAGTTTGTGTACGTGTGTATAATAATATATAGAATACAAAAATATAATGCAAAAAATTGATTTTTTTGAAAAATTGTAAGTGTAAACTCTCTTAATAAACGGCGTTCCTTGTTTAACACAAACGGGCTTAGATGAGACTGTATTGTGAGTTCGACTGCGTTTTCATTGTGATGCCGCGTGCCCCTGATTATTTAAATTATCTAAATTATTTTTTAGTGTAAGTTTCTATTTGAAATCGCGAACACGATTTAGTTAGTAAAGACACTGACCCCTCACCTGTCAGCTCCAGCGCACGCGGGAGGGTTATATTTTCTCGTGCATAGGAGTACAGAGAAAGTGCATTTTAAATGCAATTGAGTATTTTATATTTGTGGGTCACTCTTACCGCGTTAATTTGCGCGCTTAGGTATTTACTTCATTTTAGTAATTATTGCGACGAGTATCTCGCCGTGGTCACCGCGGTACTGAGCACGTGCTCGCCGCCTTGACCATGCGCCGAGTGGGGGGCAATGGGCTGCGCGAAATTCGGCGCACCGCGGTAATTATCGCGCGGGAAAGCGCGCGGGCCGCGGCGGCTAATAAAGGGGAGAGGGCAATTAGGCGCGCGATCGGCCCTCGATCCTTGCTCGATCGCACGATTTGGATCAGTGTGTCTCGGGACACGACCTCTCCCGAGACGTTTAGCTGCGGAGCGCTACGTCGTTTTTCGCGCGACGCGCTAATAGCGTATAATAAAGTTAAGTGAGAGAGAGATAGAGTGATAGAGTGAAAGCGAGAGAAAGAGAGAGAAGAGCATTATAGTGCAGGTGCACTTAATCGAAGGATCGAGAAAATAACCTTGCGACGCTTCGATCTCGCCCTTGCGGGTTAGAGATTGGTGGAGCAAGGGTCAACGTCAACAAGCGAACCTTGGGACGCTTTGATCTCGCCTTGCGGTTTGAGATTGGCAAAACGAGCGTTAGCTTCAACAACCAAGCGGAGGGCGTTTTTCCCGCCAACTTAAAGATCGCCGCCGCCAAAGTAAGTGGAATTTATATATATATTTTGTTCGGTGTGCGCGCGATCATCCGCGTCGGGAGAGTGAGAGAGAGAGAGAGAAAGTTATTAGATAGCGTCGACCAGATTGTCGGGTTTTTGATTGTAATAATTTTTTATAATAAATAATTTATTGATTTAACATTTAAACATCCGCGTAATTATTTCGCGCGCCTTTTCCCATTTTTCGCGTCCCTTATAGCGGCGAGCACCCAGGCTCGCCCCGCCGCGTCCGCGGATTCTCCGCGCGACGACACGCACCGAAGGCAGAGAGGAGACGGAGAGTCTTTCAGTCGCGTGGTGGCTGGGAGCCGGGGCGAAATCCGCCACCTGGTAACCGCCACGTGACAATTATAAACGTTTATTTTTTTTAATAATTTATATTTATTAATATATTAACACATTAAAAAACCTTCTGCAGCGGCTTCTACGCCGAATTAAAAGAGGGTTTCCTTTAATAAATCATTAGTAAGGTGGTGGAGAGTTCGGATGCGGATAACTCTTCGCAGAGTAGCTCGTCAGAAGAAGGGTCTGCGTTAATATCGGTGACGTACCCAAAGAAGTTAGTTAGACTTCGGGATTGAGTGCTGGTTCAGGAGGCTACACAGAAGCGGCGCAGCCCGTTTTTCGGGGTAGATGCCGCCAATACGCTCGAATTTGCATCCTCAAAAAGGGGGTGGACGACAGGAGTTTGGAAGTGGACAGAGAAGAGATTAAGTACAGCTATCTAATATGTGGTTATCTGCCCTGACCCCAATACCGACACCATTGACCAATGTTCCATTCTACGGACAGTGCTGTACGTGCAAAGACATGCGATGTGTCCGAAGAGAGTTTGTTATAAGTGCAGACTTTCGGGAAACAATGCAGTTGCCTGTTTGAATACAGGCCCGCAGCATCGAGTCAGGAGTGTAAAAATCGTGAGCCAAGAGAGTGAGTCAAAGTGCATCTCGAGAAAACATTTCAAGCTTCGCAGGATTTGACGGAACTATAGAGGCTCTCCACAGCCTGTAAGCTACTCAATACCATACCGGACAAGTCTTGGAATCGAGTTCGAGTTAAGGTGGCTAACCATACACCTACACTAAACTTGGAAGTTCCGCCGGAAAGGATCCGCGAGTTCAATGGGGAATATATTATACTATTCCGTCTAGCTATATGTAAAGCAGGAAGTTGTTCTAGGATCGTTGTCGAAGGATTAAGTGAATGAGATGTTGTTACTATGGCTGATTATTAGTTCTTTATTTATTATAAGGTGGTTTTCGAAGCAGATATACAAAATAAATCTGAGGTCCGTGACAATACTGTAAGCACTTGCTCGTTTGACGCGTTGCGGCAGAATGTTAGGTGCGTGTAAGCGCGCGACGGTGTACTATGCCCCCACCTGTCTCGGGCCCTACAATTTAGGCGGGAGAGCGGGCACGGTGCGCGGGAAACCTTCCTGGCCCGCGCCGACATACTGTCGTGATTCTCCGTACCTGAGCGGACCACGGAGCTCACACTTCGACCTTGAGCCAAGAAAGCGGCATCGAGGAGCCCAGTAGCTCTTCGACCCGCAGAATCCAACAAATCTTGAGATTGCTCTCGGTTGGGATTCAATATAGCCTGGGGGCAATCACTTGTCCCCAGCTAACGGCTAACGCGGCCGCGGCGCCGCCTACGCGACACCGCGCCAGGTCTAACGTGCGCCCGCGCCGCTCGCGGAGCTTTTCTCGTCATTCAAAAGGGCGGGTCCCCGCTCCGCTCTCTCTCTCTCTCTCCCACTCGTAGTCTCTCGCGACTCGCTCACACGCACAGATCATTCCCCCGCAATCGTATACATAATAAAGAAATGGCGCATTAGACATCGAGCGCATCACGCAAAAAACAATTAAAACGATCCAACGTATCGTACTATATACATGCGCATACGCATCGTTTACAACTCTCCCCCTCGTACAAAATACGTTATTTTTGTACCTCGCTGCGGACGAAGAGCCGTATTAGCTTATGTACAGGCCGCACATATTCGCCTGTCCGCGTTTCTACTTTGGCCACTCTGATTGCTCCGTCTCTACCCGGATACACCTCGAGAACTTTTCCCGTTCTCCAATCATTACGTGGAGCTTGCAAATCTACCACCAGTACCATATCTCCTACGCGGAGTGGATCTGTGTTTTCCATCCATTTTTGCCGGGCAATCAGCGTGGGTAAGTATTCGCGCAGCCAGCGCCTCCAAAAATTATCGGCAAATGATTGCGCCACACGCCACTGTTTTCGTAAACAGACGTCATTGCTATCGTCTCGGCCTAACCTAAGCGCACCGGAGGACGCTCCCAACAAAAAATGGTTAGGCGTGAGTGCCTCCGCGTCCCGAGGGTCGACCGAAACATGCGTGAGCGGACGTGAATTCACGCAATGTTCGATCTCGGTTAGTACGGTGTATAAGGTCTCCTCGCTAGGAGCTTGCTCCTTCAGAACAGTTTGAAGCGCAGTCTTTATCGTTCTGATCATTCGTTCCCATGTCCCACCCATGTGGGGGGCATCGGGGGGGTTGAAGACCCAGCGCATTCCGTTTCGCAGTGCATATTCCCTTTGTTTGTTTTTATTCATATTCTTTATCGCATCCGACAATTCTGTGCACGCGCCACGAAAATTAGTACCGTTGTCGCTGTACATAGTCATGGGAGAGCCACGCCGCGCGGATAAACGTTGAAGAGCCATGATCGCTGAACTCGCGCTCAGCGAGTGCGCCAGTTCGATATGCACTGCTCGTGTTGTGAGGCATGTGAACAACACGCCCCACCTCTTTTCCCTGCGTCGCCCTATTTTTACGAACATAGGTCCGAAATAGTCCACGCCGCAGTTGTGGAAGGGTCGTTGCCGATAACCTAAGCGCTCCGGAGGCAGCGGACCCATTATTGGCGCTTGCGGTTTCGCGCGACTAAGCTTGCAGCGCAGGCATGCTTGAGAAATTGATTTTAACGCAGTGCGCAGTCCGAGCACATGATACTCTTGTCTGAGTTCATTTAAGACCGTCTCATTGCTCGCGTGGAAGTGTCGTCTGTGGTACTCTTGTATGATCTGTCTCGTCACCGGATGCCTCCCGTCGAGAATAATCGGGTTATTGTTAAATATTGCGCCTTCGAGTGCTAGGACGCGACCTTTCGCCCGCAAGATACCGCGATCGTCTTCATAGGGATTTAAAGGCGCTATTCGACTGCCTTTGGGCAGTGCGTGTCTTCGTCGGAGAGCGCGTAGCTCTTTATCGAAGCTTTCTCCCTGCGAATCGCGTATCCAAAACTCCGCGCAATCGTTATTTTCGACGTTCGTTTGTTCAAACTGGCCCCGTCCGCGCCAGCGTGTAACTATCTTGCGCACCCGGCGGGCAACAGCCAACAGGCCGCGCCATCCTACTAGCCTCGCGGTTAGGGGCGACGTAAACATCGTGCGTCCGGCGCCGCTCCAAAGCGTCGACGTCGCGCTTTTCGCGTCCCTCTAGCACTCGTTGACGTGGCCAGTCATTTTCCGACTCCCGTAGGAATTTCGGCCCCATAAACCAGGCTTCCTGGTTATCAACGGCCTCGTCGGACCAACGCGTCGCAATATCCGCGGGGTTTTTGTCGGTCGGAACCCAGAGCCATTCGGCGCTCGACGTCAACTCTCCTATTTCGCCTAAGCGATGCGCGACGAAAGGAGTACGCGTTCGGGGCTCCGATCTAATCCACAGAAGGACTGTCTGTGAGTCGGACCATAGAAAGCGCCGGTCTATCTTCACGTCCAGTTCGTTCGCGACCGCGGTGCTTAAACGAGCTCCCAAGGTCGCGGCTTGTAGCTCTAGGCGAGGTACTGACAAAGGCTTCACGGGGGCGGCGCGCGATTTGGCCATTATCAATGATACGTGCGCGGTAGAGTCATCTGATGACGGTATGCGCAGGTAGACGACCGCGGCGTACGCCGATAGACTCGCGTCGCAAAACGTGTGTAGTTGCGCGCCCGTGCGCGATCCTGAGCGCGGAGTAAGGCATCGGGGGACTCGACAATTTCCCAACGTCTCTAAACCGTCTAGCCACGACGTCCACTTCGCGAACTCTTCATCGCGCAAAACGGTATCCCAATTTATACCGCTGCGGCAAATAGCTTGCATAAGGATTTTTGATCGTATCGTGAAATGGCTCAATAAACCGAGCGGGTCAAAAATGGACATAATTATACGAAGAAACTCGCGCTTGGTCGGTTTTCGTACTTTGTGCAAAATTTCGAAGGGAATTTTCTCGAGGCCTAATTTAAAGCTTATCGTATCCGTGCGCGTATCCCACATGAGTCCCAGCACCCGCTCACCCCCACGATCGCATAGTTGCATGTCGTCGCCGTGAACGCGGGAGCTTTCGGACACGCTCTCTAAACTCTGCTTCTCGTTACTGGCCCAACCGTACATCTCGAAATTCGCGCGCGAATTTATGTACACGACATCCGCGATGAGCGTTTTTGCCGCGTTCACCGATTCGCGACTAGCTAGATAATCGTCGACGTATGAGTTCTTTATGATGCTTTCCGACGCGATCGGCTTATCTGTGGCAAATTCTTTCGCGTTTGCGTCTTTCACGAACAAAGTGCAGCTGGGTGAGCAACGCGCGCCGAAAGGCAAGCGAGTCATCTCGTACGTATCCGGTATGCTTTTTCGTTGTCGGCCGCGCCACAGAAATCGTAAGGCTCTGCGATCCTGTTCGCGCACTTGGACCCTAAGGTACATGTCTCTAATATCCGCTTTAATCGCGACTTTAAATTGGCGGAATCTGATGAGAACTCCGTACAACGGCTGTAGAAAATCCGGACCAGTCTCAAGCTGGTCGTTCAGGCTTATTCCGGACGATCTCGCGGCCGCGTCGAAAACTAGCCTGACTTTGTTCGGCTTTTCTGTGCGTGTCACGCCGAAATGAGGCAAGTACCATACCCGCGGACCGGCGACGTCCTCGTCGATCTTTACGGCGTATCCGCGATCTATAAAGCGTTGCATTTCCCTATAATACAATGACGCGTAATGCTCGTCGCGATCAAGTCGTTTTTCCAGGGAGAAGAGCCGTTTTAAAGCCGTCGAGTGGCTGTCAACAAGCGGAGATATTTTGTTCGCCCATAAGAGTCCGATCTCCCATTTACTATCTTCCCGACGTACGGCATCGTTTAAAATTGCGAGCGCACGCGAGTGACTCGTGTGGGGTTTAGTCAATTCGTTAACGGCCAGGTTGTCGATTAGAAAATACTCCCGGACCAGTTCGTCGATCTCTTTTGCCGTGCACATGCATTCTCGACCGCACTTGCATGTCGTTACGCACATATTTGCTTTCAGCGTTCGAGCCGGGCGCTGCTTCGCGCGCGACCGTGTTTCGGGACCGTGCACGATCCAGCCCAATGGCGAGCGCGACATAGCTAAGTCGGTGTTGCTTACGTTTCGCGTCTCGAAGTTTGCCAGCGCGTTCCAATTGTTTTGGCCGATTAATATTTTAGGCGTCGCGCTGTCGTATGGCTGAATGAAGATGCCGTGCGTCTTCGCGATGTATTGCACTAACGAGCGCGAGACCGTTTGCGTCGGTAACTGCAAGTTGTCAATCGCATATGCGTCGTTTATTTGGAATGTGTTTAAATCCCCGTTCAGTTTGAAATCGACCTTTTCGCACATCGTGTGTATTATTGTCCCGGTTATTCCCTTTAACTTTATATACTCGGCTTCGCCGCGCAAGCCTACGTCACGCGCGAGTTGTTTATCTATTAAGGTCGTGGTCGACCCGTCGTCGAGAAAGGCGAGAATCTTTAAAGCCCGCGACGGCCCGACTATTTTGACGGGGAGGATTTTCAATAACGTCTGCTCTGTGTCTAGTCATGCCGATTCCGACCTTGAAATGGCCTCGATACCTTCCGGGATAACCGCGTTGCCGCTAGGGCTCGGCTCTTGCGACGCGTCATTAGACCTCCTCTTTTTTGCATTGAGGTATCCGTGCAACAACTTATGGTGCGGTCGCGAGCAATATTCGCAATTGTTTCCGGCGCACGCGGTTTGTGCATGACCCTGCTTTAGACATTTGAAGCATAAGCGCAGGCGTTTCGCGAGAGCCCATCGGCGCGCCAACGAATCTCGCGCAAAGGACGTGCAGGTGTCGGCCCCGTGATTTCTTTTGCTACACACTACGCATACTCTAGCGCGATCGTTGCCTGGTGCGATCGGCAATTCATTGCTACATTCTTGCGATATAGCGCACACGGCGGCAGAGCGATGTCGTGGGGCTGGCTTGTTTACGTTCGCGGGTCGCGAGTGCGGTGGCTCGTTGGCGAGTTCAAAAATTCCCCCTGCGACGGCGCGCTCTGCTTCGCGGTCTAAAAAGTCCGCCAGCTTTTCTAGGTTCGTCTTTTGCGAGACCTGTTCGGATGCGTATTTGTTGTATGCGTATTGCAACGCCGCTGGGAGTTTGCTCCCGACACTGCGGGCTAATTCCGGATTGTATAGATATTCCATCAAGTTTAGCGAGCGCAACGTGACGACCGCGTTCATCAATTTCGAGGCGAACTTGGATATTGACATTTTTCCGGAAGAAAGGTTAGGTAGACTTTCAATGTCTTTTACAAGTTTACGTGCCAGTACTTGCTGGCTTCCAAAGTGTCGCTCTAACGATTTCATGATCGCGCCCGTGTTCTGTCCGGATAGCAACAATGCGCTCACTGTCTCCCGCGCTTCGCCCTTTACAGCCTTAAAGAGACGATCGAAGTTCTCGCTTTCGGAGTATGCGCCGGTCAACGTGGTCATCTCATAAGAATTTTTAAAATGCGTCCACTCTAGTGGATCGCCCGAAAACGACGGTAACTCTTTCCCGTATGAAAGCCGATTTAATAAATGCGCTTGTGCATCAGCGCGAGGCGCTTCTCGGACCGCGCGTAGAGTTGTCTCTAGGACCGACGCTAGACGCATGATCGAGTCATTGACACCGGTCGATTCGCTCGCGGCATTTTCCCGCGTGAAAACAATATTTGAACGTACACTTGCGGGGAAAATATTTATATCAGAAGTACTTATCGGTGCCGGTGCTTGCTGATCGCCGATGTCCTCATGTCCCTCAAGGTCGTCCGACTCGTTGCTGGCGTCTTCCATGTAGTGAGTCTTCGGCCTCCCCTCCTCTGCAACTGGCCTTGTTGTGTCTGGCTGCCGGAATGGCTCCGCATCCCCCTCGTTGAGAACCTGGATAGCTGGAGATGACAGTGCGGGCGGCCGGATAGATGCTCCTGGAGCGCGCTGCTTGCTCGATGGTGCTGCAGGCGGCTGTAGATCCTCGCTGGCCGCAGGCGCCTCCCGGCGCGTAGTTTTAGCGCCGCTACTGCGTCTGATACTACTCCGAGTGATCCTGGGAGATTTAATCGCCTTGGAGCACACGATGCGAGGCCTTTTTGCTTGCGGTTTCTCCAGCGCATCATCCTTGGCCTTTGTCTTGCCGGGCGCCATGGCCGTCTTCAAATTCACTTTTCTTCTTCTTTCCTCTGAGAGATACCCGTTGACAACTCCCGGGTTTCGGCACCAATTTGTAAAGCAGGAAGTTGTTCTAGGATCGTTGTCGAAGGATTAAGTGAATGAGATGTTGTTACTATGGCTGATTATTAGTTCTTTATTTATTATAAGGTGGTTTTCGAAGCAGATATACAAAATAAATCTGAAGTCCGTGACAATACTGTAAGCACTTGCTCGTTTGACGCGTTGCGGCAGAATGTTAGGTGCGTGTAAGCGCGCGACGGTGTACTATGCCCCCACCTGTCTCGGGCCCTACAATTTAGGCGGGAGAGCGGGCACGGTGCGCGGGAAACCTTCCTGGCCCGCGCCGACATACTGTCGTGATTCTCCGTACCTGAGCGGACCACGGAGCTCACACTTCGACCTTGAGCCAAGAAAGCGGCATCGAGGAGCCCAGTAGCTCTTCGACCCGCAGAATCCAACAAATCTTGAGATTGCTCTCGGTTGGGATTCAATATAGCCTGGGGGCAATCACTTGTCCCCAGCTAACGGCTAACGCGGCCGCGGCGCCGCCTACGCGACACCGCGCCAGGTCTAACGTGCGCCCGCGCCGCTCGCGGAGCTTTTCTCGTCATTCAAAAGGGCGGGTCCCCGCTCCGCTCTCTCTCTCTCTCTCTCCCCCTCGTAGTCTCTCGCGACTCGCTCACACGCACAGATCATTCCCCCGCAATCGTATACATAATAAAGAAATGGCGCATTAGACATCGAGCGCATCACGCAAAAAACAATTAAAACGATCCAACGTATCGTACTATATACATGCGCATACGCATCGTTTACACTATAGGTATACTCAAGGGTGCAGTGCCGAATCAATTGATTAGTAAGGAATAGACGGTAGCCGAAATTATAACTGCCAATCAAATGTACCTGACAGTACAACTGAACAGTAAAGATGTTTGTGCGTTGTGTGATCCGAATTAGATAATTTCCTTGATTAATTCTAAAAACGCAACGGCATTTGAGGATAAATGGAAACCGGCTCAGATAGGTCTTCGTGGAATGACAGGAGGAACTCAGAAAATTCTTGTAGTACTTGAAGTTCTGTTTAAAGTAAAAAATATCGAGCTCGAAGTTCATCTCAGAATCGTATCTGATATAGACCACCCTATGACTCTTGTGGTAGATTTTAGTCTTAGGTGTAGTTTTGGATTATCACTGCTGGGATGTTTCTGGAGAATTCCTGGTAGAAGAAGGCATGCTTTCTCGAAAGTGGTGTAGTTAAATGCAGATCCGAGAAATTTTATAAAATGCTGTGGTGTTGTTGAGAAACTAAATGATTTGAGACCCTCATTGTATATTTTTCAAGGTTCAAGAGTTTACTGAGGAGGAAGTTAAGAAGATGTTTGAGAAAGAGATTATGAAGTATAGTACCAGTGAGTGGTGTACTGCTCTAGTTATACTGCTATGTCAATAAGAGAACTAGACACGATAATTACTTTTTACCAAATATTGATTCGATTATGGATAAATTGCGCGAAGCTAGATATTTCTCTAAATTCGACTTAAAGAGTGCTTACATTTAGGTGTTGAAAATCTTCTGTTTTTGCATTTTTAGATGATCTGATATTGGTTACGCAAACGTTCGAAGTGCACCTAAAATGGAGTTTGTGTTGCGAACGATAATAGAAGCCAGACTTGAAGTGAATCATGAAAAGTGTGAGTTATGTTATACGAGTATGCATTTTCTAGGTTACCGGGTGGATACTGAGGGGTTAAAGCCTGAATCTAAAAGGGTAGAGCTAGTCTTGAATCATCCGTTCCCCAAGAACAGAAAAGAGTTACATACAATTTTAGGTATTGTTATGTACAATTTGACAATAATACATAGGAAAAGCAAGGGCCGAGGAATACAGTATTAATTGAATTAAGATTGTACCATTGTATAACCTTTTAGAAGCGAGGAGTTAAGAGGAGTATATAAAATAATAATGACTTAGTTCCTTATCGATAACATCACTATCGTTTGTTTACTTCACATGGTTCCCAACGCTTCGTATATACATATATTGATTCTCGTGTATAAAATATTATTATATCGGTACCTAGCGATCGGACGGTTAACGATGGGTGATCCCAGTTGTAGCAAGGAGAGATAGAGAGAGAGAGAGAGAGAAATCGAGTTTATGGTGTGAGTGGAAGGTGGAGCCTCATCGGCCGGATGGATATTGGGTCGGTGTTTGGGAAGCTGTGGGTGATCGGTATAGCTACGCTTTCTCCAATAGTCGAACGGCTCACTCTGTGCGGTATCTAATCTAACGGGTCACGTGACGTCAGCGGTCAACGGCTCGGGGACCGGCGTACGCAGTCAAAGCTTCGAAAACTCAGTTGTCCCTGTCATCGATATGGAAGCCTCCGCAGGATCCTTTTTCCGAATATTATCTAATATGAGATCTATCTGAGTCCACTTATTTTATACCAGGATTCCTTTCACTTTACATGGCCGTTTTCGGGTATTTTTTGTGGGATTTACTTTATCCTCGCTTCGATTCACAGTTTTATTTCGACCTTCTCATTTTTGTCGTCCACCATCCGTTTGAGAAGCAGTGTCAAGGAAGATGAGTCTTCCTCATCTTCCAGGGAAGACTCGTCTTCTCTGCACTTTGTCTGAGGCTGTTTTCTTAATTTTCCTTGTTTTTCGACCTTCGTTCGAGTCGCATTCTTATATGTAATAAACAAATTCTGTTCATTGTAGTATGATAGGCTACTACAAAAGGAGTCCTTTGGAAAATTGGCATCAAAGTACTTTGGTCCCTTCAAAATAAAGTTCTGAGTGATATGGTCTTCCTCGTCGAAAATAACTAGCCAAAGCGAGTTAACGCACCGACCCTCGAAGTGTGAGAAGCTAATATGTGCTCGAATATTAAATTTGACTTTGTGTGAAGGGTAGTGGTTAAGCGGATGTTAAGGCATTTATTTATTTTGCAGGTAACAAACGGTGAAGAAAAGGAGGAATCACCCTGGTCGAGCCAGCTCCAGGGGTACCCCTTAAAGGGGGTGAGGAGTGCCTTAAGCGGTTGGGACGGCTCCAGCTGAAAGCTCGCCGGCATTATAGTAGCTCGCATAAGTGTTTTACGTTGGCGCTAGAGTAGGTTGTTTTGACAACATCAGCAGCCGCCTACCGCCTGCTAAATCTAGTTAGTGGCCTAGTTTTGCACGCTTAGTATTTTGTGATAACCTGTGATATTAGTGTCAAAAGTTCTTTTTCTTTTAGTATAACAATGAAGTGTGGAGTAGCTGGAAAAGCGTGCAATGTTGGCGGAAACGAACCTAATGAGTAAACTTAGCATCTGGGAAAATATTAAGTTTAGGAGTACATATTATGACGAGTATCTCGCTGCTGAACTGAGCTCATACTCGTAGCTCTGACGGTTTCAAAGATCACAGCTTCGGTTCCTATGAGAACGAATTAGTATACCTCCGAATATAAAACTGACCGATCAGCAATTCCACTTTATGTGAAGTGTCACTATGCTGATCAGAGCCGGTGCAACTGCGTCATTATTGTCCGTCGATAATAAAAAAGTAAGGAAGTTCCCAAGTGTCTGGGAAGCTTCCACTCTCAAGCGAGCTATTATACAGGCGCACTAAAATGGACCTATAAACGGAAGAGCCTTCACAACTAAACTATGCAGAATGCTATCCTCACCAATTGCCTACGATATGAACTTAGATATTGACACAACAATATTGTTAATATTTATCACTTTAAACCGAAAACCGCCATCAGCGGCAGAGCTTGGCACTGCGTCAATCCGATTGTCATCGATTATATTTGACACATATACTCGCGCAAAGCGAGTGTTAAGCTAATCTGGTATGAGCCCATGCAAAGACCCGCTTACTAGTGTCAGCAACTCTAGGTTCCGCAATTCACGCCAAATTATCCTGGAATTTTGAAACTTGAACAGGCAATTATGAACATATTTTGTCCTCGTCTAATCGTTCGCCTGCAACGTCTCTAAAGTGCCCCACTATTGCGCTGTAAGTCTCAAAGCTCAAGTCCAATCCAAGGATGCAAACCCTATTTAATTTCATAATTTTTTCGGGGCCTAATTCATCTATTGCCGCCATTAAATTATAGTTGAGCCTCGCGACTGTGGACTCAACGTCAAAATCCTCTGCCAGTAACGGCCCCTAATGAGACACCGCCAGATAGGTTCAGAGGCAGGTACCTCTACTGTAATATTAATTATGTTATGCATACTATAAAAAGGAGCAGGTACATTGGTGCAAAAATCACAGTATGATTGTCCTCCGCAAGAATGACATCAATCCAGGAATGGAATGTGGGTACTATATGCGTAGAATAGTGTTGGATAATCTGCAAAGACAGCTCTGCCGCGAGTCTGCGAAGAATATTAGCATTCATCCAAAAAAATAAAGGGGTTTATACACGACACAAACTAATGTAGGCTCAGAGTATGCTTACGTGGAATTGTTTGTCAACAAAAAGTGCGACTCCCCCCCCCATTAACGTTGCGATCTTACCGAATTACAGAAAATCAACCAGTCTCGATGACCGTATCCATGATGCTAAAACCCAACCAGGTTTCTACACTATCAAACAGATGATAAGCAAGATGATCATGTAAATGAAGACGAAGTCCCTCAATACGACCACTTAATTTTAATATATTATCAGACATCTGAATGACTAGTCCATCGATCTTTTCATTAATTATTCCCCCCATTTTTCCGAAGAGAGAGAGAGAGAGAGAGAGAGTGACAGGCTACGCAGAATCGACGAAGACACGGTGCAATATGGACGGTGGCCTCCACAACACTCTGGGGCCGCGAGAGCAGATGGCTCTTCAATGCGAGATGGCCTGTCTGACGACATAAGACCCCTGTCTTTCTCCCTCTCTGCACAATCGCTTTTGTAACTTGTCTTGCAGTTGTTTCTGTGTAGTCTATCAGCTGTGATTGAGTCGCCTGGGGGGTACCGTCTCCGGTAGCGCACTCTGACGATGGTTGGCGCTTTGTGTTCACTTCTCTATGGCACCACGATAAGTTCACAGCCTACGCGCTTAGTCGATGCATTTAATTACCTTGGCGACAACCGATGTAGGTTACGCATCAAGGTTAATCTCTCGGTCGTCGAGATAATATTAACTTTGATATTTATTCGCGTCTGAATGATTCATAGTCTTCGCACCATAGCATTCCCTATCATTACCAACTCCTGGCTGGGTACGTTGAACTTGACGAGTCCAGCGCCCGTTAAAATTTTTATACCATAATTATTTACTTTTTATATTTTACACTTCAATACTTTCGCTATATGTTATGCAGTAATCCTGAAATAATCAAGATCATAAAGTACACAGCTCATGAATAAATAATACAGCGCGCCCAAGCAGAAAAAGCGTAGAATGTCATGCGTGCATCTGGAAAGTATGATGTGTAGATTCATGACAATCGCTCGAAGAAATTAACCCTTTTTCACAATAATTTGTCCGAATAAGTTCAACAAAGTAGTATGTGGTAGTAGTATGTTTTGAGAAAGGTGCATATTTCTCAGCATTAGCCTCTCCTTCTTTTAACTCATATTATGTTTATTTAATTATAAATTTACCGTGCCTTCGGTAACAAGCAATAGTTTCGGGAATATATTGTTATAATCGCGAGTAACTTATACGTGCTCGCTTCTTAGAATTTCGCTATTTACTTCTCCCTTTATACACACACATAGACATTTGTATTACTGTATCAATCAATTCTCGAGAGTTATCTTCAATTTGTAACAACACAATAACACATTTTTTAGACCATCGGGTATTTTTCCCTAGAGAGTCTATAAATATTTTGTTATTGGCTCAATTAAATTGTTTTATTTTACTCATTTTAATTTAATCTGATCCTCAATTTTATAGTTAAGGATTTCATATTAAGGAAGTTTATGACGATACAGTATGTGTTAAATTGAATTATATCAGAAATTTAGAAATAAATAATAGATCATACATATATGTATATATACAAATAAACATATGATTTTATATCACATCTGTTTCCAGCACAGTGTAATTCTAGAAAAAATTTAAAACTATTATAAAATCTTGCAAGATTGCCATCACAAAATTGTAGAAATAAAATATGCATTTAAATTAGGTGGTTCTTGAGTCAGTTACCGAGTTAGGTGAGTTTTGAAGAGGCTGCCGAATTAAGTATTTCTTGAACCAGTCGCCGAGTTAAATAGTTTTTAGCCGTTAATATTAAATTCACCATACTGATGTCAAACTTTAAATAAATTATTTCACAGAAAACTTATCTAAATAAACAGTTTATCTAAGTTATCTTGCATTCTAGTTTTTATTAGGATCTTAAATAAATTCTTGCTGTTTATTAAAAAATGACAGTAGCAGACAGAGTAGCAGTACTCCGTGTGTAGAATTTCGAATGATGGCGCAGTTGCAACAACGTACTTTATCTAATGTTAAATTTCAGTGTATAATAGTTAAGTTCATTTTAGTGTACAGAAAGTAATTTTTTATTATGTATTAAATATAATCAAATATAATTATATCTGGCTCAAGTGTGCATTTTTATTTCTCCCTATTTTCCTTCTCTTTCCTTCATTTCAAAAACGGGCGTTTAACCAGAGGTTAAGCGATCCGACGAACAAAGAAAGTGAGAGGTAGGAATTGATTTGGCGCACTTGAACTGACACTGCAGTGCAAAAAGTTCATAGAAGCATAAAGATACAGTTTGAATTTTGTGTTGCCAGCTAAAAGATCGAGTGTTCTCTCGACAAACTGAGGATCACCACTACTGCATTAAGTTATTATGTAAATACTTGTAACCAACGCTACAGTAAGAGATAAAGATTGCGTTGTCGATTATCGTGATATTACTCGTAAATAATATTGTCGGGTAATAAATTATAATAAATTATAATAAATTATAGTGAACAGTTTTTATTATGTAATTAAATTATCGCACGTATTATTTTCCTAGCAATTTTAACTTTCTCATCGCAGAACCTACAGAATGGATCTGTTATTAAGCGAATTCTGCATTTGCGAGCTTTTAAGCTACCATGTCCTGTCACGATCTCCACCAGTAGCCTAGCTTTGATTTTGTTTAGTTGATCTGTGCATTTGGACCAATCTTTTGCATTAATTTCCGTCACGAAAGTCTTTGTTAGACCACATGTGGCGACTTTATTCAATAAACCATATGTGGTTTTTTCTGACCGTCGCCAAATCTCTTCTTTGACTAGACCCTGGACGAGGCCCACGACCGGTTCTGGTCCAATGAACCACCATTGGCTTCCATTTTTGCAAGATAATCCGCTATCATCTTTCCCTTAATACCACAGTGCTCAGGAACCCAAATTAGGATAACCTTATTTGTTTCGGCTAGTTTGTTTAGAGACTGATAGTATCCCCAAACTAACCTAGATCTGGTCGTAGAACCGTCCAGTGTCTGTAGGGCACTCTTACTATCTGAACAGATATATACTCGTGAGCCAGGAGGCATTTCAATCGGTAACTCCGCAGCCCAGTTTATAGTCATTAATTCGGACTGTTTCAGTGTTGTGTCAGTTCCTAATGGCAGTATCATACCCCTACCATTTAGTCTACAATACACCACAGCACCTGTGCCATCCTTATTTTTGGATCCATCCGTGTACTATATGTAGCCATTCCTAGAAACGTGCTTCTTCTTTGTGTCCCATTCTTCGGACACGCCCGATTTCCTGAACTATTCCATTTCGTTCCCAAGAGTAGCTGGGAAAAATATGTCCGCCACCACAGAGCCCCGCATGCAGTGGCAAGGATTGATACATAGGGGGTGTCCAGTACCCTTGGTTGAACCATTAGCAACCACTGGTCCTCTAGTGGTCAACCAGTCCCCTCGGCACGGTTACTCAGATTTTGGGATTAGGGGCTGGGTGAGAACAAATCGATGCGCCTCCTTCCGGTCGCATCGGTGAGCTGCTTATTGACCACAGAAGGAAGACCTCGCCGCTTCATGTGAAAATCTTTCTGCGGGGCGTTCAGTCGAATTACCCTGGATGTAGCAGTGCCTATTTAGAAACTCTTTTACCCTACATCCCAGCCCCATTTAAGGGGAATCTGGAGATCCCATTTATAGGGTGACTCCCATTTAAACACATGCAGATGATCATTCGCCCTTTAAGGCCCGGCCTCGCTTATTCTTAAGAAACCTCACCAAACGACAAGGTTATGTAGCCCCTAGAGAGAGGTCGTCTTCATAATCTTGTTTTAATTTGCACGATAAATTTAGTTGTATGCATGTATCATGAGTATGTCTGAATATTAGTGGTATATAGTATTCATCCTTCACTTCATAATGTACATACATTTATTTCACTCATTGTATGTGAGTGTGTATGATTTCATATTATTCATCATTTGTACATATAGCCATACTTATATTCATTGTGTCAATGTGTGTTTTAGCTGATTTTTACCTTCAAAATTTTTTCTATAGATATATAATACTATTTTTTGTTCATAATTCGCATAGAATACGAAAATAATTACTTCAGTTGGAAGCAACGATTTACTAAAATTGAATGGTTCATCAAACTAATTTGTCATTTAATTATTAAATTTAATTATTACATTATTTTTCTTTTAATTATTAGAGGTTGACGTGAAAACATTTTTCTGATTGATAATAAAGAAGTCCATCGGCCTCGTGACGATTGTTTAAGCAGCTTACTCGCTGAATTTATACAATGATGTTAAACGCAAAGCAAGATCAATTTGGACAGTTGTCGCCGGCAGTCAGATTGATTTTGGCAGTCGTCGTGTGCAGGGAGTCGTTTGTGCTGTCGTGGCGTGAAGATATGTAGTTGTAGCAGAATCGTGTCGTATCGAAGGAGAGTCGAAAAGAGTCGCGACGACAATGATGTTAGAAACTTCAGAGGGCGCTTCAGGACGGAAGAGCGACGCAGCCAGATGCCACCTCCAGCGCCAGAGGGGCGACGACTCCATACACCGCCTTCGTACCCGCAGACAACTACCACTAACGCCACCTCCAGCAACCGACGAGTGGCAACCCAGTTCGACGAAACAGTCCATAATCTGATGGCATCACCGATAAATAGGCTACGGAGGGATTCTCCCGCACGTTGACTGCTTGTTCGCCGACGGGACGGGGCTTCGATGAGCTGACGGAGTAAAAACCGCGCCGGTCATGTATTTGACAGCGGAGGTGCTGATCGCGATTGTGTGAGTGGCAGTCGAGCAACCACCGACGGATTCCCTTGTGTTTCGACACCGAGATCGGGACTCCACCCGCCACCCTGAGCAGATAATTATCTTAGAGAAATACCATTTTATCATAGATTAGAAAATAAAGCAGTGATATATGTTATAAACCGATAGACCCTTATTTGTGTTTCTTCCACTCTTTCCACTTTTTAATTTTTAAAGCAGTCGAGAGAAGCTCATGCTAATGCCTTTCCACCGAAGTCAGCGGGACCTCCCCAAAAGAAGAGAGTCTCCACCGGCTAGCTAGGCGCAATCCGTTTGGCGCCTTTTTATAAAATACATTCAGCGAGCATGCCGTTATACGACCGCCGCGAGGCGGAAGGGTCTCCCCTGTTCAGCAGAAAAGCGACGCGTCACAATTTCTTTCGGCGCTAATTGCCCATGTGACCATCATTTAGTTTGATACTGCAAGGGATAATCGGTGGTATGCAAGTGTATTCGTATTATATACGCGTTTGACGCAGTGTGCTTGTACAGTAGTGCCTTCGTAAGGTGTATTTTTGATTTTGGTTAATTTTCTTGCTTTCCTTCTCCTGCATCTTATCATTGTATTTGTTGATAAAGCTGTGATTTATCAGTATCACTCGGGTATTTCTTTGTATCTTCTATCTTAGAATTTTACTCTTAGTCGTGGAATTCTGTAAAAATTAAGGACTGTTGGGAAAAACTTTTTACTCGAGAGTATGGATTCGTTTATCGCGTACCACAGTTGGTACAGAAACTCATAGCAGTAGTCCCAGCCATATGTTATGCATATTTTGATGCAAAAGACTCGCACGCTGAAATATAAATACAAAATTGTTGCTTCTTGCATTTATTTATTTAACTTTTAATTTAATATATATTACACTGGCGAAAGTTAAGAATTTATTCTGATTATACTAAAATTTTGTCGAAAGGAAGGAACATCTAGTTATTCAGTGGATAAAAGCATTTTGCCAAAACAAAGGTATGAAACATCATTAAACAATAAACTATTAATAAACCACAAACAGGCTATTCATGGAATGAATGATTTTGACAGGTAAATTACTAGTTCAACTACTTAATACTAATTAAATGATATGTTATCAAATTTTATAGTAAATGAATTTTTAAGCATAAACATATATTGGATACATGCTTAAGGCCGCAAGCTACAGGCTTATGTAACTTCTTATATAGGTTTTAATCTTATTCTGAAAATATTCAAACCTATTTAAATATTATTTCAAATGTTCTTTCTCTATTTTTTATATGACCAAATTAAAGCTATTGCAAAACCCATTAATTGATAGATAGTTTCAGGACTCAACAAACACAAAATATGTAATAACTTTAAATTTTTCGAACCCTCGATTCCTTTTCAATTCAGACCAGCGTTAACATAGCTGTATTAATTTCCGATGCTTACAAGGAATGCCCATAGTGCTATAAACTATGTGTCGTATCACTTCCCTACACAAAACAGAGAAGGCCCTTCCGCCTCGCGACTGTCGCACAACGGCGTGCTCGCTGAAATTTATTAATAAAACGTGGCCTGCCAAATTAACGCCATATTGTTATGCGGCCTGGCGACTTGGTGCTCAACGGAGCTGCCGGTTCTCTGTGCACTTCATATATTTCGGCCCGTTAGCCTCACGTTCCATCCCTATCGCGTCTCGCGCAAACGCTTGAAGGTCGGTCATCGGTTACGTGTTCTCTTCCATCTTTCTCGCACTCATGCTTCTCTCTCTCACTCTTCCTCTATGCACCTTTACAAATGATATCGTCAAAACTATATTCAATGACTTTAATTTATGCCTATATTTACGCAGTTCCGATCCGAGAGCCTTGCGCACGAGCTCTTTTTTTTGTGGTAGCTACTGGGAGATTGAAATCTTCAAAAACATTCCCGAAGGGCACACATTTACTGATTCTTACCGACTAAACATTCCTCCCAGATGCGAGGACACTAGGCCAAACGGCCTCCAATCCGCAAGAAAAATTATGGTAGATAAGTATGGAGTCAGAAGGGAAGGAGGTAGAGTGAGGAACTGAGTAGCACCTACAATACGCAACGGATGCGAAGCGATATAAATACCTAGCAACTCGGCTTGCAGGGCCTGGATACTAAGTGGTAGGAATTAGAGGTATAATGAATGCATGCCGCTAACGTTAAAAGAGATACCCCTAAGAAAATCCGGCGATGGTGTTTTGTTTGAGTACAAAAGAATACGTACCTTATCGGAGCGACGACCGTTTGGGATGACTCTACCCTTCGGGAGAGTATCTTTTAAAGATTTCAACCTTCCAGCGGCTGCCACAAAAAATGCTTGCGAGAGACTTTGGTTGGTGAACTGAACCGAGCAGATCTGCTCTATTTTCGAGAACCCAACCACTTTCTAAGAATTATTATAACTTCAAAGACAACCAGCCCCCGGAAAAAATTCCTGGTGGAGTAGAATCTCCCACCCATTTCTCGGTTGGAGGGCATGGTACCGCCGAACTAGCGCTAACCACTCCTACCATAGAAAACTAATCGAACCTTTTCAGGGTCACATATTTTTAAACACGGTAGCGAATAGTTCGTCGCTACCATGAATATCATGCAACATTTAACCCTTATCGATACAGTGGATCTCCCAGGACCCATCTTCTCTTTCATACTATTTTGATGTTACAATAGTTTCTATACAATTTACGGGTTTTTTGTAATTTTATGATCTTGATATGTTACAAAATCATAATGTATGCAATCATTATTTATAGTTTTTATTCATTTGTTTATACAAATATATATATAAAGAAAAATCACCTTCTTTTGAAACAAATTCATTATTAAAGAAATATTTAATTACATTTTCACGACATTTCTCACAGTGCAATTTTCGGGATTGCTGATTACAAATCCTTTGTCAGATTTTTAAAATTCAAAATGGCGGATAAGTAAACAAAAAAACTATAATATTGAATAAGTTTTATTGTAATTTCACCATATTTCTTACATAGAGGTTTTGGAAGTCATCAATTACGAATCAATTGTTATATTTTTAAATTAAAAAAGGCGGATGCAATATGGGGAATGATTTATCAAAAAATTCATTATTTAAGAATCTTCGCACATGAATCTTATTTTGAGTTTTGTTGCAAGATTTTGTTAGAAAAATAATAGACTTAATAAATAATAATAATAATAATAATAAAGAAACCATCTATTCCCAAAGTATAATACTAATTTGTTAAATTATGTATTTCTATATTATTTATTTTATTAATTATAATTTTAATACATTTTAGTTCATTAATGTAAATTCAAGTTTAAAAATTTAGAAATTATATGTAATCAATTACTAATAATATAAATAGCTCGGCCGGGTCCCCTCCGGGACGACCAGGCACCTACATGATTGGTAGACGGAGGAACCAGAGAGTGGCAGGAGCTCCGGACCCTTCCAAGGCCTTTGGGAGGAAGTACCACGTCACAAGGTGATGGTTTATATGGGGTCGAGCCAAAGTTTAAACCAGATAGCCAATAAGGTTAGTTGAGGAGTTGGTCTGCTGAAACGCCTCAAATGCGTGATCGGCGAGTTTTTTCCGGGGTCATCGGTAAGCGGTGCTCAGCTGTGAGACTGGTGCTCTTCTTCTGCAGCCTTTACCTTCGCGCTCCTTATGGCAACCTTGCCTGTCTCCCTCCCTGCGATCGCCCCTGCATCGTGCTAAAGGACGATATTACTATGCCTCAGTTGACTTGTCAGGTTATTTTCGCATTTTCATAATCCGAATCACATTATTCTCTTACAATTGTTAGCTTTTCTTTTGTTCTCTGTCTATTTTTCTTCACAACGACTTCTATATCCTATGCAAAGTTAACGTTCCAGTCGACTCGACTTTCGTTTTTCTGTACAATAACATTTTAAACTCAACTCTGCATTACGACTACTTCATCAAGGATAATTATTACTGGAAAATTATTCTTGATATCGCTTACTCGCCTTTCTACCTTTTACGTCGGTTAGTCCTATAGTCGAGAAAATCATTTTAGATAACCTCACTATAACTATTTTATTAACGTTACTTTTAAGTCTTGTCACCTGTGTTACGTTTACTTATTGCAAATGCTCTGACGCTTATTTCATCATCCACAATTTACGATAGCGCATCGGGTATCTTGAGATGCACCCCTTCGAAATCTCATTGCTAGAACTTGAGGACTCATTGCATCAAGATGGTGTTGAGAGCGCTGCTACTATGTCACACTATATTGTGAATGATAGCAACGAGTCAAGCCGTGTGTGCCGGAGCTTCGATCAACACTGTTTTTTTCTTAGGACTTTAGCATAAAGCCGGTTAACGGGCCGGAAATCTGTTTGTAGTATAGTTAGTAGGAGAATAAAGAGTGCAAATTATTATCAAAAAAACCTTTGTTATTAATGCCCTAGCCCCAGTAAATATTAATCAACAGTTGATCGTTATATATTGAGTAGGCCAAACGCGACGCGTTACAAATTTGCTGAGAGGTGATTAACCAACTCTGTTTCACGGAATTTCTGTATTACCATATTTAATTAACGTAAAAACGCTTATAACTCGATACTGTCTCTATAGTTTAGTTAAAAAATTAGTTCAACAACATGCCCCTTCAGCATACCTCACATTATATTAAAAAAGATTCTATCGGATCTATTTAGAATTCTGCTTTTGTTTGAAATCCCTGCTGATCTAAAAAGTAAATTAGGAAACAATCATTGTTTCAAAACTCTGTCTATAAAGGACATTCCAGAGGTAAAGTGAGAAATAATTATATTCAAATGTATAACGAAATAGAATTTACATTCATTTCAATTAGAGATTGTGACGTGGGGGATCTTGACGGAGTCCGAAGCACCAGTTATTATTCTCCGGTCGTGCACACCTACCCGTATGCAGGATCGAATTGCCCCGAAAGGGACCCAGCCGGACTAGCCTGAGCAGTTAACCGTACGGTAGGATTCGCGAAAAGAGGGGTGGATGCAACACATTGTACACTCGGAGAGCTGTGACGTACCGCAGTCCGTATATGTCTAAAACCCACTTGAGATGCTGGTCGACGAAGTGAGTATTGTGAGATAGCAGGAGCCCTACCCAGCGAGTAAACGAATAATAGTTCTAAGTATCGGTATTGTGTCTGGTTCAAGTGAACTTGATAAGTTCGGCTGCCACCACTATCTTGTGTCTTGTAAAGCCAACCATTTGTTGAAATACCTACTACCTTTGGAATTCATCACAGACTCACCAATTTCCTTCTTTTTTTCCTTTAATTCCGAAATTTCGAAATATAATAAACACATAATAAACACATCAAATCTTTGGCGATTTTGAATTACCTTTTATTTCATTTTTGTTCTACATAGTTATATTTTATTTTTCAATATAATACAAATTTAACGTTTATTAGTTTTAGGTTCTTTTTTCGCGAGATCTACAGTAACGAATATCAAAATTCCGATGACCAACTTTCATCTAAGAATAAACTTTATAGATATACAGATAATAATCCTACAAAGTTAAATATAAATTCTTTTAAGAGCTTTTTAAAAACTGATCAAGAAACATTCGAAGAAAATGATATATATCATATTGCAAGTAATGTGAAGAGTATCATACCTTTTTGCAAAATTGCTTTTCCTGATTTAAAGTTTATACAGACAATAGATATTATTGAACCACTATACGAAAAAGATCGAAAACTTTGTCGAGCTAAACTATTGAACTCAATTAATTGTAGTCTAAATTCAGATATTAGAATGTATGAAACTGTTTATGACCTTGATGCTTTAGTAACTAGTAAAGTAGAATGTAATCGAGTAAATAATTTGCTTATTAATAATGACGAACAAATCGTTAAAAAAACAACACAGAACAAAAGTCATCTTTATTTTGAAAGTAGATTTGAATGTGGAAATCTTCGCAGAGCTATTCAGGTTAGTAGAGTGGGTTCTCAGGTTAAGGGATACTGGAGACATTTTAAGTTTTTGTTAATTTTGACAATTACAGGAGGGCCGATCGCGCATCAAAAACCCTCTCCCCGCCACCACGTGTCGCCGTGAAAATAAAGAATAGAATTATCGCACGAAGTAATCTGCTGAATCCACCATCTTTTCTCGTCCAAAACCGAAGAGAGGTGCTACCCTGCGGTCTAACATGACGAGACTATTATAGTTGTCAAAGCAATATATTGTTCCGGCTATTATAATTAGTATTATTTGTAAAAAATACTAAATAGAGAATCAACTAACAAGCCTTGAAACCTAAATCGACATTGTAAACGCAATAATTCGTAATGTCAAATTCGAATAAACGAAATATATATGGGTGAGACTAGATATACGCAACTTGACGACGAATCATTTAGCATATTCTCCAAAAAGGAATTTCATCGTTTGACCCAATCGCTTGATAGTCAGATCTATGCTGTTTGTACAAACATTTCTTCGGTATTAGAGGCATACCATCAATGTTGTAGTGGGATCGAATATATTAGTAACAAGCAGTGTAATATTGCTTACAAAATTAATTAAGGCAAGGTGAGTTCGAGGAAGATAAATGACAAACTGTCGCTCAAAGATAAATCAAATTACTGGTTCGCTTTTTGCGACAGGGCGTGTATTCGAGAATAAGCGGAGGCTAACTACTACCTCGCTCACTCCCCCATAATCTAGCAAGACATGCACCAGACGCGTGGGCGATCGATGAGCGACGCACTAGATAACGCCGTCAGCATCATAGAGGCAACAACCATCGACGCCGCCTCAAGCATCCGATGGATGGTTCGTCCAAGAGCAAACGCAGGTGAGTAGGCTAGGGAGAAGAACTTCCCGCGCTGGAATCATTATAAAATAAACTCGTGGACCTTATTTCTAATTTCCCACCGACATGTATTCTTCGAAGCAGACGAGTAAAGCTCGTACCAGTGCCTTGCCTTTGAGGCCAGTGAGACCTTCACAGGAGAAGAGAGTCTCGATCAGCAAGACAAGACGCGACGCTAATTTTGGCAAAAATAATCATAAATAAAATTTGCCGGATATAGTTGTGATCGGGACGTTTGACTTTACGCAGCAGTCGTATTTATTTATCTCGGGACGAAATACAGTGGAAGAGTGAGCAAAAACATTGTCGGGTAAAGATAAGCGAACACATTAGCGAGCGAAGACGTTACCTAATACCAAACATTAAGCAGATTTAAATTAATTTGTAGATTGTAAACATACTGGCCTCTGATTTAATTTTTGTATATTCGTCTACGCTAATGTCGGGATGAATACAAATACTTTTAGCATCGGGATATGCGACTTGCATGACCACGATACTGGACCAACTCGACTTTCGAATTTACCTAAAATCAAAGCGAAATTCATGTGTCCTGTTGTGAGCGGCGAACATACCAACGAATACACAGCGCCTGATAACCTTGTAACGAAAGTCGAGATGGCTAAGAAAATAGGAGAGCTTTTTATAATTTTTTGTTGATTATTTAATATGATCTAGGTATAGATTGATTCAAATTGTCTTGTCCTCCTTATTATCTCGACCCGTTATCAGCTATTATTTCACTCCGAGGTCTGCGTAAAAGAATAAATAATTGTGCCAACGTAGCATGCTATTAGTCTGAGGGAAGTATAATTTTATATCCCCTGTAAGGAGGGTATAAATCAAGGCATTATTCGTTGCTTTTTTTGGGTACTAGGAAAATTACAGCCATCTCCTTAAATGAAATTAATAAAACTACACGGAAGAATTACTTCACCCTGCACTATTTTCTTTTTTTGTCCTTTCTAGATAGAAATAGATAACGTAATTTTCATGTAATAATATTCTGTGATTTACAAAATTACTAAAAATTTTTTAGTGAGTTTTACTGATCTAGCAGTAATAGGTATCGTGCCCCCATGAACTTTTATCTAAGCACATTGGAATAATTGCAGACCTCAAAAGATTTACTGTGATGACGTTCTTACCAAGTAATCATGCATTGCTCGATATTTTCCCGATAGAGGGATCCTAAGATTTACGGAATCCTTCGAATAGCGTGTAATTTTTAATCCTGTTTAAATTTAAGCTAAACTTTTTTCAGAAGGTAGGGAAGTGAGCACATCCCCCTGACCCTACATTTGAAACAGTGAGTAGTAATAAGAGAGCTCTTTATATGGCGGTTACCGAAAAGCGGTAATAATAGTCCTGTTTAAGTCATGGAAAAGTCGAATGCTGTATCGCGATATAAAAACGTGGATTCTCAAGAACTTAAAGGCCGAACTGGAGAGGATCACCCGAAGTAGTCCACGCATCTGGAGAGAGAGATTATTTCGGCAAGATTTGCAAAGCCATTGCGGGAACAAGGTGACAGAGGCGAAAGACATCTGTTAGACATCGTGTTAGTACACACTATGATATCTCGCTATTGGATAGCAATCCAAATGCGACGACTATATCGGTGCCATAGTATCAACTATAATGTGACGACGATATTAGACGGTCCGCCTGGAGGGAGATATAGGAGAAAGAGAGTTAAGTTAGATATTACACAGAGGAGTTGCTGACATTACAATACCTCCTCAGCCCTACTTCACTATTCTGGCATTATCAAACCTCACTTTCCATTTAGCAACGGCTAATTTCACGCATCGTCAGTAGAAGATCGAACTTAGTTATTCTGCCGCTACCTCTGCCATTTTTTGAGGATGCGGAGTTGACGAACTGCTGTCCTCATCTCGATACAGCGTAAGTTGTTATCGAGCTTGTCTAATTCGTCAAAACACAGCGATACAAGGATCGATAATAATGCCTCGAGCGTAAGCAAGTGCGGCTTAATAGCTGAAAACGGGGCGAAATCCGAGATGGGCTTACTTCAATAGAACAACAAATGCAAATAACGCATATCCGTGTGAATGCACAAATAAATTTTTATAATACGCAATACGATGTAATTTTCAAATTTCTGCTGCTGAATTAATAATAATATATTCTATTATAAACCAAATTTATCATGGTTATTCGATAATCCTTTCCTCTAAACAACCTTACTGTACAACTGACAATATTATAAAAAAAATATACAGACAAAAATAAATAAAAAAAACTCTTACAAATTGGCACTTGACTGCAGACAAGGAAAAGGAAATATAGAATCAGCTAATTTTAAACGACGGTATGGTTATAAACAATAATGAATAATAAAATAAATGACAAGATCGGGAAAAATACTTAATAATACGGACGAAGCTGTTAAAGAGCAAGAATTGAGTGAGTTGAGAGCTGAATTAAAGCGAATAATGACTGAAAGTGCAAGAATGAGTAGAGAGAATGAGTTATTTAAAAATCAAGTAACGTAATTACGAGAGTAAAATCTTAGTTTACAAAATCAATTAAGCAAAAAAAAGTACAAATAATATTGCAATAAACTCGTTTCGGCAATGACACTGCAAGAACGCAGGAGGAAAATTTGAATCTTGAAAATCCACGAGCTCGTTTATGAAATACGGTATTAAACGAGAACATAAATATAGATTATAATAACTCTTTATCGAAATCTTGCAATTCTAATAACCTGTTAATAGCAATACTTCGACAATTTCAAACTTTACAAGTTAATTAAACGTTACCGACTTACAAAGATGAAAATATAAATCCATTCGAATTTACCGAAAATATCAAAAAGTATTTTATTCATAAAAATATTACTGAATCGCAAAAAATATTTTTAATCAAACACGCATTGTAGGTAAAAACAAAATAATAATACAATGCCTGAATCGAACCATTTCAATGTTATTGCGAATTCAATACATTTTTTTTGAAATTGTTTAATTCAGATGCTCAGGTTTAGAGCATCAGACAGTTCTTTGTGTGAATTTTTCATTAAACAAGTGCGCGCGGAAAAATATTTTAAAGAAAATCATGGGTATAAATAGAATTTTATAATAATTAAACAATTACTACGCGGGAAAAAGAAATTATAACTACGGTAGATTTTCATGAAACTAATAAAATTATGCACCCGCTCTCAATTTTAAATTTATCGTTTAAAGAGCAGAGTAATGGTAGATTATTTCAACAGGTAAATAATCGTCCAAATCATAATTCAGTTAAATAGGTATTCAAGAGAGCTAGAGCAAAATTTGAATAATAACAGATATCGCGAAAGTTATGACAATTATGACAATTCGGAAAACAAAATATACTGAAACTGGCGCCGACGCGAGTAAGTAATACTACGAATGGCGTATAGAGAAACTTCAGACCGTTCTGACAATTGCTGAACAATTTGATTTGTATTTAAAATCTGTTATAAATTTAATCGAGTTACTTATAAGTAATTTTGTTATTTATTTGGCAGTAGGAAAACGGACTGTAACGATTAAGTATCCAGTAAAAATTGAATTAAGCGTATTTCATTAAATTTTATATAAACCTATAAAGTTAAAATAACCAAGGCGTATACAAACTTTTCGAACCAAAGTAAGATAATCTCTTTTTATAAGAATATAGAAAATCTTAAAATAAATAAATTGACAATGAATTTCATAATTAATTCTATTTGTTTAAATAAATATAATAAGAGAAGAATCTTACAAATTTGCAAACGCTTTAAAAGTTATTTTATCTAAATAAATAAATGTGAGCGCATATTAAGACGCGTGGAAGTGACAGAGAGACTCAGGAAGCATCTCACTCACATTTACAGTTTTCGCAGAGCGCTTACACTATAAAAGAAAAGCCTGGGCCATGCAAAAGTCAGTCTCACTGTTTCCACTGTATATTCAATTTCAATTCAATCCTTAAATCCATCCGTACTATCCGTTTCTTTATACTTTATTATTATTATATACTGCAATTTTTATAATCAACAAGAACTACTATACCAGAATAAAAAAAAATGAGTCAGGAACAATTCGTAAAGTCAATATTTAACACGACCAAACCATTTATTCCTTATTTTACATGTCCACATTATTCAAGGTTTTATAAGAATAAATTTTTCTGCCTCTTCCCTAGCTCGTGCGCTCAGACACAGGCTAGAAACGAGGTAATTGACGGGTTAAGTCAAACTTAACTTGTCGAAAGTGTGACTCCCATTTTCACAAGGGACAGACGTCATATGGTTAATCCTTTCTAAAAGGGGGATAATTGTAATGGATTAGTTTAGTGAGCTTTATATGTAATCATAATAATATATAGCGTACGCCAATTCGTGTTGAATTTCGAGTAATTATAGTTCTTGACTAGTACGTGCCATCCTTGGTCGCAACTCGCTTGTTGACGGACCAAGAAGGATCTCCAGTATCAATAATACGATCTATAATTGCATATTTGAAATGATTTCTTTCACAAGAGTAACTTTGATATCTGAATGCCTAAATATGGTTAACAAGATTTCGCTGAGCTATCCTGGCTCCAGAGTTTCCGTGAAATCTTTCTTTTGGGAGGTTCGAAAACTCTCTAGGTTTTTCCTTACTAAAAAAGTCTAGAAATTTCTCGAGGTAATATAAATGGTATTAGTGATATGATACTGGTGACATCATAGTATTTTTATTTAATTATTAATGAAAAAATATTTTTGGATTTATACGTATATGTACATGTACGAATTATATTACTATTACTATTGATGATTGAAAGATTAGTACCGATGATGATTGAGGTAAATTAGAATATTAATGTATATCTAAAAATACTCAGACAAGATGTTAAAACTACAAAATAATCCAATAACTATCACCGATGTGAACACTTAATATTAATAACTAATAATACCTAATTAAAGAAATGTAGATGTTCGAACATAAACAAACAAAACGATTATTGTGGCTTCTTATATTTCATTTGAAAATAGAAAAAAAGATTTGGATTATAACTAAAATTCTACATTTTCCTTTCAAAAATTTATTATTTAATTCTTTAACTGTTCTATTATTATTGTTATTAATTAATAATTAATTTTTATGAATTATGATCGTTGTTAATTATTGATTTAATTTGAATTAAATTAAATTAACTTGCTATTAGCTATTGAGTATCAAAACCATTAGTCATTAATACATATAATTTCGGACAGATTACAAATTGCAGCCTTTATAACAGGATGTTAGTCTTAGATAAAAAAAAAGTTCCTTAGTGTAATTCCGAACATGTATCGATTATTTGTTTAATGGTCTAGCGTCGTGCCCTAAATAAATTGGTTTTAGTGAAAATAACTTGCGACGATTAGGGGCCAACCGGATAGGGGCAACGAGGCGTGAAATTCGGTCCACTGCAGCAGCTATTCAAGGAGAGAGGATATTTATGCATGAGATCGGCCCTCGTTCCTTGCTCGATCGCATGATTTCTTCGGTGTATCTCGGGCTACGTGAGCGCCCAAGACTTAACGAAAGAGACAGCGCAAAGAGGAGGATGCAGTCCTTATGCAGGATGGCAGTTTGTTCTACAGATGAACACCTTGAACAGAGAAAGACCTAATTTTCATCTCTGTACGCATCTGCGGAACAGAAACCTCTTTACGGTCACCCCTGACGGGCTGATCGGATTCACCAGAAGAGAATCAATAGATCAGCGAGGCACTCCGGCTTACGCAGCCGTAAGATCTTGTAGACTTGCAAGTACATAAAATATTCTCTGCAACTGTCCACTCCGGTCCAAGCCAATCAAACCCTGTAGGAGTAATATGATCACCCCACTAAGCACCAGTGGAATACCGCACACAAGATTTCTGTGAGCGTTACAGCCTTATCCTGAGTTCTAGGGACGCACTAAGTTAACTATAGAATTATAATTGAAATGAGGAAAGACCAGAGAATGTATTAGTTTGGCATGAAGAGCCTTCGTAGTGTACTGACGGAATCTCGGGACATTTAAACGTTCAAAATTGAATGCATGAAGTCAATTTTGAATACAGTATTCAAAACTGCAGTCAACTGAGAATACGGTTTTCAAGAATCCGAAATTTTTATACTTAATCATATACTTGCATTCAGACTTTGATTACGTTTAGAATTTAATATATGTTGTGTACACGGAAAAATCCACCTATCTTGAACTATTCTCAACCCATGCACCGAGTGATGGCAGGAAGTTTCGACGTCCTTCAACCTGCCCTCTCTTGCATCTGCACTACCAATGGGCACTACGGGTGGCATCGGGGAGTGCTGATCCGGTGGGGTATCTTGATAAAAGCCGTTTGGTTAGGGGGCAAAGGAGTTGGTCAATGGAGGCGACGAGTTCAGCTTTGAGTCCTTTCGACAAAGACGGAGGCTGGACCATAGTGAGCTCCAGGGACCCTCCCTGTCCCAAGCCTTGCCGACACGGTTTTTGTTGTCAGTGGATAAATCCAAGGAGGCACTAGGGGGTGGGACCTCGCGGTCCCCCGTTCATGATTCAACCTCCGACCGAGAGATTCCTCTCCTTCCTTCTCAAAAGTCTGGCCCGTCGTCTCAGGAGAACTGGTGTCAATAATGTTTCTTAAATGCTGGTTTTGTAGTGAATATTTCTTTATTCGTTTGACTTCTCTAGTCCTTCCACCCACGCTGGCCCTAACTAGTGGATTCGGCGTGAGAGCTACTGGAAGTTCGGTGGACGAGTCCTCTCGATTTCAGGGTTCGATGAGCGAGTCCTCGGCCTTGCCGCCAATTAAAGTCATCAATATAAGCGCTTGGCCTTGCGGCTAGTTAGAGGTTCAGAGAACAAGTGCTGGGCCTTGCGACCAGTCAGAGGGCCGGAGAGCGGATGCTCTTCCTCCAAATTTCGGCGGGCGAGTTCGCTGATTTTTGTGGGGTTGGCCGCAGTTGCTCCGATACCGATAGTGGGAGAACTTTGCGGCGATGGGGCGCGGTAGTGGGGTGCGCATGACGCTCTTTGATCCCCTTACAATCTTTGAGTTTTTGATTATTTTTCAATTTGTTTAAACATTATATGCCTATTATTGTATACTTTATTAAGTAACTAAGATAATCGATCGAATGTAGAAGAGGTCATTTTTTTAATTCCATCTTTGCTCATACCGATCAGAATCCCTCCTACGTGCGATCGTGATCTCTCTCTCTCATACGCATGTAACATAAAATACAATATCTGGACAATGTCGGCCGCATTGCAATACTAACCATAAGTCGGATGGAAACTTGGTTGCTCACTTTCTTTTCGCTCACATTTCCAGGGATCACTTGATAAAGGGCCGCAGAAGAAATGGCTATCGAGCTCTCAGGTAGTAATGCTACAGATGCTCCCATTAGCGCTATTAGTGCGATCGAGAAAAAATAGAGAGAGAAAGGATGTATTTCGACACCGCTGATGGTCTTTGGAACTTTTGTAGCGAGTCATACGCGGTGATTCAATGATCCAGAGTTTTCCTACCAAAATGTCAACTAGGTAGCTCCAGTCAAACAAATCTTTCAGATACATGGCTTAGGTTTCCTCAACTTTTTTAGTATTATTAATTACACTTTATTCTTTATTTTTCCTACTTAAATTGGATCGTAGATATCAGAATAATAATTAAAGATTTATTAATACCTGATGCATTTTATAATTTCAAATAATATAAATAGTTTGAAAGTTATGTATTTTTATCGTTATCATTAAAATTAATATGTTATCAGATTGGCTTGTCAGAATATGAACTCGTTTTAACACCTGATGTGAATAGTAAATCACAACATCAATGGTTCTATTTTCAAGTTTATAACATAGATTCCAGTAAATTATACACGTTTAATATTATAAACTGTGAAAAGCCTAATTCACAATTTAATTTTGGTATGAAACCTGTCTTATTCAGTGTAATCGAAGCATTAAGAGGACGCATAGGTTGGGTCAGAGCTGGTGTTGATATATGCTACTATAAAAATTATTATTCTAGAAAAAATAAGAACAACAATTATCACACAACTTCATTTAGTGTTATATTTCCTCATTCAGATGATGTTTGCTATCTAGCTTATCATTTTCCCTACAGCTACACACGACTTTTAACAAGTATAAAAAATTGGCTGCATTCTGTTAATAATTCAATGATTTATTTTCGGGTTGACAATCTCTGTAATACACTGAATGGTAATGAAAACCCCCTTCTTACTATAACAGCACCAGATATAAGTAAAAATCGTATACAGGTAAGCACATTTTAAAAAGTTTATGAAATATTATTAAATATAATAACATTAAAATTTTTTATTATGTATGACAGAGACATTAATTATTAATGATTATATTTATATTTAACCCCGATACAATGTACTATTGAATTAAATATAGAGATTATAAGAATATAGATGGGAAATGTTGGTCAATGTGTTGTGACGTGATGTTTCCTCTCCAAGGCTGATTTGCACCCGTGTGCCCTTCATGCAGGTCCATGGTCGCCCCGAGAATCGGCCGGGCTAGCCCTGAGTGGCTAGCCTTGCGGCGCGGGTTGGTATCGCGGAGGAAGGGGGGAGACACTATAATCATTTCTTGAATCTCTGGGGCAATAGCATACTTATTCGCGCCCGGGCGGGCTCTAGCCTCGACCTGTACGTTCCGCCCGCTTCGAGTCGACTGGGACTAGTAGGGCCACCTGGTATGCCACCAACCTTCGGTATAACTGGCTTCCCTTTCCTCTGATTCCCGGCATTGACTTCCGGCCACGGACGCCCTAGGTCGCCTTACCGCCGGTCCTGGGATGTTGGTCGGGCTCGGATCGGTGGCCTCCTGTGGTTGTCATTGGAGGCGCTTAGCGGCTTGCAGGCCCCTGTTTTAGTAGGACTGCTCATGGTTCTCGGAGAGCGACACGCTGCTTGGGCGTCCTTCCCTTTGAGACCGAGTTATTGTATCTCCTTTTCTGGTAGACACGTCACGCTGCCGGTCCCTCCTCAGCTTCCTAGGGAGCCGAGTGAAGGAAGCTCACCTTTCGGCTTCGTCGGGGTGCATCCTTGGCCGGCGCAGGCGATTTTGGCCGCCTTTCTCCAAGCCCTCCGCTTCCGCTCGAGGTGGCAATAGTACTCATCGTAACGATGGCAGGTCCCGACCGCCACTTCGGTGCGGTCACAATTTCGGCAGGATTGCCGTATGCAAGGGTTAGGGCATTATTGCAATATCTCTGGAACCACGCTAGAGCACCCTTCGGCACTGGGTCTCCACGCTGGGTATGCTTCCCGCGCGTGTCGGGGGTCCATCCCTTTAGCTCCCCTCGGAGGCGCGCGGGCGCTCGCAGACCGGGTCTCCTGGGCCTTCGGCAGACCTACCGCCCCTGAGAGAGTCAGTGTAGAGTTTAAGACGACTCCATAGTTCCACTAACCCGGGATTTATCAGCCGCGCCCTCCCAAGGAGACATTCTCGCGATCACGTGGCTATAGGTGCTTTCGTGAGTCATTTTGGGAGCTGGGATCGGGGCCGCCGTCATGTCGGAGGAAGCTACTGTTGCGGCACCGCGAGGGCTGTCGGGCCCGGCTCGCTGATCTCCATCGGCTCCGGAGCTGGGGGCGAGAAGATAAGTGCCCCCACCACCCTTGCCTCAACAGAGCCGGTCGGTTGTAAGCAGGGTTGGAACGTGGCGTGACGCCTGTTTCGGTTATAGACCCGTCTGCGTTTCGCCCTGGCCTCATCATTAGAACGACGAAAAAAATGAGGGCTCGGGATCAATGGCGATAATCGGGCCCTTTCTTTCCACATCTCTCCTGAGGCTCCTGCTGGATCGTGGAATCCTCCCAAAATTCTGTGCTCATCCCAGCTATGATGATCTACGCCAGCATATGCTCAATCACCATTTTAAGCATTCTATTCAACCTTTCTACTGGGTTTCCTTGAGGACTGAAGGGTGAGGTCGTAACATGCTCTGTTCCGTATTCCTCTAACACCTCTTTCAGATGTCGGTTGATAAAATGGGCGCCATTATTCGTCAGCAAGAATAGTTGGGTTTCCCAACGGACCAGGACTAAGTCCGCCAGAGCGTTTGCTACGGCCCTCCCGGGCGTGGCTCGCAATGGTAAGAGCTCAATCCACCGATTAAACAAATTCTCAAAAACCACCACGTAACGGTGTTGGTGTTTACTTCGGGGAAGTTCGATCAGGTCGGCTGCCATCACTAGCCAGGGACTCTCCACGACCCTTTGGCCATAAGGCCTACCTGGGATCCTGTTGGGATACTTTGTATTTCTGGCATACCTCGCAAGCTCTCACAAAGTCCCTCACATTATCGTAGAACCCAGCCCAGTACAATTCGCTTGCTATCCTGTCGAAGGTCTTCTTTATTCCTAGGTGCCCGGACGACGGATGAGTGTACGCATCTACCATGACCCTGGTTCTGTGCACGGCGGATACGACGAGCCTTCATTCCTCCTGTCGAAAAGATATCGGATATAAGAGTTCATCGACTAAGTATCTGTACAGCATACTGTCATCAATCTTCTACTTGGGAAATTTCTTAGTGGTTTGCTGGACATCTGTCAATCGATTTAAATACCAGGCGATGATCTCAAGCTCGTCTGTAATGTACCCTCTCGAAAGCGCGTCTAAGACCTTATTTAGGGAACTTTTGGTGTACTCTATTTTAAAGTCCCATTGCTGCATCTCTGAGGCCCATCTCGCTGGATGCTCAGTGGGGTCTTTGAGATTTCTAAGGCATTTTAGGCACTATCCATCCGTGCAATAAATTCATAGGCTTCTAGGTATGGCCGCAGCTTTTGGATGGCCCGCAGAACGGTAAGGAACTTTTTCTCCGTAGTGGTGTAGTTTTTCTCTGCCGTGTTCAAAACACGACTCATATACACTACGGGATACTCGTACTCACCCTCGTCTTCCTGGGTCAAAAGAGCGTCGATGATAAAATTGCTAGCGTCACTTTCACCGTAAAGGGCTTCGAGAAATCGAGGCGTACCAGCACAGCGTTTGGAGCGTTGTAATTTCCGATTCCATGGGAATGAACCGGAAATGCCGTCACACCATCCCCGGGAAGATTCTAAGCTCCATTGCGTTGCGGGGGGCGGGGTATTGTAGTACAACCGGCTCATTCACCCATGATATGGCTGGCCTCTGCTGAGGCTGGTCGTTTTCTACAAAGGCCCGCCACTCTCCGCTCGGGATACGTCATCGTCCCCCGCCGAGCTGTACCTCGAATTCCCATCTCCGGAAGAAATCGATGCCGAGAATCATTGGGTGATCCATTTCTGGTATGACCCTAAACTCTATCGTCCCTTTCTTATTCTCAACGGAGAAGATCACCCGAAGTACGTTCATTATGTGTTGTACCGTATCGTAGAAACCTCGTATGACGAATTATTCGGGCAGTCATCAGGCTCTAAAGGGATCAACCGCATCGACCCTGATCAGCGAGACCTGGGCTCTCATCCCTCAAGCGTTCTTCATGTGAAGACCCGGTTTCTGGTTCGCCCTGGGAGGGTACAGGAGTATCTTGGGGTCGGCTCACGGGCCTCTTCCCCAGGCCCCTCTCGGGGACGCTCGAAGATCGGCCTCAATTATCGAGAACCAACACAGACGTTCCTCTGATCCTCGGGCTCAAAGAAGTGGCTTTCGCCTCCTCTGATTCATCTATGTTCGATCCTAAATTTGACGCGCAGGAAATAGTAAGTGACTCTACCGCCTTGCGTTGAAGCTTTTTAGGCACTATCTCACCTGAGTGCAATTGGGGCACGTCGTGAACGTCAGACCGGGCCGATCGCAGGCGGACTCTAGCGGCCTTCTTGTAATGGGTCACGAGCCTGTCCAAAGGCCCCCCCCCCCCGCGGCTAACGTCATGATTGGGCTCCTGCACCCTTCCAGTGCCTCCGGAAGAATCTCGGGCCCGGCCGCGTGTAATCCCTCGACCGAATGGACAACGTGGGCTCTTCTCAGTCGGAGTGTGGTGTGGATAGGTTTCCCTGCGGACCACGACTGGTGCTCGGGACTGATTTTCGTGGTGACCCTACCGGCTGCAGAGAGGGGTTGTGCTGCGCCTCGCCCGAGATGCCTGTCTCGGAGTTGGGGACGCGTCGCAATCGGCCACGAGCCGCACACCGCCAACCGCTTGCTCGAGCTCAATTAGTCGAGGTTGCAGGCCTGACAGGACATGCTGGATAGCCGATAGCCATGTCCAAGGCTCCGCTGATAGGCCCAAGGCCTCTTCACTGAAGAGGTTTGAAAATTCCTCCGTAGAGGTTTATGCTGGGCCACAACGCAGCGGACGCATAATCCACACTATCCTGGAGCCACACTGTCTGCTGGGGGAACTGGACCTAGCCAGGCTCGAAGGAGAGGAGTATGGCCAGCCATGTGGGTACCCCTGACTCAACCGCGTATTCACCTTCATGCCGACAATGTCAGCCTCCTCTCCTCCCCCCTAAAACAATACCCCAACTCAGCGATTAGTCGGAAACAATCAATATAGGGTGTTGACGAGGATCTAACTCCTCCTTTGGGCCAACGGAAAACCCTCCCTTCTAGAAAATCTGCTGTAAACAATAAATACAGAAAAAAAAATAATATATTAAAAAAAGAAACAACAAACGGAGCGAAAGAGCTTATCACGGCTATAACTGTGATCTCATTTGTAATGAATATATTCGACGTCTTGAAGGGTCTATCCCTCCATGACTACCACGATTATATACGCACTCTCGTTAGTGCGTACACACCCAATCCCCACCACAATGCTCCCATCACTGCTTCCATCACTGCGAAAGCACTAACCTATAATATGAATTTGCTTCTCTGAAAAATTATTACAGTCTTGTCTTAGTATCCGTTCCGGGTTAGATTTAAAGAGAATGAAATACATAAGAATGAATAAGATAGACAGAGAGAACTCGGAAAATGTACGAAAAAAAGAAACGCCCGGCCCGCGCATTTTGATTATTATTTAGTCTCTGTTTCCACTGTATCGCTGTCGTTTTCCACACAGTCCATTCTAAGTCCATCGCGCTCTTTCTATTTCGCAGTCAATCTGTTATATTCGCGCGTTATCAAAACTCATTCCTAATCCAAGTGTTAAATACACTCGTATATCATAATTCATAATTTCAAATAAACAAAATAGGTCAGGTGTTTGTACATCTTGCTGAAATTGAGACATTCGATCTTGTAAAAGGGGCAGGACGTTACAGATAAAAAGCGATCGAAATCTTCTTGGACTGAACGTACAGGAATAATAGAAACTGAACAAAAAACGCTCGTTTTTAAAACTACACAAACAATAAATAAATGATTTACATATGTCATTGTTAAAATATAAGTAAATTTAATTCAGAAACATACTGTATATTCATATATAAAAAGACGAGTCGAATATACACTACATGTAAACTTCACTTACACAGCTCGTATGTTCAATGTGTGTGCGAAAAGTACAATAAGAAGGAGAAACAGAGTCGTAAGTCTTGAGGCAGATTCTCTCGAACGCTAGTAGAAGAAGGTTGTCTCTGGCTTATAATAGAGAAGAAAGTAAATATATAAGAAATACATTCTTGTGTAATAATCATTTTTTTTAACCTTTTTTTCCTAACATGGTAGCAGAACATGGTTGAAATCACGAGCTCAAAAAGGCTGTAAAATTAATAAAAGTTTGAGATGTTACGTGTATGGTTAAAGTTAAGAATAGATAAGTAGAATTTGAATAAAAAATTTGACTAGAAAATAGATATTGAAAGACTAAGGAAAACATTTATATAAAGAATACAAGAAGTCATGATACTGAAACGTGTTATATTTGGAAGCGACAGTTACGAGAATCGAGAAACAAATATGGTGGATGACTTCAAAATGATATTACCAATATTTGATGGTAGCGATTACAGTACTTGGAAAAAAAAGATTATCAACGCTATTGAAGCTAAAAAATGTAAAAAAGCTATTATACGAGAAAGAGGAGATACAGAAAATGAAGGCACATAGAATGAAGTTGATCTGAAAGCGATGAATTATATATATATATATATATATATATATATATATATATATATATATAGTGCACTATCAAATAGAGAAATGGAACATATTTGTGATGAAGAAACAAGCTATAAAATAATTAAAATTTTAGATAAAATGTACTTAAGTGAATCGACAGCATTACAGATTTGTATAAGAAACAAGTTGGAAAGAATTAAATTGAAAGACTACACGGAAACAAGTGAATTTTATAGTAACTTTGAAAAATTGATAATTGAGTTGAAAAATGCCGGAGCAAAAGTGAATAAAAAGGAAAAATTAAATTATCTGCTAAGAACACTGCCAAACTCACTAAGCCATATTGGAGATTTGATTGATGTGTTAAAAGAAGAAGATCAAACTGTTGATTTTGTGATAAATAAAATAATAATGCACGAAGAAAGTGAAAACGAGGAAAACTCAAATACGAGAAGAAAAACTGGAAATTCAAATGTATTTAAAACCGAAATAAAAAAGGAAAGAACGTGCTACAGATGCGGAAAACATGGTCATCTTCAATCCGAGTATACGAATAATGTCGCAGGGTCATCTTGGCGAGTGCAAGAGGAAGGGGACACCTGTATGCACGAGGAGGTGAACGCTTTCAACAGTAGCGAGACAATGGATATTATAGCAGAGGCAACTACAACAACAGAGGGAGACTAACGTTCATAACAGAAGTACAAAGTAAGCAAGCGTATAATGTTGAAGCAAATAATTGTGAAAACAGATTAGAATGGATTCTTGATAGTGGCTGTAGCGATCATAAAAATTGGTGATGGGAGAGTATTAAATGCAACCAAATTGGGAAACATACAAACTACTTTTGTAACGAATGAAAATCAAGTTGAAGTCACTCTTAAAGATGTATTTTATGTAAAAGAAATGGATCGAAATTTAATTAGCTTTGGAAAGATCACAGAAAAAAATAAAATAATATCTAATGGAAATACTTCAAAAATTTACAATAAAAATAATCAATTGATCGCGATTGCAAATAAAAAAATAATTTATATAAAATGAATAGTTTCGTAGATAATAAAGAAATATATCTAACACAGAACAATAATATAACGGAAAAAAAAAGATTTCACAGAGTTTTAGGTCATGTCAACTTCAAATATTTAAATATTTTGAGTCAAAGAAATTTAGTTGAAGGGCTACCAAATAAATTAGATAATGATTATGTAAAATGTGATACATGTATAAGAAATAAAATGCATAATATAAGTTTTGAAAATAATAGAAAAAAGGTGAAAGATATAGCTGAAATTATACACGCAGATTTAAATGGACCATACAATACTCACGGATATATGGGAGAAAAGTATTTTTTAGTTTTAATTGATGATTTTAGTAAGATAGAAAAAGTTTATACAATCAAAGAAAAAATTGAAGTTTATGAACGTTTTATAACATATATTAATCAACTTGAAAATCAAACTGGAAAAAAAATAAAATTATTGAGATGTGACAATAGTAAAGAATTCTTAAATAAAAACATGTATAATTTCGTTAAAGAAAAGGGTATTTATATTAACCCGTGTCCTCCGTATGTTCACGAATTGAATGGGACTGCTGAGCGATAGAATAGATCAGTTATGAATACTGCAAGATGTTTATTAGCTGATGCAAAACTGCCAAATAGTATGACGAGTGGTCGTCCTCCTGGGATAAATAAAATAATTCGTTAATAGATTTCACTAATACATACTTGAAATCGGGTGACGAGCAAGATAGGACATTGCATCGCTGCAGGTTAACAAACAATTAAACTTAATTCCCAGCTAATAACAAAATTTATTTGATTTGTTGAGGAAAACACTGGGGAGAATCAGCTGGTGACAGTAAACAGAGATAGCTGCAAGTAAGGTGCAAGTACATGGATGCGACTATAGGAAAATATGTCGAGGACCAATCAAGTAGTCTCTTTTTGCTCACCAGGAGGCGAATAGTAATCCTCCCCAGGGATTAGAATTTAATAGAAATGTCGAGATTGTTCCGTCTTTGTCTTCTTTATCGTGATAATCTAAATATAGTTCGAGTATATATATACCGTGCGTAGTTATTATTTTCCTTACCCGAATTGTTGGTATAGTCAAGTATTGGCTATTGAATAGAGAGAGAGAGAGAGAATAAAAGACGATTTTTGGAGGATAGTTTATTGATAACTATTGATTGATTTATTACGATAATTGATAAATTTTTACTAAATTATTTGGGATTTTTTTTTATATATTTTTTGAGAATTTTGGTGGTGTTTTCTTTCTTCTTATGATATAGAAAAGTAACAAGCCTTTAAATAGTCGCGCGGCCGGATAATTGATGGTAACGCCCTCTTTTCTTAAATTGGCGGGAACAATAGTGTATTCTTGCTAAATGTACGAGACAAGGATAATACTATTGCCTAATATGCATAACAAAGATGCTAGATGGATTTTAGAGGGAAAATCGAGTTTCCGAGCCGATGAAAAGCGGGACACACACTGACTTGTCACTCGTCGCCCGATCTCGAAAAGGGAAGGAACCATACTGAAAAGTCGAGGCTCAGACCATTTTATTTTTTTTATTTTCGGAGATTAGGATTACATTCCAAAATAAATTAAAGAAGGTGCGTGGGCCGGGAACTTAGAGTTGTTTTATTGTTTAAAGTATTATTATTTTCATTTGGCATTGCTGGTGAGTTTTTTAGTTATTTTTGTACTGTCTTCTCTCTCTCTCTCTAATAGCCGGTGGACCAGAATTAGTGATATTTTCGAGATTCGTAAATTTCCTTTTAGCTCGGGATTTTCCTTTTTCAGGTTGATGCAGTTAAATCGAGATGTTGTATAGATTGTTTATTTTTTTTGAGATGTTCGTGATTTCCCGGGTATACAATTTAGTCGAGTCGAGTTAAATTGTTAAATTTGATATCTCCGTAGATATCGGCTAAACGTCTTTTTGTTACACACCCGTATTGGAGAATTTGTAGAATCACTATATTTTTTTTTAATAAATGTTGTTATAAATTAAATTTAATTAACGGTGTAAGTTATTTCAATTGAACCCCCTTACATTGGTGAATTCGCAATTTGCACGCGACGCGCCTAGGGTAGAGGTGATCGGGAAAATAAAATTTAAAATTTGTATCTGTTTAATATTCAAATTATTTAAACTTTTTGTGATCCCACGTCACAATAGATATTGACCAGAAGTAATTAAAACTGCTGTTTATCTGAAAAACAGAACATTAGCAAACACAATCGAAAAGAAAACTCCTTATGAGATTATGATGGGGAAAAACCGAATATTAATAATTTAAAATTATATGGAAGCAAAGTTTATGTAAGAACACTTGAGATTAAAAGAATAAATAAATGGAACAGAAAAGCTGATGTTGGAATATTGATTGATTATAAAAATGTTGGGTATAGAGACTTAATAAATAATAAAGTAATTATAGCTCGACATGTAGAAATTGTTAAAGAAAATATTAAGCTAATAGGAGTTAATGACAATAAACAAAACTATGAAACCGATTCAAATAAAGATACTGAGAGTAGCGATATTGAAAGTTCAGTTGAAACAAAATTCAGGAGAGCGATTCGGAAAGTGTACGCCAAAACAAACGAAAGAATTATCTCCGAAATTGAAAAGGTCAGAAAGAGAAAAGAAACAGCCTGAAAGATACGCGTCGCGATCTGCAAATTATATTTATGTAAACTATGTAAGTGCAGACAATCCGGAAAATTTTGAGAAAGCAATGAAATGTGAGAACAACAAAAATTGGCGAAAAGCTATGAATCAAGAAATCGAATGTTTAAAGAAAAATGATACATGGAAGTTAGTTACAAAACCAGAAAATAAAAAGGTATTAGATTTAAAGTGGGTGTATACTATGAAATCTGAAAATAAATTCAAAGCTAGAATTGTAGTCAAAGGATTCCAACAAAGAGAAGTGATAGAAGATATTTATTCGCCAGTAGCAAGAATGCAAACATTAAAAATATTGTTAAACAATTGCGTTCAAAATAGACTATTTATAAATCAAATGGACGTAGAGTCTGCATTTTTGAATGGGAGAATAAAATCCGAAGTTTACGTAAAACAGCCTGAAGGTTATGATGACAACACAGGCAAAGTATATAAACTAAATAAAGCTCTGTATGGCTTGCGAGAGAGCCCAGGGGCATGGTATGAGTTTCTAGATAACTATTTACAAAAATTCGGTTTTGTCGGAGTAATAATGATTATTGATTGTATTTTATTAATGATAAAATTGAGAAAATTTACTTGATAATATTTGTAGACGACTTGCCAGTCTGCAGCAAAAATAAAGTTAAATTGGAATTAATTAAAAAATTACTTGAAGAAAAATTTAGAATGAAAGATATGGGTCAAATAAAAAATTATTTAAGCTTAAATATCGAATATGATAGAGAAAATCAAATTATGACATTAGATCAAAATAGTTATATAGAATCTTTAGCAAGAAAATACGAAATTGAAAATGCGAAATTATATGCTACACCAATGGAGCAAATCTAAAGTGTGAACCTGCTCTATCAGTATCCAATGATGTGAAGTATAGAAACTTAATAGGAGCACTTCTATACATAAGCTCTGGAACGAGACCAGATATATGCTATAGTGTGAATTACTTAAGCAGATTTCAAAATTGTTACGATCAAAGTCATTATAAGTATGCTCTACGAATTCGAAAATATTTATACTATACTAAAAATCTAAATTAAAATTTGAAAGAAACATTAACTCTAATATATTAGACTGTCACGTAGATACTGATTGGGCAGGTGATATATTAGATAGAAGATCAACAACAGGCTATGTAATACGAATGTATGGTAACGCGATTTACTGGAAATCAAAAAAACAAACAAGCGTAGCAAAATCTTCAACGGCAGCTGAATATGTAGCTTTGTCTATGTGCGTAAGTGAAATAAAATTGTTAAGGCGGTGTACTGAATGATTTTGAAATTAAAATTACAAAACCAATACGAATTTATGAGGATAACATAGGAGCCATATGCATAAGTAAATTTGGAAATTTAACGAAAAACTCCAAATATATTGAAACACATTATCATTATGTACACGAAAATTATGTAAACGAAGTAATTGATGTAGTTAAAATTGAATCTGAAAATAATCTTGCGGATATATTTACAAAGTCATTAGGACGAAACAAATTTGAAAAATTTAGAGAAAGATTGAAACTATATGTAAAGTAAATTCAGCATATCAAATTAAAATTAAATTTAAGGAGGTGTGTTAAAATATAAGTAAATTTAATTCAGAAACATAGTGTATATTCATATATAAAAAGACGAGTCGAATATACACTACATGTAAACTTCACTTACACAGCTCGTATGTTCAATGTGTGTGCGAAAAGTACAATAAGAAAGAGAAGCAGAGTCGTAAGCTTAAGGCAGATTCTCTCGAACGCTAGTAGAAGAAGGTTGTCTCTGGCTTGTAATAGTGAAGAAAGTAAATATAAAAGAAATACATTCTTGTGTAATAATCATTTTTTAACCTTTTTTTCCTAACAGTCATAAAATTAAATAATTTATTGCAATTTACAATAATTTTAAAATCTAGTTAAAAGATCTGAATTTAAATTATTAATCGATATCGATGCACAGTTTAACATCATAAAATACAATGTTCCTTGAAACAAATTAAACACATAAAAACGGATTTTTAGTTAGCCGTATTGTGAATAAACGTATAAAGATATTAGGAACTGTTTTAATACTGATAAACAAGTTAAACTTTGCATTTCACGTAGAGTCCCACATAGTATTTTACGTGGTTTGGATAGTAATATTTTTCCAATTCATATTTATATTTTCTTTTAACAATTCTAAATAGCAAATTGCATTCTGCAATATTGCATGGGCACATACATGAAGTATATTAAATATTTTGTTAATTATAAATTTCTTTCCTGAGCATTAATAATATTCCAAATAATGTTAAAGCTATATAAACTTTTGAGATTTAAAAATATCAAATTCTATATTTAGATGTGAATAAACATATTTAATCAATAACAATAATAGTATTTTCAAACGAGAAGATTTTTTAAAATTAGTATCTTTAGATTTTTTAACTAATCAGAAACAGTAAAATAAAAAATTTAATTTTTTAAAACGAAGATATCTTTCGGTTAAAAGGAGAAAATGTAGGTACTTGTTTAATTGAAAAATATGATATTGATTTAACAGACTATAAAGGACTTTATGTAAAACAATTTCCACTACCTCATCAATGAAAATATATAGTTATTGAAGAAATTAAATAATTAATTAATAAAAATCTAGTAAGAAATTCAAAAAGTCCTTTTAATTCACCTTGCCGAGAAACATAATAAAACCCTAGATAGAAATAAAAGATAGAGATTTGCTATTGATTATAGGAAATTAAATACTAAAACAATACCAGACATGTTTTCTACCTAATATTCAAGAAATCTTTGATAAAGTTAGTAAAATAAATATTACCTTCGAATTGATCCAGTATAAGGCTTTCATTAAATAAAAATGAGAGAATCAGCCATTGAAAGAACAGTTTCTACCGTGTCACCATCATGTCGATTTGAATTGTTAGCATTACCTTTTGGATTAATAAATTCTCATAGAATATTTTATAGAAGTATTACTAACGTATTGGATGAATTTTCAAATAAAAAATATTGTTATTACTATTTAGTAACTGCAAAATTAAGAGAACGAGATTTAAAAATCGAAACAAGCAAGTTTAAATTTTTATTAACAGTGTCACGTGACGGTTACCAGGTGGATAAGCCCGCCCAGGGCCCCAGCCACCACGTAACTTCAGGACTTTTCATTCTAAATTCGATCACGGAAAATCCGTGGACACGGCGAAGCATGCCTGGGCGTTTGTTGCCACAGAGGTTTGCTCTCAGCTTGGCAGAGAAATCTGGACCGCTCAGCTTTGCTCTATCTCGAACGGCTATGACTTCGACCGAAATCAGGAGAAGCTTTGCTACGCCACCAACAAACACAATCTGAATCTTTATTGTACACTGCCGCGCACTCAAAAGCAGGCAACTCCAATCTATCTTATGCGACGAGTATCTCGCCGTGGTCACCGCGGCACTGTGCACGTGCTCGCAGCCTTGACCATGCGCCGAGTGGGGGGCACTGGGCTGCGCGAAATTCGGCGCACCGCGGTAATTATCGCGCGGGAAAGCGCGCGGGCCGCGGCGGCTTATAAAGGGGAGAGGGCAATTAGGCGCACGATCTGCCCTCGATCCTTGCTCGATCGCACGATTCGGATCAGTCTGTCTCGGGACACGGCTTCTCCCGAGACGATTAGCTGCGAAGCGCCACGCTTTTCGCGCGACGCGCTAATAGTTTATAGAAAGAGTTAAGTGAGAGAGAGATAGAGTGAGAGAGAGAGAGAGAGAGAGAAGTGCATTACAGTGCAGGTGCACTCAGTTGAAGGATCGGGATAAATAACCTTGCGACACTTTGATCTCGCCCTTGCGGTTGAGATTGGTGGAGCAAGTATTAGGGACAACAAAGCAAACTTTTGGGACGCTTCGATCTCGCCCTTGCGGGTTGGAGATTGGCGGAACAAAAGCAAGCATCTTCCCGCCAATTCGGAGATCGCCGCCACCATCAGCGTAAGTAAAAATTTGAAACAATATATTTTGGAACGCGTGCGCGATCATCCGCGTCGGGAGAGAGAGAGAGAGAGAGAGAGAAAGAATTATTTAGACAGGGTCGCTCAGTGTCGGGATTTGTTTTGTAATTTTATTATAATAAATATTAATCATTTATTTTACTTAAACAACCGTGTAATCTTTTCGTGCGCCTTTCCCATTTTTCGCGTCCCTTATAGCGGCGAGCATCCAGGCTCGCCCCGCCGCGTCCGCGGATTTTCCGCGCGACGATACGAAACAAAGGAGGAGAGAGCGGAGAGTCCTTCAGTCGCGTGGTAGCTGGGAGCCGGGGCGAAATCAGCCACCTGGTAACCGCCACGTGATACTTAATATCTATGAATATCACGTTCTCTTTCACTCTCAGTCTCTCTTTCTCTAACTTTTCTGTAATTACTTAAATATGCGCGACGCGCTTTCGCTTGCTTAAAGTTTCGGGATCTCACGTCAGTGTTTCCCGAGACACGCTGGTGATATTGTGCGATCGAGCAAGGATCAAGGACGAATCGTGCGCCTAAATACCCTCTGTTCTTCATTAGACGCCGGGCCCGCGCGTACTAATTACCGTGGCGCGCCGAAATTCGCGCTCCTCGTTGCCCTCCACTCGGCTTGGGATCAAGGCTCCGAGCACGCGCTCAGTATAACAGCGACCACGGCGAAATACTCGTCACAACAAAAATATTTTTAGATCATTTATCAATGAATCTAGGATTTAAGTTGTAAAACAATTTCCAACACCAAAAGACCAATAAGAACATTACCGAATTTTTAGGATTGGGGGGTTATTACCAAAGATTTATTAATAATTTTGCTAAAATTATTTAGCCATTGAATAAACTGTTGCGTAAAGACGCTACATTTTGTGACGTGGTGCTTCAACCCCAAAGACAGATATTAAAGTTAATGAAATATGATTATGATATCATTTATAAATCCGAAAAATGAAACTTAAATGCAGATGCTTTATCTAGAAATTCAAAAGATAAAGCAAATACTTATGTCACTACTAGAGTACTGATACTGAAAATAAACAAAGAAAGAATATAACACATTTAAATCAACCGATAACTCAAGAAACGGATTGCAATATTGTACAAAACAAACCTCTGATATTTTATTCCAAAAATCTAATTTAAATTAAGAAAAATAATATAATTCATATACTAAATACAAATAATGAATCTTCAGACAATTAACATAAATCATTTTTTATAAAAGAAAAATTGTCACTTAATAAAGAAATCTCAGAGAACAGGATTAACATTATAAATAATAAAAACAAAAAATATTTATCTTATGTTTAATTATTAATACATCAATAATTGACATTGAAAAAGATCCTAAAAATATCTTCAATTCCTTAAAAATTTTACTTGTTGCAAATAAAATACAAATGTTTAGTATCTCAACGAAAAATAAACTACTAAATTTATCTTAGATTAAGGTAAATAAAATACTCTTGGATATTTTAAAAAATATACACATTAAAATCATAGCTTGTTTAAATAAGACTAAATATATTCCTATTTAATATAAAGATACAATATTTATAAAAATGACTTTAGTTCTGTAGCAGTGCACCTTTCATAATTCTAAATTCAATTCTATAAAAACAAATATTCATTGAACAGAGTGATTTCAAAGTTAAAAGTAAACTCGACGAGATCTGTAAGAATTGATTTTGTGTTAAAATGCAGAAGGAAATTCTTGTTCTGGAATATCATACGCGGATAATTTTGGAAGCTGGAATAAAATATTCGTACAAGATTGCAATGGGGTGAATCCGGGGTGCTACTGCGCCAACTCGGTTGTATACAATGCAAGTGACATAGATTGCCTTACTTGCTTTTTCGTGCAATGGGACAGTGTATTAGATACTTGCCCGCAGCCCCACGCCTAATCAAGCGCGGTAACTGGCTGGCCGCTCAGCTGATGAGTTGTTATCAGTAACTACCGCAGAGGTGGTATGGCTCCTTTAGATCGCTCTTTGGTCCCGACTTCAATAAAGAAAGGGGCTAGGGGAAACGGGAGGCAGTGCACGACGGTTTCACGTCGAATAAATACAACACGGTTTATCAACTTCACGTCAACCAACACAATTATTGTTTATTACAAATATTATTTGATCGATGCGCGCTTACAAAACATTTAGTAATCCGTGGCGCGCAAATAAATACTAAGCGCATGCGCTCATTCACGGTGAAATAAAATAGTTTCACGTTCCTACTAATTAATTCGCGACTTTCGACTCTTCGAAGGCAACAAGATCCTCGCTGGATCTCGGGCTTAAATCAGCAGAAGGACCGCGCTGTTGTATCTATTTGTAAATGTAACAGTTACAAGTGCGAGTGAAAGAGATGATATTTCTACTTCTCTCAGTCTCAAAGGACTATTTCCCTTACCATGCGCCACTTTTGCTCTGTCGGACTCACCGCATCCGAACAGAGCTTCTAAGCCTAATAGAGAGAGAGAGAGAGAGAGAGAGAGAGAGAGAGAGAGAGAGAGTCCAAAAGAACAGTAGAGATTGATTCTCCGCAAGGAGACGTTACAAGGTAGTTTTGTCGATAGGAAGGACTCAGATCCACATGAATAAAGTTATATGAATAAAGAAGAAACATATATTTATTGCTTGTTGCTACCTCAAGTTATCTCCGATGATATTAATAAAAACATTAAAAATCAAGAAGTTATTAAAGGATTTTTTAATACAACTGGAATTAAGAAATTGTTATTTTGACCTGGGATATGATTATCTAAGAATTAAAAACATGGCATTTTATATTATGATCAATAAATATGATCGTAATAATATAGATTTAATTAGATCTATCATAGAAACAATAATTTACGGATATACGTTACACGTTATACATGGATGATCTATTGATCTTTTAGCGGCGTTATTCAGTTCTATAACTCATTTTTTGATAGTATTAAATACTAACCAAGAAAGGTAATTATTTTATCGTAAAAGTATTACGTTAACCTTTATTAAGCAAGTTTCAGGATGTGATCTTTATCTTTCAACTTATTAGTAATTGTTATTGAGAAGTATTGTTTACATCACTATACATTCACGGAAGTTATCATCTTTCGGGATTAATTATAAACTATAATCTTTAAATAAAAGACGTTTAAATACAATCCAAAATCAGTTATTGTTTCAGTTTACTATTATTTAAAAACCTTGATCATTCAAAGGATATTTGGAACGTAAAGTAGGAAACATTTACATTTAAATTTTTAGCGAAATAGATTTTATTTTATCTATAAAAATGTAGATATATTTTATTTGTGGAATACGAGTTATAACGTTTAATTTCAATAAGATGTACAAACATTAAGCCTTTTTTAAGCCTGTACCAAAATACACGAGCTAAAGATGAGGCTAGGAGGCGAAACACGAGTCCTTATTATACTGTTAAAGATTGGCTATCGCGCACAGAGGAAACTCGTCCTTAGTTAAGCAAGATCCTAGAATTCAGCAGCAAATTAATAATATTCTACTTGGAGGTAGAATAGGTTTACTATCCAGGCCGTCTCAGCGACTTGAACTAGTGATAGTTAGTGGGAAATGATATATTTTCTTATTTTATATTAATATTTAGTAATTGTGTGGGTTATTAGTTTGAATTAAATTAATAAACACACTTATTTATTTATATATTTGCTTACTTGATTTATTTGGTTCTCTTGATGATGTACTCTTACTTTTGAACTGACTGATTACAACTTTTATTTATAATTTTGTTTATTTAAAATTATGAATTATAATGTATTTA